>JAUYWH010000027.1:22357887-22451048 GCA_034779795.1 Ctenopoma multispine
GACAGACAGACAGACAGACAGACAGACAGACAGACAGACAGACAGACAGACAGACAGACAGACAGACAGACAGACAGTACAAAGCAGATACTGTGCACTCATAATATTGAAAATGAACAGGACTTTATTTCGGTACACTGATTAAACTGTCTGATAACTCTGAATGTGTCTGTGCGTGCTGTACTGCTGTCTCTTGAAGCATCTTGACATCTTTGTAATGTTGGGGAGGCTCTCTCCCCTCTGATAAATCTGTGCGTATTTGTGTGTGTGAGAGAGAAAGAGATGTGAGAACAGCGGAGAGGTGCCCTGTTAAAAAGACAAGCTGCCTGGGAGTCATTGTCCTGTGTGAAATCACTCCTCTCCTTCTCCATCAGCCACACACATCAGTGGTTTTATGGTGATGGTACACTCGGTTTCACCGGCTGCTTTATGGTGCTTTTACCGGGGAGAGGAGGGGAGGTGGGGGCTTCTAAGAGAAACGTCCCAGAACAGGTGTCTAACAAAGGGGAGGGGGGACAGATCAGAGAGGCAAAGGAGTTTGAAAATAACAGACGCAAGCAGCAAATGGACATTTAGGCGGAATAATTCATGATGGTTATCTGGTTATCAGGGAACAAGCAAGTCAGGCACAAGAGACACTGTTCGATTTAAGAGCTTCTTTCACCCGAATGTCAGTTTCCTTGATAAACAACCACATTCGACTC
This sequence comes from Ctenopoma multispine, assembly GCA_034779795.1. Classification (NCBI taxonomy): domain Eukaryota; kingdom Metazoa; phylum Chordata; class Actinopteri; order Anabantiformes; family Anabantidae; genus Ctenopoma; species Ctenopoma multispine. Next base: position 22,358,592 of record JAUYWH010000027.1, read on the forward strand.
AGCTGTGAACACACAGAATATTAAAGGTCCTCATAGCCTCCCATAAACTGAGGTCAAACTCACAAAATGAGCAGTGAACATGCTAAAGCAACTGCCCTCAAAGACATACAAGGGGAACATTTATGGCCAGACAAAGAACACAGAAGAAGAGACGGAGACATCACTACTCTACCGTCCATATCTACACACTGTAAACAACAAACGCTGATATTAACTGTAATTATTATATTAATCTTCTCCTCCTTCATTAGGAGTCGCCACAGCGGATCATCTGCCTCCATCTGACTCTATCCCTACACCCGGCTGTATCACACCAACCGTCTGCATGTCCTCCTTCACTACATCCATGAACCTCGTCTGAGGTCTTCCTCTTTTCCTCCTGCCTGGCAGCTCCATACTCAGCATCCTTTGTCCAGTATATTCACTGTCCCTCCTCTGTACATGTCCAAACCATCTCAACCACGTCTCTCTAACTTTGTCTTCAAACTGCTCAACATGATCTGTCCCTCTGATGTACTCATTTCCTGGTCACTCCCAGTGAAACTCTTAACATCTTTAGCTCTGCCACCTCCAACTCGGCCTCCTGTCCTCATTAATCTACTCTGCACAATTCTGAAATAAAGTATGCTTTATGAAAACAGAGGGCTTTCATTTAAGCTTAAGGAAATTAACATTACATTGTCAGACACATGGTCAAATAAAAGGATCCAGAAGCACAGGCCAACTCCACCGTCCCTAAAGACGTCTTCACTTTCTTTCTTTGATTTTTCACCCACTGCACGAGACACATTTTGGTCCAGTAAAAAGACTTTTTGTGAAGCAATTTCTTCTGGAAGACAGGAGAGAAAACTCAATTTAAGATTGGGGGGGAGGGATAAAAAAAGTGTCTGGAGGTCAGTTGATTTGAGCGTGTGTGTCGTTGCTTTGTGTGCGACGAGCGTGTGAGGAATGGCTGCAGTCAGCGTGCAGCGCTGCAGCGGACAGCTGGTGTGTTTGTCTTGTTTTAAACTGTTTGGGTGTCGGAAGTGAGAGTAACGTGTTTACAAGGGTGTGTGTGTGTGTGTGTGTTCATCTCTATCACGTTCAGAACAATTTACCATCAACATGCTGGATTCTCCTCAGCATAACTGTCTGCTGGGCTGTTTGTTAGTCAGTATACTCACAGTCACACATGCTAAGATACTGACTACTGCACATTACCTGCAGTTTATGATGTGGACTTTTTGGATTAAATTTAATTATTTTATTTTTAATCCCTGCACAAAAATAATTAAAAACCTGAATTTGCTTAACAGGCTTTGTCCAGAATGTGGAGTTTTGATTCAGAACCCAGCAGGTACTTGAGGTACTTGTACTTTAATGAAGTCACATTAACTCCACCACACTTTAGTGGAAACGTGTATGTTTACTTCACTACTTTTAATCTGCATAATTAGTTACTAGTTACTAGTTACCTTTTGCAGGTTCTTATACAAATCACTGTCAACTATTAAATGCTAATAAATGATGGGAATTTGTCAAACAAATCTAAACTAAACTATCAACAGTGTCAATTAAAAAACCAAAGGGTACTTCTACATGTAGTCGAGTACTTTTCTAGGCAAACACTTTCCTCCTTGTAGCTATTTAATCTGATCTTGTTTGATTTGTTCACTGCAAACAGCTGAAAGTTTCTGAATTTAACCAATAAACCTAATTTAGAACGGGCCGTTTATATGTTTGAGTGTAACGTTAGGTGTACTGCGGTTTGTGTATGTGTGTGTTATCACGCTCACCATAGGAAGGAGTTCTAATGATTTTGAAGAGGATCTCATTATCTGGTGTATCCTGATCCTGAACGCTCAGAGACGAGTTGGTGATGACGACTCCGGAGTTTTCCTCGACGTGGATGCTGCTGACTGACACCACAGGCTCTCTGTCCTCTTTGCTCTGCTGCAGGATGAAACATAACCACTAAATAAAGACATACATTTTTTTTACTTCAGATCTGTGTTGTGCCCAGTTGAAAACTTGGTTTCTAAATGAGCGGGGATTTCTTATTTTTAAAGCTCTGTTTAGCTGTACTACCAGCGGCTACTGCACATTTGAGATCTTTAGTCTTTTAAATGACGTCTTAAAACTTGAGTGATTCTGCAGAGAAGTGTCTGAAGTGCAGATCTTCATTGTGATTTGTTATTGTTTTCATTTCTGAGAAGGAAGATCCACATAAAGAGACACTAAATACCAAGTTTTTATATGTGAAAACAGGAGTTTTAACCTTTAGAAATGTATTCTGGAAATTACATAGATTTCTAAGGCCTAACAACTTTATTCCTTCCAACAAATAATAGTTCCCATTTTATTAGTGTACTCTGTATGCACACGCCTTTACACAAACTTAACAGCTCGCTGACAGAACCATCGATTCCACTTAAGACTTAAAATAGGCAAAGTGATGAACAGAGATCCCGAGTTTGTTCAGGCTGGAGGAAAAAACAAAACAGGAAAAGCCCGACCGCAGAGTTGTTTTTAAGTTTTGAGTTTTCTTTCTGAGTGTGCAGAAAATATGTCAGCATGACTTAACATCCCCCTGACAGCGGTACCAGGTCACATCTAAATAATTTGGATATTTACATGTTAATTTGAGCCATATGTTTGTCACAACCCTACAAAATCTCCTAAAGGTTACCTGGATGTCAATTTCGACATTGAAAGCCTCTGTCTGGCTGTTTCCGTCACTGATGTAGAAGCTGAAGACGTCCTGTTTGGTCTGAGCTTGACGCCTGCTGTCCTGGACGTAGAAAATGTAGTCTGACGTAAGGTCCTCCACGGAGAAAGGCACGTCAGGTGTGATGACCAGCGAGCCGCCAACTGAGCCTCCTGGTCAACGGGAGGAGGAGGAGTTATTAAAGAGCAAAGAAAAAGTGGTTTGAATCTGTTTGAAAACAGAATTGCTGAACTGAGGAGGAGAGTGGCAGGAGACAAAGTGTGAAAGAAGATAGAGGATTCCACGGTGACCTAAGTCACGGCTCTGCAGGGAATACTGTAGAGAGTAAGTGTGTGTGTGTGTGTGTTTCAGTACATCACATCACATCTTCATCATCTGACTGTTGTAAGCTGAGAGAAAGGAGTCTCTTATCCGAGCAGAAACATAATCAGGATGGGAAATCACCTGCAGCCACCAGAGAAATGCTGGGGAATTTTGGCAGCATAATTTTTTTATTGTTCTGTTCCCAAACCTGGTATCAGCTGTTTCCAGAACAGCAACAGAAGCGTAACACCAGTGACATCTCTGTCTGAACGAAGCTAATGAGAACAGTCTCAGCCTGCACATAAGTTACAGACTGATGTTCCAATATTCATCGTCAAACTGTTATTTCCATATATTGTATAGATATTCCTGTGCGTGTGCTTCTGCATCATAATTCTGTACAAACTATACAAATGTAAATTGTATTCATAATATTTCAATAGAAGCTGTTTTGCATACAAATACATCACATGCGTTTGTAGGTGTGTATGAAAATCTGTCTTTGTGTGTGCATGTTTGAATAACTGTAATGTAATCATGCAAATGCACAACAGCGTGTGGGTGAAAACACACTGACAGTGACGCCAGTTGCCCCGTATTGTGCCCCGGAAACAGGAGCAATCCAGTCACTTCACGCCGCAGACTGCACCTCTGCTCGAGCAGCCATCAGGGACAGTCGGCTGCGACGTGGAGAGAGGAGCCTGGTGCCAGCGTATCTACAGCAGCACACACTATAAATATCTGACTTCACTGCCTCTGCAGATAACATTTCTGTGTAATGTGGCCAGTCGAATTAGTATTACTGTCACCTCACATCTGTTTTTGAAAATGATAAGTGATAAACTGCTTATTAACTTAGTTTGTTGCTTAAATGTAAAATAATTGACCTTTGGGGGGAAAAAAGCCAACATGTTTTTTTTTATTTCAAAGTTAAAACAGCCTGTTAAACCGCCCCTAAATGTCCCCCTGCTAACTTAAGCGTTCATATGCGGGGAGCTAAACATTGTGTGTGTTACTGTACAGCATGTTCGATATCCTGAAATTAGGAATGGTCAACTGTGCAGTTTTGTCTTTTGTGCTTCATGTTTTTTACGTGTTTGTCTTTCATCCATTCCATAAAAGTACTATAATTATAGTCTTCATACCATTTGACCTCATACTTAGTCAAATGTATTACTTCTTTTTGCCATCGGGATCACTTCCTTTTCAACTCGCCCCCCCCCTTCCCCTTTTCCCCCCCAAATAGTTTCTCTCGGGGACAGAAGAAAGTACAGAAGCAGTCGAGCAAGCGTGGAGTCAGAATTGGAACTTCAACAATTGCTCCATCTGTAGCTGGATATCTGGCAGTGCTAATCCACAACATAATCACGCTGTGACAGATGGCATCAGCACCGAAGGGAATTCAGCCGGCGTTGTGTGCATATGAGTGGGACATAAATAGAAATGTGAAAATTATTCAGAGTAACGGAGGCGTGGCAGTGTAGACAGACACATGTGTTCAAACATGTACAGTGTGTTTTGTCTTCTGGTAATCTGTGTTTGAACCCACGACAAGCATCGTGAAGTGGTCCGAATCAGCAGTCTGAATACGAACAGGGTAACACAGGCCAGTCTCACCTCTCTTAGTGTTTTCAATGAACCCATATTTAGGAGGACTGACGAGCCAAACCAGCAGGTCCTTCCCAGGCGTGTCCAGGTCTGACACTATGATGTGATTGGTAGACAGCTGCACACGACCACCTTCCTGCACCTAGACATGGAAACGACAAATAACTTGTACGGGACGAACCGGTGCCACAGAACTTGAATATGTTTTTCCAAATCCTACCTCTTAGGATCTGTTTTAATATCTAAAAACAAACCGCAGAAGAAGGGCTTTTTCTGTCTACAACTGAAGAAACATCTGAGCTAAATAAAAGAGAGACCACTGATACTTGACTTGGGTTGGTCCTACACTATCTGAGGGACAACACGTGACTGTGTGCGACGGTGCCTTGTGCTTCATTTGTCTAGTTAATGACCGTTTCAAGTACAGCAGCTGCTTTAAAGGTATTTTAGGTATTTCAGTCTCTTAAGAGCAGGCAGGGTAATGGTGGGGAAATAACTGAGAGGCTTGTGTGTGTGTAGGGCTGTTTATGTGCTGCACCATGCAGAAAACTGCATTTTTTAAATATACAGCATTTGGACATTTGATTCATGTATGTGTAGGATTTGTGTTTCTGTGCTAATATCAGAAACATAAACGTACAATATAATATCACAGACTGTCCTTTCAGGTCCAAATGTGCGTACGCAGCATTCTATGTGCCTAAGCGTGCGACTACCTTGATGCCGCTGCGGACGGTGACCACCGGTGGCTGCCTTGGTGTGGACGTGATGGTGATGGTGCACATCTGGTTGTCGAGGCGATTGTTGTCTCCATCGTAAACAACAAAGTGAAAGATGTCAGTCACCGGCTGAATGCCCGTCTCTAAGGAGGTGATGTACCTGTTGGCGGAGACACTGGTTAGTTTTTTGTTACATACATTTCGCGTTGTTTGACGAGTGCATAATTATCCGTTTATGTGTCCGTTCTTGGACTGACAGAGGACTTAGGAAAGCTTTGCTCCAGCCCTCACACAACGATACTGCTGCTAATCTGTGAAAAACACTAATAAAATTTAAATCCACACCAGCATAATCTTCTCTAATCCCATTTAATTCTCATAAAACAATTCCCAGCTCTTGTTTGTATGAGCCAATGCCACAGAGACAAAACTAATACAGACAATTTGTAGATTGCCCCCGGAGATTGTCCTGCGCTGAAGCTAATCAGGGCCTGCATTATGGAAATGAAGCAGTTAGCATGTGAGTATTTATATTTCATCTTAGCGCCTCTCATTGGGGGCCTCACTACCTCTTGCAAGTAATACTACGGTGATGCTAATTGGCATTGCATATGCCAACAGGCTGACACAATGAATGTAATGGGGAAACGGTACAGTAATATTTCCTGTAAATTCATTTGTTTTCTAACTGGGTCTTTGTAACGTTAATGTCTGCAGAGCTCTTGTCTCGTGAGAAGAAGCACTAGAGTGACGGGAAACAAACTGCTTCCTCTTCTGCTGTGATGCTGAGGGGAAAATAACCCCCCCCGATTCAAACTGCAAATCAGAGAAATTGATCATGACTATGACTCCAGTGTGAAGAACACTCGAAGCCCTTTTATCTCTCACAGAGTGGAATCAACACTGGGCTTTTGCTTTATAACAGCCCCTTTATTATAGGTTCACAAATCCTGGCGATATGTCAGCTAACGAAGTACACATTGCTCTTGTCCTAGAAAAATCTCTTGACTTCAGTCTAAGTGGTTTCCATGTTTCTACTTCTGCTGAAATGCACTCTCCCTCTCCTCTGTGGATTCATAATACTGTGGAACACTTTTCCCGTTTCTTTTGAAACACACTGGGTAAAAACACACCATGCCTGCAGATCAAGGTGGAAAAAAAGTCCCTGAAAATTTTAAGTCATTTTTGGTTAATAGCTACAGTTTTTCTGCTGACATTCAGTTTTTATAAGCTTCTGTAGACCAGCACAGGAAACTAAAACCCTGCAAAAGAACCAAGAATATTCTTTAGGGCAGTTTTGCCCTTGAAGCTGTGCAGAATACCACACAAATGTGGAATCTGTGTGGTATTACTATCTGCTTTATGTGCAGTGCTACGTAATTTTATACAGAAAGTAGAATAAAAAACTAATGGAACACAAAGAAAAGTCAAATCATCATAAAATGGTCCTGTCTGTGTATTTGGTTTTCAGGTTTACTTGACCATGAGTACAAACATGGTTCCTGTTGTCCACCCACCTGATCCTGTGCTCGTTGATGTCTTCCATGGTGAAGGAAGAGTACTCCCTCAGCTCCTGGTGTTCCTGCTGGGACTGGCTCCTGGTCAGGATGCCGTACATCGGCACTGACACAAGCTGGATCCGAATCTGATTATCTGGGGACGTGTTGTCCTAGGAGAGGCAAAATAAAGAGGTTCGTTCCACTGCGAGTGTGATAGATGTGTAGACAGTGACAATAACTGACATAAAACTTCATGAAACACTTCATTTGTTAATTGTGCACATCTCAGCACACCAGTCTATCGCGAGGTTACCACACACAAAGACAAACTACCATTCACCTAACTCCTGTGTGTGAGTCCAAGTCCATCAAAACATTAAATATCAAATGTAAGCTTCCCCACAAACTTGGGAAAGTGTTCCTTGTAATTTTGACCATGCATTTATGAATGTACGCATTGAACCTTACATGCAAAAACATTTCCAACACATAAAAAAAAGCTGATGAACTGTCCTTCCTCACTCACAGTATACGCCAGGTGTGAGCGTCTGATGACGGTGCTGCTTTTCTTGCCCACTTCCAGTGACAGAGTGGCTGTCGAGTCTCGCTGTGGCCCATCTCCCCCTGCGTCCAGCACCACCACCTGCACCACTGTGGTTGCCATGGAAATCCCATCACTAACGGAGAATTTGATGGCGTCGTCATGGGTGGAGAGGCCGGCGTGCTGGTAGAGCAGAACGTTGCGGGTGATGTCGCTGAAGGTGAAGGTGTCTCCTGAAGAGGTGGAGGAAATAGGAGTGTTCTTGTGAGGTTGATCACTTGTTTCACTCACTTGACAACTTAACTGAAGTCTTAGCTGTGCATGTGTGCATCATCTCACCGTTTGTCATGCTGATGTGTGTGTTGCCGTCGGTCTTGATGAGCTCTCCGTGGAGAGGAGCGTCCACCAGCTCAAACTCCAGCTCGTCTGGAGCCGTGTCAGCATCGCTCACTGCCAGCTGCTGACCACCTGCGCGCACACGCACACGCACACACACACACAGAAAATCTGTAATCACACATCACAAACACACAGCTCTTTGTTCTGTAGTGTTGATCATTAAGGTCGTACTTCAAAACTCTCTTCACCGCCTCTTCTTAGAAATAAATATTTGTTTTGTGTATTTGTCTGTGTCTTACCGATGGCAGCCCGTCCTCCCAGGCTGACCTCCAGAAACGGGTCCAGGACCTGAAACACGGGCGGCTGCTGGTGGTTTGACAGCAGCAGAACAGCAAAGTCCAACTCTGGAGTCGTGTGTTCACCATCTGACACTAAAAAACACAAAAAAACACACACATATAAACACACAGATACATGCACACGCATAAAAACAAAGAGAAAAACAAAGTGAGAATACTCTTTACATGTAAGATTATCACCAACAGAAAGGAAAAACATCTCAGGGTAATTAAAAAATCTCCGTGAATCAAGACACTGAATCAATCAACCAAACCACCAGAGCAATTAATCAGGGATTCAGGTGAATTTGTTACACTCATGAAATCTTTCAGGTGCTTACTCACTGTCATTAACCAAGAAAGTGCAAAAATCCAATTATCACATTTCAATATAAAAAGATCATGAGCACATTTTATTACAGGGAAATTGTGACTTGAAATAATCATATTTTAAATATTCACTGATTCATTCTAGTGAATAATTAAATAGATCAGATGAAAAACAGAAAATTATTAAGAGTTACAATGAGGGTTTTCAAATTATTCTGTCATTAAAATCTCTGTAAAGATTTCCCAAAGTTGTGTCATTTAACTGTTTTGTGAGGCCGAATGTCCAGTTATAAGATCACTAAAAAACATTACTGTTTACTTAGAGCCCTTTAAAGCTAGAAAACAAGAAAGCTGGATGGGGGATAAAAGCATTTGAGAGCGCCACAAGGCCTACAGTAAAGTGAAAAGCACTTCGGTGACGCCTCTAAACACTCGTAAACCCATATTTCCTGCTCCTTCGGTGAATAGAGAACAGCGGCACTTCATCAAGCATGCAGCAAGAGACTTGCTTTTATCTGCAGGGTAAAGGTCAACGAGTGGGAACAAAGAATCTGAACCCACAGTCGAGACAGATCACTGTGGGAAGTAAGAAAAAGCAAAGTGATGGAAGAAAGAAGAAGTGACAGAAGAGGAGACGATACGGAAAAAAGAAGTACAGAAGTGAAGAGGAGGAAACCAGAATAAAGATTCAGGTCAGAGAAAATAGGAAGAGGATGTGAAATGAGAGAAATACAGTGGAGAGACAAAATCAGATGAGATAAGGAGAGGAAAGAAATAAAGGGCTGGTTAGGGAGATGCGAATGGAAGAGAGCGAATAAGATTAAGAAGAAATTTAACAAGGGGAACGCACAATAACAATGAAAACAATACAGAGTTAAAAGAGGAAACGGGGAGACTGATGGTGCAAACAGAGGACATGGATGAGATTTAAAGGAAATAAGAGGGCAGAGGGGTCAGAGGGTGACACACTGCTCGACAGAGGAGTATGATGAAGACTGAAGAGGTGACTCGAGGAGAAAGTGTGAAAAAGAGAGGAGATGAGAAGGTGACTATAATGACGACAACACCCATGATGGAGGTTGGGGGTGGGGATTAAGGTGTGAAAAAAAAAATGACATTGGAGAGAAGAGGACGTGTAAAAGTAAATCCTAGTAGTAGGAGTAGATCCTGAGGGCGGGAGAGAACATGGGACAAGGACAAGATGAGGACAGAGAAAGGAAACTTCAGAATTAAAGGAGATGAAGTATTTACCTGTGAAGTAAACGCTCAGCGACTCCGGCAGACCTGTTGGGGTGTAAAAAAAAAAATGGATGCATGGATTTAATCTGTACTGGAAAGTTAAAGACAGTACTGCAACAACTTCTTGAGAGTTCTTCAGTCTGCTTGATGGATCTCTGTTTTCAGTATTAACACTTAAGAGACCACTCTAATGACTTACTACTGCAGCCCCATAAAGTTAGGAGACATATGAGCGGATTTAAGCAGCAGAGCCTGAAATCAGAAAAAGTCTACTCGTTAATGTTAATTGGTGAAAAATTGCCACCCCGAAGTCTAGAGACAAGATTACTGAAGTGATATCCCTTCTCGGACTTGGGAAAAGTAATACAGAAGATATTACACAACTGTAATGTACTTCCTGTTCCTACTAAATTGACAATGACATGTTGAATCAGTGCCTTTAACACAACACGAAAGTGGGAGACAGTAGGTGACATATTCAATCATAAGAAACTGAGAACTTGCAGCAGTTCTATGAATATTAAATCACCTGAAAATAGTTTTTGGTGGCACTGTTTTTATGTGGTAAAACTAGAAAACTAATACAGAGTTATGAGGCTGAGATTGCTTCTTTTGTTTCCCACAGAATGTGCCTGTTGTCGGCGGTGGCAGATTGCTCAGCTGGAGATCAATAATGGCAGCTCGGCTGAAACCTGCCCTGTGCAGCCATTTCAGATTAATTACACTGTTATTTGATTGTCAGAATATAATGTATGAATGTCGAGGAATTTAATATAAGAGAATGAACACAATGCAACTGATCATTACGGACTCCCAAAGTCAACAATAAACAATTTCTGTTTTCACTATGTACCCTGTGACACGGCTGGAAAGTAAACAATTAGCTATACAGGAGCTGTTTAGTGCAGTGTACCTTCATTGATCCCATTGTCAGTGTAATCACTCCAATGATACAAGATTATATTTAGATTATGTTTTTTAAGTTAAAACTGTGCAAACACATGGTTTAGTTCCTCTTTATCCAACAGCTCCTCTATCACTGAGACTAAAAAGGTTTGTCGGACGTGTGCCCTGGTAGCCGAACGGTGACAGTGTAGGCCACATGACTGCAGCTTCCCAGGGTGAGTCCAGCTGTCACACCATCCTCCTCTTGTCTCATGTTTCCTGTCTGCCTCTCTAATTCTACCACAATAAAGTAAAGAAAAAATGTCCAAAGAATCTCTTAGAAATTGGGCCATTCTCACTCCTGTATCTTTAAGGCCCCCTTCAGACCAGCCCACTCTGTTCTGATTGGCTAGCTTGTGGAAGTCTTCCTGTGGCCCAAACTATGCCCAATTGGAATAATATCATCCTTCAGCAACAACACTGAGGCAGTTTGCCAGACTGAAATCTGGGAGTTTCATTATCTGCCATCACTATATGACTTATTTAATGCCATGTTCTTGATTTGTGTGTGTGCATCTCACCGATGAACGAGTACTGGTAGAGCTCCTGGAGGTGTGAGGGAGCAGCTGGTGGTCTGTAGACAATCTTTCCATTGTTGACATCAGCCTGAGTGAAGTGTTTAACAGGTGTGTATGGTCTGTCGCGATGTTCTATTGCACCTGAAAACAAACAGCACCGGAAAAGAGGGGAAAGAGTTTTATCTATAGAAATTAAGATTTAGATGCAGCGACTAATTTGAAGAGAGAGAGATAGCAAAAGTCGTTGTGTTGTTGAGAATCCTGGATCGCAACAACCAATCCATCCACAATAATTACAGGTGCACAAACCAACACATAAAAGCAGCTGAAGACCCAATTAGCAACAGATGAAGATGCAACAGACTCATTAAAATGACTGAGCATAAGAAATTACACTTTAATTAGATTTGAATTAGACCTGAATTTCTTTAATCATTTGTTGTCAAATAACAAATGCTAATAGTTATTTATATTTATATATTTTTTTTTTCAGTCCTTAACCAAACTCAAGATTATGTTGATTCTGGGGGAGCCAGAAGTTTTGCTCTTTTGCCCTTTGCACATCCAGGAGATGTGCCTCTCCCCATCTATCTGTCCTGAGCATTCATTGTGGAAACGAAGATGTGTGGTCCAGGTCTCCTGGCAGCACCTGCAGTTGCTCGACATCCTCATGATCACCTTCCTTTGACTGTTAACTCTTCTTTTCACTCTCCTGTGTCCACTCACCCTAACTGGTCGAAGCAATGACTCGATATGCTCAGTATGTGCACAGATGTCAGAAGTGTCCAGATGAGCTGCCAGTCTAATTGTATTTACAGTAAACAAGTACAAATGCTCACAGTGGAGGTTTAACCCACACCGACATGTGACTCAGAGGAAACACAACAGAAACTGAAAGCTGCTAGAGACTGGTCCCATTTCTGAAAATGAAAAGTTTATGAGAAATGTTGCTGTTAAATCTGAAGCCGTCCTCCTCCTCCTCATTGGCTCTGCTCAAAATTATTTCTACATAAATGTATTAGTCCATTTAGTCAATGAGTAGTATATGAATATGACCCATTGTAAATCGGTTTTCCCTTTCATTAGACAGAGAGCTGCAAATAATAGACCAGTGTGTCAGATGGTCCAATGCTGAAATTAATGGTGCTAGTTCTGAACGCCACATTAAATTCAACAAAAAGGAAATCAGCACTCATTATTGTTAAAGTTCAGAGTGAAACCAAACCTTACGAGCAAAATGTTAGTAGTTTGTCTTATATAATATTCCTATAGCTTGGAAAAGATAAATCCGTGAGCAAAATAGTATATATCTCAAACTGGCTTTTAAAGTAAGTTTAATTTGTGAAGGAAAAATCGTAACTGTAAATTAAAAATGTTAACTATTTTCAAGCTTTTTCAGTTTCACAGCAAGAAGATGTTTTGTAAGACCACAGAATGAATCTCTGAGCAGCTCCATGGTATCAAACTAGGACTCGCTGCCTCAGTACTATATATATATACTATATATTATACTGCAGCTTAACACATTTGTTTCTCCCACTGTGCTTCAGTTTGGAGTCAGGAATAAAACAGACGCTCACTCACTGGCTGCTGACAGAACTTTTCAATCCATCTAATCTTTTCCACATCGTGAGGGAAAAGCTGAGTATGTGCGTGTCTGCGTGGGTGAGGCTAACCTTGTCCTGACGGAAGGGGCTTCGTGACGGTGTACATGAGCTTCTCGCTGGGAGTCTCGGAGTCGACAAAGGACAGAGCTGAAGGCGTAATCTCCGTCACCCGATCTTCCAGAGCCTGCATACATACACACAGATCAATGTATATGCACATAAAGGAAGGACTGAAGAAATGCATAACACTTGGTTGTACACTTAAATGATGACCACTCAGAGCCTCAGACTATTTCTATTATTGGTAATGTGACAACTGGACCACTGGCTTATTAATATTTTGCATTGTAACTTCTATATTTGGCCAGTGTGATTAGAAAGTGGGTTTCTGATATTTATGAAAACATAATAAAAAAAACATTTCCTGTGCTTTTGAAATCATTTAAATCTATCGTATCATTTTCTACAACGTCCCTGTGACTGGAAAGCAACATAAATATTTAAAAGTCCAAGTTCACCAGGATGTTTGTGCAATTTTGTCTTTTTACTTGTCACTCACCGTGATCTGAAGGTCACAGTCGGGGGCCAACTGGGGGAACCCTGGGATCTGAGGCAGGACTCCTATGGTGAAGGTCTGTGTGTCGCTCTGTGTCACTGGAGCTGCCTCTGTGGAAACCTGCACACACACACACACAGAGTCACTTACATAACACACACTCAAAATGTGTATCTTCAAAACAACACTCCTAGACATACATGTCCTCTCTTATCTTCATCCTCTACTCACTCTAAACTACTCAAGTCCTAATCTGAAGCACATTGTTTCAATAAATGTCTGTTTTTCAGCTGCAACCTGGCTGCTGTACCATATATTACTTCTGAGTGACAGAGCTGATGGCAGGCGGCTCTTCAGAGGCACCAGCAGTAAGATACAACAGATGTGATAAAAAACAAGGAAAAAATCCAATAACTGTGACAACAGAAAGTGAAGCTGACATCAGGCTGTGCTGCAGGGATGAACCACAGAGACTGAATCTGTTTCATTTCATAAATCACTGTCTACAACCACAAGGATATTAATGAAGGAGATGTCAAAGTCAGTAAAATTCACTGTAATTATCTCATTGCTCAACTAATCACATTTAAGAACTAACCTTTGACCAAGGGGACATTTTTCAATTAAAGCACAGACGCCTCTGATTACTTGTGAACGTCTCAGAAATTAAAAGCAGATTGCTCAGTGAGTTGTCAGCTGTTTCCAGGACAGGACAGCTGGCACATCTTAGGCTGATGTTCGGATCTTTCTATGAATGAACTGAACGTAACATGTTCACGACGGCTAACTCTTTGTCTTCTGCTTAAAGCAGCTGTTACTAAAACATTAAATACTTAATATCCACATGAGTTACCGGCACACTTTTTGTGGTGTTTAGCTAAAAAGTTGCTTCAATTGTTTAAATCTTATAAAGGTAAGGAAGTTCTGACATATGAACTCTGTGCAGTCGTTAACCTGTATAACTGTGCATAATAAAACAACTTAAAGATTATGGTTTGGGTTAAAACGTGGAGCCTCGTTAGCAGTGTGTCTGAACTCAGAAGTGTGCTTTATTGCACTTTGTTTCATCACTGCAGCAAGGTGAGAAGCAAAACAACTCAGGGTCAGCAAAGGCAAAAATTTCAGCTGCTGTTGAGTCCCTTCCTATAATGCCAACATCGTTTTCCTTTAAGTTCAGGACCAAAAGAAATCAATGTCTGTCAGTAGGAAATGGGAATAGTGGTCTCTCTTGTCCACGTCTTCCATTAGACGTTTCTGCAACACTCTCAAACATCACTATTTCCCTCCTTACTCCTGACAGACAACAGCAATCCTTCTCATGGCTGCTACTTCCTTGTCAGGTACATATTTGGCAGAAGCCCATCTTTCTTCACCCTCCCTTTCCTGAGCTGCTCTGAATTACTTGCTTCTACAGTCAATGTCCAGCACCACACTGAGGCTATGACCTTTGACTGCTGTACTTTTGGTTGCTTGTAATGCATCTTAAAATTTACATTAGAATTTAAGATGATGTTTACTGAATGGTTAATAGGAGATGGAGAAGCTGGAGGGTCAGTCAAATCCCCCCTGGCTTCCTGTCTGGAATAGCTCTACGCATGAGTTTTGTCTCTGCTCCTTTCCACCCACACAACATTAGTAAACTATTTTTCATTTCAACTTTAATATCAAACTGTGTTACTGGCGCTTTATTTCTCTTACTCAACTTCTCCCTTGATATACAGAGGCTGCAGCAGCCCCAGTTGTTCATTCTAAAAGCCAATTTTTGTCACCACTTACTTATTCTGCTGCTTCGGCTTGTTCCTGTCACATCAGTGGCATTTGGGGAAAAGAAAGTTCAAGAACGTGTAGTCAGCTCTGTCAGTCAGAAGTAATGTAGCACGGGCACGATGCTTCCCGTCAGCATCACCAATCACACACGTGTCACCACGAGAGTCAGTGCTGACTCAGCTGGATTTACTGACGATGGTCTTGCAGCGATAAATTATCGATTACGTGGTTAATACCATTAAACATAAATGACACACTGTACTTTATATGTGATTCTGTTCAAATTCAAGTCCTCTTAATGCAGCCGAAGATGTGTTTGATGTCCTGTCGACCGAAGTCAGAGCCCCTCACACAAATGAAACTCTGATGTCACATACAGTCACTTCATCACAGTGAAATACTGTAAAAGCCACCCCTTCATTTCTAGAACATTTACAGCACTGTGGCTGTCGTGTGCATTTTACTGACATCAGGTCAAATTCCATCTTTTCATCCATCCATCCATTCCACATGAATCAACCTGTTTGCAGCTTTTCTTCGCACCCTTTACACTAAAGCAGTAGTGAAAATAATGATCTGCCAAATGAAAGGGCACAAATTAAGTAGTTGGTTATGATCCCTTAAGCAAGACTGAAGTTAGTTTATCATGTTGTCGCTGCTGCTTTTATAGTTTAAGCCAGCATGAAATTAAGTCCACCTGTGCTCCCATCACACAAGTTTTTAATCCACAGTTACTGTAATGAATACGATTCTTTTTTTAAAGGATTTTAAAAATGATATGGATTACTTTGTTATTTCAGAGTAAATAAAGGGCTGAAGAGACAGAAGAGAAGGAGCGATTCCAGAATACGTATAAAGAAAATAACTGTGCAAATGAAAAAAAAAAGACAAAGAAAGAAAACAGAAACTTTTTCAGGCCTCACCTACGTCTAGTCTTAATAATCTACGCTTTTACACAAACTGCACACAAATTAGCAGGTCGTGCTTCGTGTGTTCTATTTCATTAGATTTCTTTTGAAGTGTTTGGTGGGTTTAGTGGTTTTTACATATTCTTTGAGATAAAAAGGTGGTATTCCATTTAGAGCCAGGGCCGGGTCTGTGAATTAACAAAGCTTAACTAATTATAACTACATTAATAATGATTCAAATGGCTACGTATATTTTAAGCTCTTTTCAGCTCTGCGGTGCTACACAGTAGATTAGCTTCTTGTAGCTCATTTTGTTTTTTTAATTAACTGTTCTGTTCGCTCCACTTCAACTTTTCCAGCATGTTTTGCACCACATCCAGCAGTAGATGAGATACAGGAGATAAAACCAGCAATAAAACATACAGTACACAGACTCGACAATGTCTCGAAATTAACGAGACCTTTTGCAGGGTTTGCACCTCACTTTTAAAACATTAGTAATAGAGACTTCAATTCAGAGCTGTGTGTCAACTGTTGGACAGTTTTATTACAGAGCTGTCAAATAAGTCGCAGGGGACATGGCCTGCTTTAATTCTGAATCCATCAGTGTGTCTCTTACAGAAGATGATTAGGGACACTAAAAATATATTTCAGTTCTATCTTTTTTTTTTTTAAATCCTAATTTTGATATGATTAAAAAAACATTTTCTACACTGTCCCTCAATATTTTCTGTGGTCTTTGGTCCAGCACTGACACATTTAAATTAACAGTATATGAGTTATTTTATTAATAGTTTTTAATTAATTTATATAATCTAAGTGTTCAGTACTATAATTGAAGTAGTTTAATATTTTATAAGCCACATGATCCAGGAGTGAGGGGAAAACACTGTTCAAGGACCTTCTTCAACATGGTTTTGATTTGCAAAATTACAAGTTGGCACCAGAGTGCTGCGTGCTGCACTGCCTACTTCTGTGCTGCTGCAGAGCAGAACCAGAACGAATGTCAAATAATTCAGTTTTAACAAGGTTCCTCACACTTGGATAAAAACCAAAAGGACAGCACAATAATACCACTCTTAGCTTAATCGCCACCTCTGACAAGCAGCACAAAATGTTTCCAGTTGCTCCGTTTCTGGCCACTTTCCCTTCTGCACTTTCCTGCGTCCCCTTCAAAAATGACAACGCATTGATTTTAATCCAGCACAATGTAAATGCATTTGCTCTGATGGATGGTGCCAGAATGTGGGCGGCCCAACGGGGGGAGACAGATGATTAGATGCAGCTATGAGCTTTTGGCTGCCTATTTCATTATTTTAATGGATTTAAGGTGAAGCAGACTGCCATGAAAACACTCTGCCGTGAATACTACATCAGTTTAAGTGGGATGTCTCGGATTTGGAGCCAATTTGCAAGTAATTTGATGTCATTAACACTAATCAAGATTTTGAGTGTCTATCAGTCACACAGGAAGTTTAGTGCCACGGTTTAGACTGAGAAGAAATCCACAGAGACAAAATGTTGTCTGCACTGACGTGAAGTTGATGAATAAACAACTGAGGAAAGATGAGCAGAGTTTTTTTTTTCCCCCACAGACTCCAATAAAGAGTTTTATGGATGCATAACCCTACAATGTCATGGTTAGCATAAAAATCACAGAAAGAAAAAACAGTAAAGGTAGACAGAGGTGGGAGAGAGACACAGATACATGAGAGGAAGAGGTGGTGGAAAGAAATAAATCAAGCCAGCAGGAGAGATGTCTGAAAGGTTGAAGGCTGGAAAAGAGGAGAGGAGGAAGACACAAGGGAACACGGGAACAGGAGCACGAGCGTGAACTTCAAAGAGCGCTGCAGAGAAGGAACGAGGACACAAAAGAAAAACAAAAAGGACGTGCATCTCTGTCACCATCTCCTCCTCTTTTTCTTTCAGGGTGAGGCGCTCTTATCGGCGCCCTGAGGTTTTCACGTCTGAGTGCATTTATTTTATCAGTTTAGTACAGTAGGATGTTTTTAACTACTTACAACAGTCTACAGTAAGTGAATTTATTTTTTGTTTACTTATGACTTTAAAAATAGTCTATGATATTTCATGTTTTTGTCATGTAGTGTGTATTTATTATAGATTCTGCTTCCATTTTGATGGTCACAGCTCGTTTCTGTCACACTTCTCCTCTGTACTTCACCAAAATCCCTTCTACGCTTATCAAACAAACCTTGTTTGTCAGGACAACCTCTCTTTTCTTGGAGATCTGAGTTGTTGATTTGTAAGAAAGTGGCATTCACGACACGTCTGCTACGGCACGCAGCCAACATATTTCTGTCAGTCTGAGAGTGAGTTCAGTGAGAGTTATTAGTCATTACATTCAACTAGAGCTAAGGGAAAATACCTGAAAACCACAAAGTTCAGGATTAATGGTCTCATTAGCATATTAGCTGGAAACATTCAGCTACAGCACAAAACTGCACTCATTCAAATTAAAGCTCTGTCAGATGCCTGTGAGACAAACAAGTGAAAACACAACCACAACTTATCCCTGGTGCAACAATCATCACTAACCTGGAACTGGAAGGAGTCACTGCTGGAGCCGCTGCCAAAGTGATGGTACCAGACAGTGCCGTCGTTGACGTCCTGCTGAGTAAAAGAAGTGGTGGCTGTAAAGCCTTGTTCGTCTGCTAACGAGGGACGCCACCCCTCCGGTGGGCCGTCAGCCGGCATGGACACCAGCACCACCTCACCTGGACGGAGACGGTGAAGGTGATTATACAATTATCACACAAATGCTCAGATCATTTCCTGTGAGGCTGCAGGGGTCGCACCACACTAAATGATGGTATTTAGGCATAAGAGAAAAATTGTAATCAGACAAAGTCTAGATCACTCCTAAGCTAGGATTTATTACCAGAAACATTTAGCCTAAGAGCGCTGTTATAAAGATTGTACCATGTTTAGGTTGTCCATCAGATGCGAGGATGGTGTAGACAATGTTATCAGTGCTGACTCCCTTGTAGTCCACCTGCAGGTATTTTCTATCCAGTCGCACCATGCCTCCCTCCTTTACCCAGGTCACTGGCACAGACAGTAAGTGAGGGGAGACATCAGCCTGGAAAAAACACACACATTTTAATCCTCATTACGTAATTAAACCAGTATAACAAGGCAACTGTGGACATCTCAGGGCGGCTGTGCACAGGAGGTAAAGCAGTCTCCTGCCAATCACAACATCAGTGGTTCGATTCCCGGCTCCTCCTGTCATATGTCGACGTGTCCTTGAACAAGGTACTGAACCCCAAGTTGCCCCCGGTGTGTGTGTTTGCTTGTGTGTGTGAATGGGCGAATGAGAAACTTTGAGTACAGTACAGGTAGATTCGTGCAGAACATTTACCACGTCCTCCACACATGACACTAGATCTGCTGGGAGACTGATGTGGCTGGTTTCTGTCGGGGTGCAGCTGAATTCCAACTTTTATGTCAAACATGTCATTTCAGTTTTTTAACCTCCATCTGTGCAGCAACTTATCCTGGACACTGAAAGACTGACAAGACAGTTAAGTCCAATTAAACTAGATTAAAAAACTATTTATAGAGTTTTTCCTGGTCCACGTTTAACAAATGCAGATGCTGAATTCCAGATTAAGAATTATTGACATAATATTTTCTTTGCATGATAAACATAATAATCTCAGTAATACACTGAGCATTGCTGAAACTGAGAAACCACGTTTGAAATCCCTGTGGTGACGGTGCTGATGTATTAAGAGAAGCAGGTTCTTCTTTGTTCCTCAGACGCTGCCTGCTGCCAGTTTCACTTTGTGCTGTCACAGCCTGCGTAGCTAGTTGTATTCCACACCTGTTGTAACCTCAGGAGTCCCAGGAGTCCGTCCGGGAAGCTTTGTCATTCAGCAGCAGTGTTAACAGAGCACTAAGTCTGCACTCAGCTCCACCAATCAGAAGTAACGTATCACAAAGGAATCAATCTGTGCGGAATCAGTCTGAGAAATGACTTTGGAACCAGACTTATTTTTGTGATGCTGTATTGATTGGTGACAGAGTAACTTGGTGTATTGCTCGTCCTCCCTCTAAAGCAGAGAACAAAGAGCGAGGTCAGCTCCAGAGAGCACACAGAGCTGCTGGATGATTCAGTGTCGCTCAAGGACATTTCAGTCGGCAAGATATCAAGGAGGTTTCAAAACCAGACCTCTTATTCACTGTGTCACCCTGCTGTCTAAATAAAACTGCTATGACACACTTTCAGGACATCTATAAAACCAACCTGCTATTTATTCTGTAAACAAAAGCTCCACATTTTACATCCAGATGGATTTAAAGGATATAATGTCATACAGCTGTCAAGAATAGTTTGTGTAAAAAAAAAAAAAAAAGGGTTTGTATTCACAGATATTTCCCGTGCAACTCTTGAGTGACGCAAAAAAAAAGTAAAGAAATCTGCTCGGCTGGTAGATCTATTTTAATCTATATTTATTTTAGAAAGGATGTATACACCATTAGCCACAGCAATTAAAGGAATAGTTCAGTTCTTTTTTTAAAGCTGGTCTTACTACAAACGTGTACATTTAAACATGTTCTAGTTGCTAAAACTGTTCCTGCCTTCCACAGTGTGAGTGAATGTTCTCACCCGAGATGAAATACTACAAGAAACGAGGGCCGACATGTAGAGCCCTCGTCCTAAAGTCCACCTAAAACTCATTTCAAGTGGAAATACTGCTCCGCCACAGCTTAGGGGAGCAAGGTTTATTTAATAAAACACTTTAACTTAAAGATATGGACTCGATTTAGCTTAGCGTGACGGCTGAAGTGTCATATGAGTCTTGGGTAGACTTAAAAGTGCATTTATATGACTAAAGACTTAATGGGTTACTATAAAATGTATGGCGGTAAACACTAGCCCCAACTTGTTACTGGTGTTAAACTAACATACATAAAAAGCACAACAATTATTAAAGCAATGTTCACAGTCTGTAAATATTTTTGTCCTATTAAAAAGTGGTAAACTTTCATAATTTATTTGGGTCAGTTGTTCAGAAAGTTTTCAGCTGAACCACACATATACACACTTGATTATTTACTGTAGGAGATAATCAGTGCAGTGGCGTAAACACTGTGCAGTAGGTGGTAATAGATTACAAGAGTGTGAGTGTGAGTCTGTGTGTGTGTGTGTGTGTGTGTGTGCGCACATGTGATTGTCTGTGTTTGCTGATAACAACCTGCACACCATCTGTGGCTCTTCAGCCTGCCGCTTGGATGATCCAAATCACACTATTTCAACGGAGCAGCAGCGAGCAAAGAATCACAGCCGAGCAGCGGATTGCCGAGGAGCAGAAAACACATTAGTCAGCATGGCAGGCTTTTAACTCAGAGGACCACATCGTCCAGGAGAGATTATCAAACTCTCCGGATGAACACCAAGGTCTCTCAAGGACACTGACACACAGAAGCTGGACACACTATGAAATAAAAGAGGTCAGAGGGACCCTTCTTGAATTTACAAGTTTGCCAATACTCCCTAGACCTCTAACTCTTTGCCCTGCAGCTACATACCACTTAGTAATTTTATTTTTTTTCTTCGAAAACACACAAATCTAATAAGATTTTTTTTCAAGTGAGATCTGTGTTGCCACATTAAATAGACAGTCTAATCTCTTTCAGACAGGTGCAAAGAAAATGAAATGCTCATGCAAATTTCTCTGCTTTTTGACCTCTGGGGAAGCGAGAAAACGAATTTCCTTGATGCAATTTTAGATTGACAAGATACAAAGTGTAGAGAAAAACAGATGCAGGTGCAGAGAAGACAAAGGAGGTGAATTAAGCAAACATCAGAGAAGAGGAGAGATACAAACTGTTGATTAGAGACAGCAGTGGAGAATCAGAATCTACTTAACTCACTGAATCATTTGACTGTCTGTACGTGTCTCCTGTGATCTGCTGTTGGTACCAATATATTACTGCATGTATTCAAATTCATCTACCATCTCTAAAATCCAATTCCTAAGACTGGACCTAGTATAACAGTCTGTGACAGACACAACATGCCACATCGTCTGTGACACAGCGTTTGAAGGGAAACTGTTCAAATGTGGAACAATTTCAGTGGTCAACATTCACAGACATGACAGACTTTCACTTTGTCTATGTGCATTAAAAACTCCTGACCTGACTTGGACTTCCCCTAAAGGACATCAGACATGACTTGAGACTTGAGGATATTTGATTTTGACCTTCCTCAGAAGACAAGCACAGACTATTAAAAGTAAAATAAATGTTTAATTTTCTGCTGCTTTTAGGGGAATGAGAGGTGACAATGTGACTGCTCGCCAAATAGCAGCTCAGCTCCCTCTGCTAGTGCTGCTGCACATCCCACTAATAATGGGATGTTCCAAAAAGTCTCTCATTTTGAATTACGCTGCAGCGATGTCGTTGAAGTCAACATGTAAAAAGCTCACAGATTGGATTTTCGCTTTGTTTTCTGCTCAGAGACAGTACTTTTGAGCAGATACATGAAAAGTGCATTATCAGAGACCGGAGGCGAAGCTTGACAGACGCCTTTTGGCTGCAGTCCACAAAAACAGAAATAAATGACTCTGCAGAGATGGAGTTGCTGTCATCCATAAAACATCGACCAGGAGCTGACCAGCACGGCCATGCTGTTGTAATGACAATGATACGGTCATCTCTAATATTTCCATCTTCCACAGGGGGAAGGGTGAACAGGACGAGGTAATGGACTTGTCAAGCAGTAAATCAAAGTCACAGGATGGAGACTGAATCCCTATGAGCAACATATTCTAATTTAACCTCAATGAGAAAAGCTGCCATGACACCTACAGTGGCAGAGCTTGTGGTTAAAATAAATATGGGAGCATGTCACAGCTTTAACAACAAGTCACAGCAATCTTAAATGTTAGCGCAGACTTGAGATATGAAGCATCATTACAAACAACTAAATAAATAACTGTTCAGCAACAATGAAGACAAGTGCTCAGCGGGAGAAGAGCTAAACTCAAGCCACTCAGCAGCCCTCTTCTGCTCCACAACAAAGCCGAGCTATTAGCCTTCCAAATCTGGACAGCTGATCAGAAAAAAAATATCTAATTCCCTTCCATTTCTGTTGTAGAAAAGAAGAGCCTGAGGGTCTTCAGAGGCTCAAAGTGTTCTCGCTGAGACAGTAATTGAAAGCCAAGGGTCCTGCTTTCTATTCAGGCGAGCTGCGGCTCAGCTCAGGGCTCAGGCTCAGCCAAGAGAAGTCCATCCATCAGAGGGTCATTACGGGCCTGATTAGTCTCCTGCTTTAGAGCACAGTAATCCAACTTTAAGGAAGCTTATTGTCCCCCACACAGCCTGGCATTGACAGCCGCTGCAGAGGCCTGGATGGTGGGGCTGGAAGCATAAAGAGTGCCACTGAGGGGGCCACACTCTGAAAACTAAGGATTCATTGGATTTAGTTTGTTAAAATCCAGTCAGAGTCAATAATACTTCAGGGTTTTATTTTTGAGCTTTGTGGGAGCAGTCAAGGTTCATGAAGTCTTTATGTAAGGGGTGGGTGGGTGTTTGCAGCTTATTTGTTTGCACTTTCAAAAGTAGCTTCCTCTGGTGGACGTCTGGAGTGTTTCAAGTTACATTAGACAGCTCGGGACATCGGCGGCTCCACACTGACGGTGGGAGGGTTGAACTTCAGTTTGAACATGGATATCCAGAGATCCTGTGAGGTAACATCAGCAAACTGCACACAGCATGTTCCTGTTTACCACCGCAGCAGCTCTGTGATAGTAAAGGGCCACAGAAAGAGATGCTGCGCCGGGTGTTTCATTTTTAACTGTGTAATGTATGGACCTTAAAAATTCAGCCACTTTGTGTTTATCTAAGAAGACTGTAATTATTCTTCCTATATTATCTGCTCTACTTTCGTGGCGGTCGTGTCGTCTTGCATTTCTTCACTTCTGTGGTGATCTACCTACAGTATGCTGATCAAACGCTATTCAAAAAGTGGGAAGCTTGGACGACGACGACGCTGCTGGGGCTCGTCTGAGAGCCCTCGACACAATTA
The DNA here is from genome assembly GCA_034779795.1 of Ctenopoma multispine. Taxonomy (NCBI): domain Eukaryota; kingdom Metazoa; phylum Chordata; class Actinopteri; order Anabantiformes; family Anabantidae; genus Ctenopoma; species Ctenopoma multispine. Next base: position 22,382,575 of record JAUYWH010000027.1, read on the forward strand.
AAGGGTATTCTCTCAGCCTTCCATCATGCTGTCCATCCTGCTCTGTGTAACACGCGACAGAATGCAGCATCAGGACATTTTAAATGGACTCTGGTGTGTGTGTGTGTGTGTGGGATGATATTGATTTAGAGAAGGGGAAAAAGCAGAGAAATTGAGCCTGAAGCGCTTCATCTGCACACAGAGACACAGGGCTGCCCTCTAAACAGTTAAAGTTTCCTTATAGACAGAACTAAAGTAACACAGACACACAATGAGGTGGGATGTTGTTTAGTATGAGTTGAAGGTTTTGTTTTTCTAACTATGACAATTAAATTAAGTCAGATATGTGTGTCTCTTATTTGTGAGTGGGCAATAAAATGTGACTCAGACAACTTACTAGACTTAATAATTTGTCTCAAATTAATATGTATTATTTTTTATCAAATACTGATCCCATGAAGCCTGCTGGGCTTCTGGAAAAGAAAAGACCTCCTGCTGTGTCACTGTATTGATTGCCAACAATTTGCTGACTTTGCTCAAGCTTCTGTATCTTTTATTCCACTTTTACAGAAGAGTTCAACTTATTAGTTCTTTGAACATTAAAACATATAAAGTCAATGTTGCTTTTTTCAATTTTTTTAATTTAATTTATGTTAAGAAATAGAAACTAATTCACTTTACTGTACTTGCTTCATTTTAAATAAGGCATCCAAACTCAGAAGGTGTAAAAAGTCTCTAATTTTAACCATGCTCTCTGATCCATCTCGAAGGACAGCTTCCTCATAACTATTGAGGGGAGCGAGGAACCACCAAGTTTAGATTTGTTTGTTCTGATTCAGTTTATAATAGGAGTCATTTTCCAATTTAAGCCTGCTCATCAACCATAAACGGACACTGCCTCAGGTCATGCTTCAGACGAAAACATCTCATTTGTCCACTTCGCTTTCCTCATTTCCTTGTATTTCTGCCTTGTGTCCCACATGGGATGGACTAAGACACCATATATCTCAAGTGAGGAAATGAGATAACATTTATGACAAATGACATTTATCCACTGCACCTTCTGCACATTCTTCCCAGACAAAATCAGTAAACTATGGTTGGTGAAGAGATACTGGAGCTTTCATGTGCAACATACTAATTTGGCTTAGCTTTATAACAGCCAGGAAAACATCATCTAGTATTAATAGAAGAGCACTGCAGGAGTTCTGTCTTAGCAGTAATGTTTAAAATGTGCCAGAAAGGAGCAGAAAGAATCTAAATTAAACACAAAGAGCCTCAAAACACCTAAAACACAGTAAGCTGCATTTAACACCAAGAGTTTGGGGTTCAGTGTCTTGACCGGGGACACTCTACCACCAGGCCTACGGTACACAGACGGCTGCTTTACCAAATGAAAAGTCAACTAACACCTTTAATATGAATGCAGGCTAGATCCAGGGTCAGCTTATGAGTGCATACTTCTGCAGCCCTGATTAATTAAGCCCGTTAATTTCACATCATCCCCTTCTGTCTGTCCTACCTTCTGACTGATGTGGACTTGGAGGAGAATATTCCTGTAGCTGTGGCCATCATTGACCTGCAGCACCGCTCCGTCCTCCATCCCCTCTGAGCCATCATGGATGTACTGGATCTGTTCTCGTGACAGCTCCTCCAGCTTGAATCGGCCGAGGGCCCGGTCACCGTGGAGACGGGTCAGCCGGCCGTGGCGGGGAGGTTCAAGGACCATGACCAGGACATCGGCTGAGTTGTCGGGGTCATCGACCTGCAGGACTGACTTGGTGATGGTTGCTGAGGAGCCGCGGCCCTCCACAAGTAAAGCACTGAGAGTTGTGACCTTTGGAGGCTGGAAATGATTTAAAGGAAAAAGGTAGAGAGGCTGAGAGGAAGAAAGTGCTTTGAGTATTTTCTGACAGACATGACAAAGAAAGACTTTCAGACGGATCCGTACAACAACCGTTTTCAGTTTCAGAAAACCGTAGAAACTTTTTAAAAGGATGGATGAGAGCACAGCATGAAGACAACAATTACTCCCAAAGACTCCCAAATTGTAAGATGATGAATTGTCTCCCAGGGGGGTCAGAGGGTGGGGGGTCGTGGAGTCCCGCTGCTGAGAGAGATGAAGAGGAGGAAGGTAAAGGGGAGGTTAAGGAGGGGTCTCATAAAGCTGCAGCTCCAACTAGAGAAAAGATTAATCTCACTTACAAAGTCATTTTAGGTACACAGGTGATAGCGAGAGGCCACCTGTCGTGAGCAAGGGTATGACTTTATCCAGAACTCACTGTCTGTGTTTGTACCTCTGTGTCTTCATAAAAAAGGATTAGAAATGTGGATGTATCTGGAAAACGCTGCAATTTTGGCTTGGATTGGAATTTTTTAAGATTTTTTTTTTTTAAATCCCATAAGTGCCATTTTCATAACTGAAATAAACACTTTACTAGTTCTGGAGGCAATCACCATAAAATCTGCACTTCTGGTAAGTTTAAGATGTGCAAAAAGGGTATGAGAACTTTCTGAAGCAACATAAAAAATAACCAAAAATAAATAATCTCCCATATCTACGCATGCACAATCATTTAAACGAGTTTCTCTAGTTCTGCTTCTTCCTCTTTGTTCCTCTCTCTCTGCACCTCTCTGCAGGAATCCCTGGCTCAGAGCTGTATGATATCCAGTGTGCAGCTGCTGGCCCTACAACCTGCCTGCTGCTTCTCGTTGTTTTTGATTTCCCTGTTGTTCTCTTCTCTCTCCTCTTTCCACTCCCCCTAACCGGCCGAGGCAGATGACCACCCACCACTGTTGCTTTTTCACATTAGTCTGTATATTACAGAAGAGCCTTGAGGTGACTTTTGTTGTGATTTGGTGATTGAATTGAACTAGTCAGTAAACAATTCTCATGAGAATCAAAGTGCATTTGCAACTTCTCTGTTTTTATATATATTTTAATAGCTGCCACAGAAAACAACAAAGGAAGAGAAAAGGTAAAGGCTAAAGGCCAAAAACAACAACATTGATGCAGCCTCTTTTACTATGAATCCCCACCGAAACATTTGTAGCAGCAAAGCCTGGCAGGGGTGGTGCAGGTAGAGATACATGGAGTGTCCCAGGGGAGATGCCGCCCTGCTATGGCCCTAAATCAAACCATTTGTCAGGTGCAGCGCTCCAAGGCGCTCAGCCTGACGCAGGGCTTAGGTCCAATTTGTTTTCCCTCGTCTGTTGCTGGCTGGGATCCAGCTCTCTTACAGCAGCTGCTTAAACAAAGGAGGATGCATGAAACAAGTTGGCGACAGGCAGAAGGATGACTTGCGGAATGTCATACATGCGCACTCCCTTCGTGTGTCTTTAAACCAAAGAGACCTCTGGCTGAAATTACAAGATGGCGAACTGAAACAAAGCTTAAAAACATAGAAGGAGCATGTTGTTAACCGGAGCTTCTTGCCCTTTGTGTTCCGTTCGTGACCGTTTGGGGGAAAAACTTTAGCTGTTAGAGGAATTATCTTCAAGAGACAGACGACTGGGCCCCCGGGCGCCCATCTAAATCCTGTGTCGTCAGCGCTGCAAGCGTTGGGAGAAAAACAAAAGTTTCTTAGCATTGGTAGGGGCTAAAAGTGGGTGTGTGCTGCTTTTGAATCGTGCTAAGACTTGTTAGTTTGCTGAAGAGAACCAGCAAATCTCTCCCAGAGGCAGACAAAACAAACACAAACACAGGCACACTCAGGTAGGAGGGCTAGCCTTTTATCCTCACCTTATGGGTGAGTGAGAGGTGAGGTTTATATTTGGGGCGAGCTGTCGTCACCTATGGGGCCCTTGGGACTCTGCAGCACTTCAACAAAATGGAAAAAGCTTTTTGTGCTGCTTCCTGTTTTTGCTCTTTATTTTGTTATGTTTTACCTGCTGAGTTTGTGCTGGTTGGTATTCAGATGCATGATGGGCAGAGTGAAAACGCTGCCTTAGTCGATGTCAGCTCCACACCTGCCTGTTTGAAACAATGCTTTTTGTCTGCAGCTGATAGCTGTCACAACACAAGCTGCTGTAAATACTGCATATAGTTCACTGAATCACTATGTTACACAACTATTTTTACTTATAGACACCATTTTGAAATTCAGTGACAACAACAGTATAGACTCAAGGCTGAAGGCTCAGGATGTTGCTGAAAGTCAACAACAGACTAAACGGTTCGGCACTTTAAGATCAAAACGTAGGCTACAGAAATGACTGTTTTGTATGTGTGAGACCACCTTGGTAGGAATGCTATCAGCAGGTAGCAACTGCTCATTTCAGAAGAGGGAAAGACTATCTGCAGCTCACATCTCTCATTCCTCAGGCTATTACAATCTAAGCTGGCTGACTCTGGATCTGACATGAACTGAAATCAACATTTTTTCAGCTTATGCTTATACAGGGTGGAGGGAGGGAGGGGTGGAGGGCTTTATAGGCACAAATGGTCTTTTTTTTCTCCATGTCACCAAGCTTTGTATTTTATATCTAGGACCAATATACTGTGTGATGCTCATGTCCAGCTGGTACAAACTCTGCAGCATGTGTGTTTTAGGGGAGGAAAATTTTTTTTTTTTAGATGCTTCGTGATGCGGAAATGAAAGATTCTGAATCGATTTAAAAATGTTTTTGTAAATGTTAATTATCAATGCAATGTTGAGGAATGAGCGGAACTCTAATCTACAGAAGTGCAGCGCATAACAAAGACGTGAGATATACGACCAGCACCCTCAACATTAAAAGCAGCCGTTTGGACAAGACTCACACTATATGCAAGTTGTGTAAAACTAAATATTTTGGAAACACGAAAAACATCAGAAACCACATTGAACGTTTTCACCTGGAGGCACGAGAAGAACAGCTGGTGGTAGCTTCCACCGCTAACCAGAGGACCATCAAGCAAGCAATGTCAAAGTTGCTTTGAAAGTACCAAGGGGAGGAAGATGCATCAATAATCGTTTGATAATCGCATTGCAGCCCTCTGAATCGTAATCAAATCGAACAGTGAGGTGTCTAGAGATTCCCCTAGTGTGCATTACTATTAACTTAGATGTATCTGATACTTCACTCGTGTTGTGTCCACACACCTTTCATAGCAATTCAACACACTTTTACATCTTCTGAAGATTTGTGTGGCTTTCTATAATACAAATGTACAAATAACAAAAATATCTGTGTTTTCAAAGCAAAGGGAAGCCGACTTCTCTGTGAATCTTCCTCTGTAACACCACTGTAAACAACAGGAACACTGAAAGATACATCAGTGTTTGTGATGCGCTTTGATGTAGAATAAAATGAGCAATTACATGAGACGGTGGCCGTGCATCGTTCTTTGTGACGTGTTTGTGGCTGCATTGAAAAAGATCACAGTGAACTAACGGCTTGTTTTCAGAAACGTCTGTAAATTGAATGAAGTTTGAAATAATGGAGATATAGACATTCAAAGAAATTACAAGATCAGTATCTCGTCTTGGACGAACCACAAAGTCTTAAACACAATATAAGTTACTAGAATCAGGGACAGCAGTAACCACAAAGACAACAACAACAAAAAATGACTTTCTGCAGTGTTAACTAACAACAGACAAAGATCTGAGTCTGGAACAGAACAACTGTTAAATGTGCTCCTCCTGAGGAGACCCTCACACCCCCTCAATACGTGTTCCATTTCAGAAAGTTAATCAATTTGAGTTTTGTTATTTATACTAATACATTTAATTACTTGAAAGATTATTTTAAAGCAGGAATGCTGCATAGTTACAGATTCAGTTGGTTTAGTTTTTTCTCCCTCAGGTAATTGGATCATTATTTGAATTTGTTACACATATTTTCAGTTGTGCTGTTCTTCATTAACCGTCTCCTCAGATATGCAGTGCCTCTGTTTATCTCTTCTACAAACAGAGCAGAGCTATGCAGCTGTCACACTGACCCATCAATAAATCTTAAAGAGAGAGCCCTTCATCCCTTGTTGCTGATTATTCTCACTTTTTTTGTGCCAAAATCGGAGGTCGGCTCGACACCCATCACAGCCGGCTGTTAGGCCGGTGTCGGCCAATCACAGCCCTGGCGTCTCTCCACGGGGACACTCTCAAAGTGGTGAGGAATGGCGATCAGCCCGGGATGATGCAGCAAAAATGAAAAACAGCTACACTGGAGCCGTGAGGAGCTGGCTGCCCACAGTGATCATAAAGCAACCGTATCTCACATCACATTTTTATTCTTTTTGCATATGTCTAATCTAAATCTGGCCACTGGGTATACAGCTACTGTTGGACATTTAGCAGAATCTCAGCTGTGTTATCCTGTTCAGAAGTGATTATTCAGCCTCTGAGTCATCAGACTGTATTTAGGTACATGATGAGATCACGGTAACAAGCCAAGAAAGTAACTAGATCATGTAAACTATCATCGAGTTATGTGTTCTTGAAATGTATTTTACAAGAACATGGTGTGAATATGTGCCCATGGCCTTTTTGTGATGATAAAAATCTACAGACCTTCTATAAGCCAAGGGAAAGCTGAGAGAGAAAAAAAAGGAATTAGATTTTTCTATCGCCATGGGCAGATATTCATAGCCATTTCAGCCTTGTGCTAAAATAATATAAATTATTGAAGGACAGAAAAAGAAATTTTTAATACTAGTTCACAGAAAGTGAATCACTTTTCCTTCCACTTTCTGTTGCGCTGTGACAAACTGACTTAAAGGGGAAAGACTGTAAAACTTCAAAAATCGATGCCCTTGAAGTCTGCGAGTCTAAAGGACAGCGCTGTTAAAAACAAAAACTCTTGTGTTGTTATTCATCGTCTTCACTGCTCATCTTTGCAGCAGGTTTTTCTCCCTCTCTCTAGACAAACTTCCTCCACAAGGACACAAGTATCAACTGAATTTTTAACTTCAACATGCAGACTAAGGCAGTGTGCTTTTCCACCGTGAGCCAAATCTGGAAATACATTTTAATGAGCATGGATTTTAGATGTCCGTAGCTAATTTAAAGCTGGGGGAATACATTTATCATGCAACAATTTACAGTCAAAAGAAGGCGTCTGTGGTTTTTGTACATTACCTGCATTGACACAGCTTGAACTTGAACGGTTTCTGGTTGAGAAAACAGCTGGGGGTCGGCAGCCCTCAAGGTGAATGTACCAGTTCTACACAGAGAAAGACAGACAGACAGACAGACATTAGAGTTCCTTCTCTCTCACCTTCCTATGACTACTTTGACTGAATACGAGCAGTTTAACAGTCTTTAGTTAGCCCTGGAGGATTCAGGGAAAATGAGTCCTGTGAGGCCAACATAGTGTGTAGTCATTAGACCTAATCACCTTTGTGCCGTCTGGGGGAGTGGAGGACAGAAGCTATACATACAACAGCACACCTGCTTATACACTCATCACCAATATCTATCACTGTGCTGCCTCAGCATCATCTTATTACCCACAACTCCCAGGGGCAAGAGCTGGGACTCTGCCAACTGAGGCTGAAGACTAAAATGACTAAGCAGCTTGTTGATTTAGTGACGACAGAAGGAGAAATACGGCTTCAGACTGAACCATAAGTGTTTTTTAAATGGACTTTTGTTCATTTGAACAGACTGACATGAATCTGTGACAGACCTGTCAAAGTGAGCATGGTTTGTTACCGTGACAGCCGTTAGCTTTATTAAAAGGTTTTTTATGCAGATGTTTAGACAGTGTTCTTCTTTAATACAACAAAAATGTAACAGTGACTTTAGACACCACTTTTAAACAAAACCACGCTCCTTCTCAAACCTAAACTTAACCCTTTCATGCAGCCCTTCAGTCAACATTTTTTCTATATATTTTTTCAAGTGAAATTCTTGTTGAATGTGATTTGACATGTCATACAGTTCTGTCCACTCAGCTGGACAGCATGAGTCCTCAACTACGAAAGTATCTATTTTAATGCCAATGATATGCCACTAAAGCATATTAAATACAATGGATTCGGAATAACTGTCCACTGTTGTGGACAACATGCATGAAAGACAAACTCTGGAGTCGAACTCAGGTCTCCAGTTCACCGCAATCTACTGCAACCACCCGCTACATCCATCTATCCATCATCCACCTTTCCTCTTAAAGGCCGCGGGGGTGCTGGAGCCTATCCCAGCTGTCATCACAGCGTATAAAAATATACTATATACAAAAATATCATATAAAGAGGTGCACACACAGTTTTCTCCGAAGGTACTGGAACGACATGGCTAATTCATTTGTTCTGCTGTGAACTGAAGACATTTGGGTGTAAAGATAAAAAAAGATATAGTGAATATAGTAAAGTGAAAATAGCACATTTTGCACATCAGATGCAAACATATTGAATTAGCTTTGTCGTTCTAATACTTTTTCAGAGGACTGTACACAATGATGTAAATGATCTGCTACGACCTTCACAGTCACCAGGTCCAGTGGGAGGCTACGAAACAACATGTGTTCCTCACTTTTTTGTATGTGTACATGGAGAGATGGACGTCTTTAATCGAATCTGTCTTCATTGCTTCTTAGATACTTTCTTTTCAGTGCCTGTGCTCTTCAGCAAGGCAGGGTCTCTCTGTAAGACCTCCCCACCCTAACTGCACTTGTAACACACACCTTCTTCAACAGTGATAAAACACGCTTTCGACCACAAGTCCTGTGGAAAGTGAAATTTGTCAAAGCTTTACAGCGCTTGCTGCGGTTAAATAATTGCGGGCCATTAAAGATGTATGGGACAGCTTGTAAAAGTAACATAAAGGGTATATTTCTGGAGGGAAAATGGCAAAGTGACTAAATCTCATTTTATGTACAGCTTATAAATGTGACTATTATATTTGTTGTATTAATTATAGACGAACAAAGGATTGTTAAATGTGGCCTTGAGACAAAAGTAGAAAAGCTCGGAGCTGAGTGTATGTGTGTATAAATACGTCTTAAAGGTAAAATATTCCCTTCCAGATATACAATACATATGCAATATGGCCGGTGTCTTGACACGTGTCATGTTCTGAGCCAGTAAGAACATTTGTACACAACCTGTTTCTTTAGGTTTATTTGCGATACTCTGGACCCTTTATCCTCCACTCTACGTAATTTGAAAAATATGGTGATATGAGGATTTAATCTTATTTGAGGATTTGCGTTTTGCATTCTCCAATAATGTAATGGGTCAAAACTGGGAAGAGGACCATGTTTTGCTAATTCACTGGCATGCCACCGTTTTTGGCCAGAGCAACTAAGTCAGAATTGATTAATGTGTTTCATATGTCGATTCTGATTCGCTAAACAGACACTGGGCTTAAACCCAAAGCACCACAGTCACACACAGCAGCCGGAAAAGGCCAGAGCAGAACAGCTGCAGTGAGAAAATCTGGCTCGCGGATGAGCTTTAAAGAGGTTGCATCCAGTTCGTCTACATATTAAGAACCTCTTTGATCCCTGGCCCTGGAGTGCACTCTGGGTAATGAGACGGGGGTCAAATAAGATGAAAAGGCAGCACACGCATTTTATTTTATTTATCAACTAAAACGTGTACACGTAATGCATTTCTAGTTTTTGTGTAGCCTAATGAAAATGAACTTTCCACAGTGGTAGATACAGTAAGCAGCTCAGACCGTAGCAGCAGCGGTGGAAAATAAAATGTCAGGACACTCACGACTGGAGAGGAAGGAGGCAAAGTGTTTAATGTCGACTTTAAAATAGATTTATATTAACAGAGATGTTGTGAAGTGTGAAAGCTGTAACTATGGCAACAGAAAGAGAAATGTATCTGAGTATCAGGTTTAAGCGTCAAGTGTAAACAATGTGTGAAAATACACATCTGCACTAACAAAGAAAAACAGAAAGAAAACAGCAAATAAGCCGGCGAGGCCCAACAAATTATTAAAACCCTTTACTGTAACTGTATGTCTTCAGTTATTCTGAAAGGAACTGTTGTATTTTAAGTTCATTTAACAAGTGATTTTCTGACTTTCCAGAATAACAGCCACACTATTACGATGTGTTTTGAGTTTATTTCCTACTCAGTGGGTCTCTCGGCCTGTCAGGTAACATTTATAACTTTTAGCATGAGTGCAAAACTGAGGTTTGTCATTGAGGTTTTTGGTTGGCTTTTAAATTGCTGCATATGCGGATGTATCTTCATCCTGACCAGTCATTTAACACCAAACATCACCACAGATGCATGTGCTTTTAGAGATGCTGGGTGGATTTCTATCTCCTCCCCGTCTACAACAGTTCCACTGACCTGGCTTTGTCTTTCAGATGTCTAAACCGGACGCGGCCACTTTTCAGCTCTGCCCAGGTGAAGGTGTCGTCCCCCGTCACTTCTTGGCCAGTCTGCCCTTGCCCTCCCATCCCTTCACCTTCCTGCGCTTTGAACAAAACCAGTCGTCCATTGCTCGGGCCCTGAATCAGCTGGAAAATCAGCCGCTCAGCCGGACTGTCAGGGTCCTTAACATGAAGCAGGGTTGGGGGCAGTGGGGCAAAACCGCCAAGTGGAACCAGCAGGGAACCATTGACGTGGAGAACAGGGGGGCGGGTATTCACTGAAAGGAGGAAGGACAGAAAAAAACTTTTACAACTAGACAACAAGCAAACAAAATCTATTATTATATAAGAAGGTATAAAGTTAGTGACTACAGGCTACTGAAAAGCATATTAGAGCATACAGAACAGTACCACAACATGCGGTATGGTGTCCAATTATTTTAGTTAAGGTAAAACATTAAATATATTAAGAAGTGAATATTTACTGAGAGATCTATAATATTTTCACACACAATAAGAGAAAAACACTTTCTCTAATTAATTTGTATTTAATTTGTAATAATGTGAAGTGAAAAAAAAACAAAACACTTTCACAACACAGTGAACAACAAAAAAAACCTAATTACTCTAACTAATACATTTTAATACTTTTTAAACCTTTAGCTTTATCTAATTAGAATTACAGCTGGATCAGGCTGTAAGTGGGTGGAGAGGACAAGAGGAGGTTATTAAATAAAAACAGCGTGCGTGTGGGAGAACCGCCTGGTGAAATACGAGCGGGGGCATCTCGGTCTTGCCGTGGCATTTTAGAAGTTGGCTTTAATTGGAACTGACTTTGTTAAGGAACTTTTTAAAGATCAGCCCTTTTGAGAGGCCACACTGTAATCTCATTATATCTCTTCTAATGATGCCAATAGGCACTCTAAAATCTCAAACTTTCAGCCATATAATTAAACTCCAAATGAGAATAACTGTATAATTTAAAGCACTACTTTCTCAACTTTTTTCTAGTCTGGCAAAAAAGGACAAAAAAAAAAAAAAACCAACAATGCTGCTCATTCTAGGCAATTTCACTTGATTAACTTGTGGTTTAGCTGAAGCCTGAAGGCTGAAAATGTTAATTATTTCACAAGAAGAAAGCATTTATCACAAAGAGCGCATGATGATAATATATCTCTTTATTAGAATTATGCTTTGTCACATTTCATAAGTCATCTCACAACCACAGCGTGCTTCTGAAGGACTAGAGAGGTTCTGCCTGCAGGTTGACATCCACTGTTTGAACATTACAGCCAAAAACAGAAAGTACAAGACTCATCTAATGACCTGACTCTGCAGACAACGCTCTTTTAAGTGTAGTTCAGGAGAACCAATTAGTATATTACTAACAGGAAACTCTAAATGTCAGCCAGTTAGTGCTTTGCTCTTCCAAATTACTAAGAGCTAAAAAGGATGAAGAACCCAAAAAGCATAATTACACTTTTACAGCTGCAAAGTCTCACTATAATGGTCATTGTTACAGCTTTTTGTCATGTAAATCTTTTATAACCTTCTGCTGTGACCAAGCAGTGATGTTCGATGTTTTAAACTATGAAAATATTTATTTTAAAATTGTTTGTGTTGAAAGAGACAGAGACCAAAAAAAATCAACAGTTATCAAGACCACAGCACCCCTGGACAAGCAGCCCCTCAGACTCTCCTGCTCTGCTGTTCGAGCTGCACTGTGCAGAGTGAATAGACGTAAGGCTGCTGGTCCTGATAGCATTCCTGGCCCTGTACTTAAGGTATGTGCTGAACAACTCTGAGGTCTTCACTGACATCCTCAATCTGTCACTGGACCAGGGGATTGTCCCCACATGCCTGAAAACCCCCACCATTGTGCAAGTACCTAAAGTCACCACTGCAGAGTGCCTGAATGACTTTTGACCTGTGGCATTCACTTCGATCATCACTAAATGCTGTGAAAGATTGGTTCTGGCTCATTTCTATTGCTGCCTACCCCCGACATTTGAACTCTGCCAGTTTGCTTACCGTACCACCGTACCAACAGATCGACTGAGGATGCCATTTCCACTGCACTGAACCAACTAGACAATAACAATTCTTTTGTCAGGATGCTGTTCATCGACTTCAGCTCTGCTTTCAATACATTCATCCTCTCTGCTCTGGTCACCAAACTCAGTGACCTCGACATCCCCGCCTCTCTCTGTAACTGAACTTCCTGACCAACAGACCCCATTATGTCAGGATCAAAACAACCTCACCTCCTTCTCACTGACTCTGAACACTGGCGTCCCACAGGGCTGTGTGCTCAGCCCGCTCCTTTACTCACTGTTCATCCATGACTGCATTCCTTTACATTGCTCCAACATCATCAAGTTTGCAGATGACACCACAGTGGTAGGCCTGACAAGTGACAACAACGAATCAGCCTACAGAGAGGAAGTCCTGGCAACCTACTATAACCTCATCCTCAACACCCAGAAGACCAAGGAGCTCATTGTGGACTCCAGGAAAACAAGGAGCATCAGAAAAACCCACATCTACATAAATGGGACTGAGGTTGAGCGAGTCTCCAGCTTCAAGTTTCTTGGCGTCCACATCTCTGAGGATCTCTCCTGGGAGAGATCTCCTACCAACACTACAAAACTCATCAGCAAAGCACAGAAGCGTCTTTACTTTCTGAGAAGACTGAAAAATGATCAGATTATGGTGAACCTTTACAGATGCACCATTGAGAGCATCCTGACTAACTGCATCACAGTGTGGTTCAGCAGCTCCTCCATTAATGACAGGAAGGCTCTACAGCGTGTGGTGAAAACACATCATCGGTGCCCCCCTCCCAACCACTGCTGATCTACAGCAAACTAGATGTCGACGACAATGGACTGTTCTCTCTCCTCCCAACAGGGAGACAGTACAGGAGCCTCAGGTCTCGGACAAGCAGGCTCAGGAACAGTTTCTTTCATAACACCATCGCTATATTGAACTCCTAAAGCAGAACAACTCTCATATACTCCACTGATATTGCACACTGCCTAGACTGTATAACTATATACTATATTTATATGTTAATTTGTATTATTTTAAATCCAGCAATAGCCTGTATATACACAAGACTAATCCATGTTTATATGTGCATATCCATGATAATATATTCCACTACACCTTATATATTGTCTAATACTCCATGCACCTTGTACATTTTTGCACTTTTCTTCTTTATGCTACTATTTGCACTACTGGTTAGATGCCAAACTGCATTTCGTAGTTTTAGTACCTATACTATGTATAATGACAATAAAGTTGAATCTAATCTAAAATAACCGTGTAAATTAATTAAGAAACATTTCTCTGTTGAGCTGTTCACCTTCACATTTTAAACGGCTGTTATTTTAGTTTTAGGGAGGTAAACTGCAGGCTAATAGGATGTACACTGCAACTCTCACAGCTGGTCTATACTGCATGTTGCTAACTAACTTTTGGGTTGGCACATTGGGTTTTTGAGAATAAACACAGTCTACAGACACAGTCCAGTTTCTGGTCAAATTTGCACATGAAAAACCTGCAAATTATTTTGTCACAAACTGACAGATGTGGAATACAGCTCTCTCCCCTGGCTGCAGCCTTTTATGTGAATGACAGGCGATTAATTAGTCAGACTTGAGAGAACAGTGACTATATCTGAGCTTAGTGTAGTATTAACCTGTGCAGGATTGTCATAAAAGCAAGGTTTCCACTAGGCTAAATGTGTCAGTATAAAAACGCCTTCTCCCCAGTTACAAAACAAAAATGGAGATTTGTATGCAGCATGAATTGCAGTCAGTAATCAAAATAAACAGCCGTAGTTGGTTCCATTAATGACACTAAGCAGAACTCAGCATTACGTGACTACATCAAATGTGTAACAGCAAATACCGTATATTTGTCCATATTAAATTATTAAGAATAGGTCTGAATGGACTGTGTTAATATTAAATAGCTTAAACTTCCAGGCTCTGGGATTTTTGTGGTAGCTTCACCACTCTACAACATGTTTTTGTTGCCTAGCAATCAGCTGTGTGGATTTTTTTTTCTGTGACGTCTTGGGGTCATTTGCATTATTTATGCAGCGGTCTTAACTTCATTTGCATATAATAAAAATGCTTCCAGTCATTGTGGTGTTTAAAATTATCTTTCTTATCTTATCTCAGTTTCCAACAAACATTCTTGCTGCTACTGAGCTACAGTCACGTGCAAGTGACCATGGCACTGATACTTTCAAAATACACGCTGATAAGCTGTTATTAGAGCTGCGATCAAGCAGTGACATCTCATGAATGTACTGAAATATTAGCCAGTTTGTACCTGCAGCTTTTAACTATCACACAGGTATTGGTAATTTTGTGTTATTTTGTGTTATTACCATGGCAGGCCCTGGTCTTCTGGTCGGCATAGTATCCATGTCCACAATCAGGGGTGCAGTATCCTTCCATTAGGTACGTGTGGTCACGACAAGCTCTGCAGTGTCCGACCCCGTCACACAGCACACAGTCAGAGGAGCAAGCTAAAGAAAATGTAGCTTGGTTGAGATGTTTTTCTATTACAGTATAACATTAACCTTTCCTAACCATAAAGCTTTCTCTCTTTAATTTTCATCTTTCGTCTTCATCAATTTTAAGCTAAGATCATGTACTGACCTGCCACAGATACAGCTGAATAAATACATACAAAAAGTAGGTGATTGAAAGTAGGTGTACAGTCTTACGTTTGCAGGCTTGAGATGAGGTGTCCAGGAAGTAGTTTCTGCCACATTCAAGCACACACTGACCATAAAGGGTGTAGTAAGGAGGCTGGCATTGCTGGCACTGTCCAGGACCTCGACACTCCAGGCAGTGTTCGTCACAACCTGGAAGAGACAAAGAAACAGAGAGAAAATTTAACACAGGGATAAAACCACAGAGACACCAAAATTACACAAAATTTAAATAGATTGTTACTACAAAGTTATAAACTTAGACATAAAAAAACTCTTTTTGACAAACTTTACATTTGTTTTATAAGTTGTTTTCTGCAGACTATGTTTCCCTTTAAATGATAAAGACCTGACATTTAGGGGAATATTATGTTACATAGGAACCACTGCATTAAATTAAGGTAAAATACAGAGCTTTAAGGTTCATCAAAAGAAAAAACAGACCAGAACAGTTACAAGCCAAAACAACACGTTGATGCTTCATAGAAAGATAATCATGGCTGGAAAGGTTTCTGCTGTTAACACATTTAATGAGAAAGAGTGTAGGATAAATATGCACATTTATAAGACAGTAGCACATGAGGTGGGTGAGCTTATCTGCTGTTTTGTGGACTGACCAAGGCATCGGTCTCCATCTTGGTAGGAGCCAGGGGAGCAAGTCTGGGTGCACACACCATCCTGCAACACGTATCCCTCCATGCACTGCAGGCAGTCTGTCCGCAGAGGGCCTTTACAGGCGTTACAGCTCCAGTCGCACTCTGCAAAACAGCACGGAGGGCAGGCAAGGAGTTATGTGTGTGGGTGTCAGTGGGTGGGGGTGGAGAGAGCATTGAGAATAGAAGTAAGTGGATTTTGAAGGTGAGACCAAAATGTGAGAGCAGAGCAGACAGTGAGGGAGGGAGAGAGAGGAAAATAGATTAACAAACTCTTTTTCAGCAGGGGATATATTCTAAATCCATTCGTTTTTTTTCTTCTGTTATCACCTGCACATCTGCCGTGTTTGTACTGTGCTCCAACACATTTATGATGAAACTATTGTATTAAAAGTTCAGTGAGACACAGATTTTACAAAGAAGAGGTTGCACCCTCAGTTATTACTGGAGATGTTAAAGCAGGGGGCAATTCTACTATACTAAATATGTAAACAACTTTCAACAGAGAGACAGGAGAGTTCATCTATTTACACTAACATTCTTACATGACAGTGGGCGTAATCTGAAAAATAAAACGCTGGAGGTTTGCATGGGGTTTTTCTTCTGAGGGTCCAATGGGAGCAAAGGGGTAATTTCCTTTCTAGAATAAGATCATTCATAAACTGAAATAAATGCAGGTTGTTGGCAGAAATGTTAATGGGTTTGTAAGATATTCTCTCAGGGAATTTTGAAGTTCCCCTGTGGTTGCCAACACAAAGCTTCCAGAGGTTCCTCAAAGCCCTTTCGATTTTCAGAGAGCAGCTAGAAACGCTGCTTTCTAATGCTGTGGGTTCATGCAGGGTTCTGGGGGATTATCCAGGTAGCAGCTGTGGCTAGCTGGGAGGATAAACAAAGCATCACAAGCTGCATGGCTAAAACCACCAGTCGAGGTGGGAGCCGCTGCTAGTTGTCTCACAGGAAATCAAACAATGTATTGAGCCACTAGCAGTTATTTTAGCTGCTAATCCCGTAACAAACATGGGAAGTGGTCATTCCACTTCAGGGCCCAAGTCCTTTGAAGATACCTAGAAAAAATCTCATTACATAGAACCAAGCTGCAGATAAGGGAAGTCTATGACATGATGTTTGTGGGAAGTGAGCTTAACATTAAAAGGCTTTCTCTGAATTAAAGTGGGTATCTGTGCGAAGCCACAACAGTCTGGCTGCTTACATTCTGAGCTGAACCCTATCTAGTCTGAGATAAGCACAATTGGAGGCTAAACATATTTTCAAACATCTTATTTGTGAGTCGGCAATAAAATGGAGTCAGACTAACAGGATGTGGCCCGGACGGCTTAGCCGGTAATTAAATATATGAGCACAGTTATTGTTGGCTGAATGGAAAAAGGACAAGTTACTCAGTGAGGACACGAAGCCTCTAGGAATCATTTATCAACTTCTCTGTGCACCGAAAGATGTAAAACTGAGTTAAAACACGCACACAATGTTTAGGATTTACATATCTGTGCCCACGGTTTATTAAATGATTGAAAGTCCCCTTAAACTCAGTGCAGCAAACTGCACTGCATGCAATATGGGTGGAGAGTAATTTATATTATCATAAAGGGCGGCCCACGTATCCTCATTATTAATCCTGGTTTTCCCCTCACAGTGGGTGCTGGGTTGTCGGGGGGGATGTACCTCTGCAGGTGCGTGTTGTGGTGTTGAGGTAGTACTGATGGGCGCAGCTGTCATACTGGCATTCTCCGAACAGCACCACCTTGGCCGGGTCGTGGCAGGACGTACAAACTCCTGCCGCGTCACATGTCAGGCACTGGCTGTCACACGCTGGTGAAAAGAAAAAGGTCAACATGGAGGTCAGGATAACTATGACAGAGTCTTACAGATGTAATGAAATTCCCTCCAGATGTTTCCTAGATATAGTGTAGACATAAATGTATACAACACAACATTATATATAAAGAGCATGCTGGGATGCAGACATGGTGCCTAACTTACCCTGACAAATCCTGTGACCGTTGTCATAGTAACCTACTGGGCATTTGGGAGCACAGAGACTCGAGGGCAACAGGACACTGTTGCTGGGGCAGGAACTACAGGAGAGAGGCCCAGCTCCACTGCAAGTCTCGCATGATGGATGGCATCCTGCAAAATGAAAACAGTATTTCCTCAACATACAACGTCGAACAAACTTGATGTTATAATTCAGCATCAACATAATGTGGTTAATATATTAACGAAATACAGTATATAAAGGTGAGAGTGAGGTAAAATAACATTAGCTGGATATAAAACCAATGAAGACTATGAAAAATAAATTCAGCAGTACACCAACAGGAAATAATGTTTTAGCTTGAAACTCTCTGAAAAGTGAGATAACTAAAAACTGCTGAAATGTGTCTTAAAGAAAAACTGCACAGAATCCTGATTAACGCCACATTCTTGAGTTTAAAAATACATATTCATAAGCATTGCTAATGAAGGGTCTAATCACTCTCAGATTGCTCTGCTCCTCACTCTCGACACCCCACCATTACATGCTGCTTATATCCAAGACTGCACAATAATCAGCACTACCAAAATAAGCTTACATTTGGAAACTTAAAGATTTTAATCTGTTGTGAAAATACATCATAAAGCTGAGTCAACTCCAGGAAAACTGGAATGTTACTTAAATACATCAAAAACATGCTTTTAACTGTCATTATGTATGAAAATATATTTCTTGTCTGTGTGTAGGTGTCTGTTTATTTGTATGCATCTTATCTCTCTTGTTTTGCTTCTTTATATGTGTGCGTCTGTGCCTAGGGCTCAGCTCAAATGAGACTCCTGAGGTTTTGCTCTTATAGCCTGAAGCTTCCTGTTCACACACACTGAATTTAAATCTGTGTGCAGATTTGCAGCAGCCCAGTGTGGAGGCAGCTACTGTTGCTGAGCCGCTGAACCACCGGACGAGGACGATGAGAAGGATGACGACTGTGATGACGAAGATAAGGAGGACACAACTGATGAGAATGAGAATTAAATCGATTGTGATGATTAGCTGGGTGCTGATGTAGATGACGCTTGAGATGATGAAGATAAGCGTGGTGATGGGAAAGATACTGATGAAGAGGATACTAACGATGATTGTAAGCAGGGCAATGATCAGCAGATTAATGGGATGATGGTGATAACATGATGAAGGTGCGGACTGTCGGTGAGGGCGATGAAGAGAATAATTATGGCTATAATAAGGAGGATGAGAGAGAGAATAAAGTGAAAATGAGGAGAGTGAGGATAACAATGACCTTGATGGTGAAGAGGATGATGAGAAGAATGAGGTTCATATGGCTGCTTCAGAATGTATTCAGCCTTTTTTTTTTTACACTTTACTGTGTTGAAAATGTGTCAATAATTCTGTCCCCAAACGAGGATGGTGATAATGAGAAGGGTGATGAGGATGAGGATCATGTGGGGAATGAAGAGTGTATAATGAGACTTGGGAGGATGGTGATAACCATGATTATAACCAGATGCTTTGTGAGATGATAATGGTAATGAGGAGAATCAGGAATAAGAATGAACATTTGGATGTGGATGAGGTAATGTAGGAACTATTAATGAGTAATAATGACAACAATGTGCTTTGATAAACACTATGTATGTCTATGTGTTATGGGACTGCTGTGACTCAGGAGCTAGAGCTCTTAGCCACCATTTTAAGGGTCACTTATTCAGTTCCTCTTGTCATATTTAAAAGTGTCCTTGGGCAAGACACTGAACCCCACATTGCCCCCAGTGGGTCAGGTCAGGTGCACGGCACCTCCACTATCACACAGTGAGCGTGTGATTGTGTGTTTGTGTGTAAATGGGTGAATGAGAAACAGAGTAAAGCGCTTCAAGTACCAGTAATGTAGAAAAGAACAATATTATTAGCTGAATAATCTTAAATCAATGATAGATGAAAGAAAAAAGCTTCAACTGTCTTTTTTCAGCCTCATAGCCTCCTGCACTAAGTGGAGATTTACTCATTTACTCTGTTTACTCATTAAACCAGTTTTCCCAGACTGAGAAAACACCAACAGTGAGCGGGGAGGAAATCTGAGCATTTGGTTTACTGTTGGCCATCAGAACAGAATGAGTGTAACAGCAAACTGCTTTCCCAAGTACTTTGTCTGTGACCATTTGCCCTGAAATCAACTCCACAGCAAAATCTAAAGAATAAACCTCAGAAAAAATGCAAAACTTATTATGAAGCAGAATATGTCTCTTGACAGTAAGGTGAAGTCAGTGTTTCTTCTCCTTGCTGTTGTCAGGTCAGGGGGTCAAGAAATGACTACAATTTTAAAAATCTTTGACTGATAAATAAAACATTAAGTTTTTGATTGGATTTTTTTGTCTTTTACACATTTTACATTCACGCCAGCTACTGACCTCTGACCTTGTAATGTATGTATACAAAGGCAGGAGAATAGATGTCCTTACTCATGCAGGCTCCGTGCCAGGTGTAGTGGCTCTGAGGACAGTGGGAGACGCAGTGATCTCCTAGCAGCCAGGTCCCCTGCACTTTACACCACAGACAAATACTGCCAACGTTCGTCTGGAGGTCGGCCGTGCAGCGCTGGCAATCTGAAGTGCACTCTGGGAAAAAAATGGACACACACAGGAATGAAGGCATTTATCCACTATCATATTTACTTACTGAAATCTATACACTTCTCAAGGATTCAAAGCATGTGGAAGTCTTCTTCAAAGCCAAAACAGAGGTAATAACATCACGACTGTGTTCATATGCACTAAAAAAGCTAAACATAGTACGCAGGGGCTTTCTGGTATCCTTTCTCTCCCTGCATCTCTTAGCTCTTAAACTTCGATCTCAATCTTGTAGATAAACGCTACGAACGCCATTCTTCACCTCCCTCTACCCACAGACCCATATATACCCACAGATCTGAGCACAGCAGGGTCGACCGAAAGGAGCCAAGATTAGCAGAACAATCGAGAACACCTCAGTGGCGTTTTATCTGATGGTATCTGGTTTGTGTCTGGCTGGCACAGCAGTGGGCACCCTGAAGTTATCCACCTGTACCAAGATAGCTATCGCAGAACAACGGGGCTCTGCAGGTGCAAAGTTGTATGTTGGCCAGGTGAGAAGAACAGATAAAGGCACAAATCACATAGGGGTTCTGGAAAGAAAAGAGGTGTTGAGCCCATGAAAGCCTTTCCTTTCTTTACATAGGATTAACACAAATGAGAAAAGTCTGGAGGGAAAGGTGAAGCATGTCGAGTATCAAACCGTGAGACAATAATGTCTGGATTTAGTTAGAAAACCAGACAGGTGGTTTTTATAGGTTTTGTTGTTGCCTGCTCTTTACAAAGGCTCTATTATCTATTACACTTAAACTTTTAAAATAGTTTTACCTGCTTTTAGAATGAAACAGGGAATGAAATAAAAGTCTAGTGTAAAATATTTCAAGAACTGTAACCAACTTAATTCATGGGATGAATAAAAATACACTTCTACTGCTACCTTTTCTATTTTTTATGATAAGAATGAAATAGTCGTAGGTGTTTTTATAACACCTCTTTGCCCCGTAAACACAGGCATGTTATATTTAACTCTGTTTCCAAAGCCTGGTAACATATTTCTGTTCACACTCTGTACTTACTTTAGTTTTTAAAGATTTAAAAAGATGATACTCTACTCGCCCCCAGAATGTGTCTTGGGGCGCTGGGCAAAAATCCTGTTTACATACCATCCAAGTCTTAAAAAAGGGACAGTTCGTAATGAACAGAACTGAGCTCCTAGTTGGAAAATGTACTAATGATGAAGTGAGGGAATTTTTATTTTATAATGGAGTTTGGTCGGGTTTTTGCTTAGAAAGCCACTTTAGTTAAAGTAAGTAGTAAGTCACCATTTTTGTACATATACCTTTTTATAGCCTAATTAATTACCCTATTCTTGTCTGCATGCATACGTCTGAGGAGATGACACTTAAATCAACCGGTGAGCTTCTTTCTGTCTCGAGTGAAGCTTTCCTTTGACACCCGAAGAGCTCAGACTCCAGTCTACCAAACGTGGCATCTGCACGGGGGAGTCACACGCTCCTTCTGTAGCAGGGCCAGTATCAACAGAGCAAAAGCAGAACAAGAAGACAAAGAACTTCCTTTCTGTCTCTCATACCACATCACTTTACAGCAAGTCACGTATCAGTATTCCGACTGCCGTAACAGCTCCAGGCACTAAATGGCTCCACAGCAGAGATAAGATAACTCAAGCATCAGGGACTATTCACTGTGCAGAGAAGAACTGAATATAAAACTACAATTGTATTGATTTGGGTTCTCAAAGCCCCTCTTTGTGATGTCGTTAGCATTTTTGAAGCGCATAAACAGATATGCTAGAGTTATAAATGTATGCCACACAGAGCAGAGGATCTTATTCTACTGTTGGCCAGATTTTTACCAGACATTATCCTTTAACATACTATAACATCAGACTCTCCTACAGTAGATACAGATGGGAAAAAGTGTCATTCAACAGAATCAGGACACCTAATGTCTTTAAATTAGTTGTTTCCTTGTGACGTTGTTTAGTTAAACAGAAAATGAAACTTGTTTCTCTAAGGACTGTTTGAGTTTGAGTGCAACAGCAGTTCAGAAAGCAGGAGGAACAAAAGTGGGACATAATCTTTATTTGAAGTTGCAGGCATATGACAAGACAGTGCTGCAGAGAGAAGCTGTGTGGTCCTGTGACGCAGACGTCATCCTGTCTAGACACGTTGCCCCAACAAAGCACGGATTTACAGATGCCGCTATTAAACAAATCCTCCTTTCTTCTTTACGCTCATGTTGTTGTTTTAGATGTAGAAGTAGGAGAAATATTGGTCTGGAAATTGGTTGTGAGTCACTTTTTTCTTGCTTTATTTTATTCTAACTTTAACTGCATCACTCAAACAACCACTGACATTTATATAGTATTAATTACATTTTAATATAATATTGATGAAAGAAATGTCTGCAGAATAGATGAAAGACGCACAGGATAATTTTTACTGTTAAGATAGAATGTTGATTTTTTATTATCACACCTCGGCTCAGAATTGCACTGGATTGTTAATGCCTGTATTACTAAAAATAAATTATACAGAGATTTAAATTAACACTCAGACTAGACTTAAATATGACTGCTTTCTGGCTCATCTTCTGTGATGAGTTTTTTTTATAATTTAAAGGTAAACAAGAAACCAAAAGATAACACAGAAGTCAGAAAGCTCAAGCTGCTAAAGATCCAATCTCAATCCAAACTGGCAACAGCTAAAAGGAGACTCGGATAAGTAGAATATTTTTCTTATGAAATTCCTGTGGTTCTTGAGCAATTAATCAATCCGTCATAAATCAATTCATGACGTTCATGCATCATGAGTCCAAGTGGACGTTTGTGTTAGATGTAATGAATTCCCTCCAGGCGTTTCTCAGATATTGTTTTTGAATAAAGAGAAGTATGGGGGGGGGGGAAAAAACATGATCCCATTTATTTATTTCAGTGCTAGCATATCCTGTTTCTATGGCAATGCATTCCTGTTATCAGATGTGCATGTCTATTTTAAGCCCCATATGTTGTTAAATAATGTCTCTGGCACACTTCCTTTGAAAAAAAACTAAATCCAGCAGCTGTATACTTGAGTAGAAATATTTCAGTTGGCATTTCAGAGCTCAGATCTTGATATTTCCTCACCACTGGCTGAGAAGTTAATTATCTTTATATCGGCCAAAAAAAAAAAAACGTTTAAGAAAAAGGCAGAGAGAGAAGAAGCGAGAGAGTGAGAAGCAGCAGGTTGGCAACAGAGTTAATCTCTCCCGCACAGCAGCTGATGTTAGTGCTCAACATCAAATCAGAGTGAACAACAAAAATAGCCTTTTGCATTCTAATTTTGACCAGGCTCGGTTTACATTGCTGGTATGAATGCAAATTTAAAATTTAAGCCTTTGTGAGTAGGATGCACGAATATCTGGGAAGCCCTATAAGAGCACTGGAGTGGAATGTTTAATAAGAGGTGACAGGCGATATTTGATGAGTAATTTGATAAATGTTGGATTAATAACTTTTATTAGACCAAATCTCGGGGGACACTGGACACTACTAATTAGGGACATACTGTATCATACACGTCCACTAGGAAACAGTGTCACATTTGTTTCATCTCAGAGGCAGGATAAACACACCACTTATTGATTTTTGAATTTGGATTTACAGTCACAATATGATCAAGTGCCCTGTGTACTGTTATGAGTGCAAGAAACATTATCTGTAGCTGTATAATAATAACTTTGACACAAGTGGTTGGATCAACTCTTCAACTTGATGAACTAGTGATGCACATTTGAAAGGCAGGTACATGAGTGCTGACTCTTGCTGGAGCCTTATGGTTATTCAGTTTTACCAGGTGGTTTGAGGTACAGCAGACTATAATAAATCCAACCTACATACTCTGTAGGCTAATTCTTTTTCCAGTTCTGCCACATCACTATTTACCTACCATTCCTCTGGGACTGCTGTCATAATTTTAGCAGCCTGGCTGACTACATGTTGGCTCAGTCAACACTGAGGATAATGACAATGAAAATGGAAAGATATCTGGCAGAGCCAAAAAAACAAGCAAAAAACAAAATTAAAAGGTTTCATTCGAAGCAAAACACTGGCCTAATAGCAAATGTTACATATTTTACTTCTTGTTATCATTGCTGCGTCTTTTTGTGGATATTTTTATGGATGTGTTTGCAGAGTTTGGGAAATAAGGCTGGAAAGGCTGGCCATAATTAGCAGACATTATGCCCACTTAATACAAAATAAAGGTTTTACATGAAGTTTTTATTTATTGTGGGGAAAAAGCTGTACAAACCTGCCTGGCCCTATGTGAAAAAGTAATTGCCCCTTAAGTATAATAACTGGCTGCATCAAGCGCTTGCAATTACTGGCAATGAGTCTTTCACATCGCTGTGGAGGAATTTTGGTAAGTTTTTTAATTTGGCCATATCAGAGGGTATTTGACCATGAACAGCCTGTTTAAGGTCACGTTGCAGCATCTCAACTGCATTTAAGTCTGTACTTTCACTAGGCCACCCCAAAACCTTTTATTATTATTATTATTTTCTGAGCCATTCAGAGGTGGACTATGAAATGCTGTGTGATTCAATGAGTCTGACAGTAATCAGGCCTGTGTGTCGCAAGTGAAACTCCCCTTTACTTTTCCACATAGGATCAGGCAGTTTTGGACAGCTTTGATCCCTTAATAAATGAACTCATCATTTACTACATAACTGCATTTTGTATTTACACGAGTTATCTTTGTGTAACATTAACATTTCTTGATGATATGAATCATTTAATTGTGACAAATATACAAAGACATATCAGATGTATCTGATTCTGTTGGTTGGCCTCGTCTAAACTCATGATAGACAGCCTCATAGCCTTAAGAAGTTATGTAACTACTGCGGTACTGCTGGGAGGACAGAGTTAATCCAAGGCTGTATGAGAGGGAAACTGCATGTGCATGAGAAATAATGCCTGACAGAAGGAATGAAGAATAAAAAAATGCACATAGCTATTATTAAACTGATTTAGATCTTCAAACAAAATCTAATAAAGAGAACCAAAGAAAATACAGAATTTAAAGTTTTAAATTTTATTTTTTAAAGCAAAAAGGTGATACACTGTGCACAGAGTGACAACTCATCCAGGAAGTCACACAAGATCTAAGGAAAACATTCAAGGAACCGCAGGCTTTTTACAGGTTAAGTTATCATGACTACACTATCTGACAGACAATGTACCCACGGGAAAGTGGCAAGGCAAAAACCATCACTAACCCAGAGGAACATTAAGGCTAATCTGAAATTTGCCACAACCTACCTAGATGATCCTCAAGCCTTTTGGGCGATTGTTATATCGACTGATGAGACAAATGTTTAACTGTTTGGAAGACAGGGGTCATAGTAAATTGGGTGTAAACCAAAAATTGAATTTATCAAAAAGAACATCATACCTACAGTAAAGCATGGGGGTGGCAGTGTAATGCTGCGGGGATGCTTTTTGTCTTCAGATCCAAGGTAACTTGTTATAATTAAGGAGGAACACGATTTCTGCTCCCTACCACAGAATCCCAAAGCAGAACAACAGGTCAGGTCATTAAGTTCAAATTGTTAATTATATTGATACTTTTTCATATTTATGGTTTAGGTAATGGATAACCATAAAATGATCGCTTGCATTTTCATGTTAAGTTTGCTCAGGTTGCCTTTGTTTTATGTTAGTTTTTGCTTAAAGATCTCAAACAGAAAAAGAAGAGATCAGGAAGAAGTGAAGCATTTTTCACAGCACTGTGTGTGTGTGTGTGTGTGTGTGTGTGTGTGTGTGTGTGTGTGTGTGTGTGTGTGTGTGTATAAATACATGAATACATGTGAGTATATAAAGTTCGACACCACCGTATCACTGTGAGAGAACATTTTGGTTGTCACTACTTTTAAGACTGTATCGGGTTAAGATTGGGCCCGGGTTGAGGTTAGGGTTGGGGGTTGGCATTTTGTTTAATTATGATTAT
Source organism: Ctenopoma multispine (assembly GCA_034779795.1). Lineage (NCBI taxonomy): Eukaryota > Metazoa > Chordata > Actinopteri > Anabantiformes > Anabantidae > Ctenopoma > Ctenopoma multispine. The sequence continues at coordinate 22,408,791 of JAUYWH010000027.1, forward strand.
TTTTAGTTTAAGCAGCTAGGGAATGAATTAAATCAATGTGTGTCCTCACAACTATAGAACCACAAGCATGTGTGCGTCCTGACCATGCAGAAATGATGACCCCAGTATTTCTGTGGCCCAGAAGTGCCACAAGGCATCTTTTATTAACTAGAGTTTGGCTGAGGTTGACCCATTTGAGATTAGGTTGTGTGTGTATTTGCAAACAAATATGTGCGTTCAGCCATGCTTATCTGCTTGTGTGTGTGCAAACTAGCAGTGGGTCTCTGCACACGTGTAGATACATGCATATGTGCGTGCGCTCCATCTCCAAACAGTGTGTGTCATCAGAAAGTGTAATTAAAAGTTTGTGCATCTATTTTTTCCATCAGATTCTGTTTACTCCCCTGCTATCTCATGCTGGCTTCTTATCATATAAACACGGCTGTTTATAAATCTACAGCCAGCGGTGCAATAGGTAAAAACTCAATTAATTAACCAGCGTATTATCCTAGTATATGTTTCATTTAGATTTCCTCCAAAAAGCTTAACATTACTATAGATTTATATTAAGGTTATTATCTCCAATTATTTTAACTTGATATCTGAGAAACCACATTTTTTCTGGTAGTATGGTGAGGCTCTGTAAGGTGAGTAGTAAAATAAAATAATCATTGTGCTCCTTTGTAATTGGAAGTTATTTCTCTGAGAATTCACAGGTTATGGTCTGTAATAGACATGGATATTCAGTAGGACAAAGCCAAAATAGAAAGACAAAAACCTCCCTATGAGGACGCAGCAGAGCTAAATGGGAGGCAAAGATGTGAATCAAACACTGTGCGAGATGAAACCCGCAATTTGTAAAACCTGTGGGGCCAAAATAAGCCGTAGAGGAACAACCACAAAAACATTTGGTACCTTGTTGTATTCTTCTACTTCTATTACCTGCTGCACCAGTTTACATCTGAATAATACAGCAGTTAAATTTTTACTTAGAGGTAGTGTAAAGCCTGCAAAGTTACTAAAATGTTTGTGTATGTGTCAAATATAGATCTTAGAAAGAAAGTGGAATCTTCCAAAATTGAAACAGCAGGTCAGATTATTGAAAACAGCTAAATCAGCCCAAACTATTGCAATCAGTGCATCTCCACTTCAAATGTCTATTACAAAGCTCCACACTTTCACTTAGAAATCAAAGACCAAAGCGACACTTCAGACCTTGAGAATAATCAAGGTTTCTTCAGTATCAAAATAATTCAGTGACAGTTGTATGTACATCCATGGGAACTGATAGACATTCAGCATCTTTTAATTGTGCAAAATCACAAATAAATAGAAATAGGCACAAATGACAATCAAATGTATAGTACATTTGTTGATTGGCAAAAGCAATTCAGATTTACTCCATTTTCACTCAAAGCTCTTAAGAAAAAGAAAAAATAATAGGTATAATGACAAGTATTCTTCATATGTAAAAAAAAAAAAAAACCCTGTAAGAGATCCACTTTAAAATACAAAGATGTCACTTCAGTGATGGGATTTAAATCACAGGAGAATCAGCAAGTTCACAGAAAAACAAGATTATTTCAGCTGCAATTATTTCTGGAGTGGAGGTGAAAAATGACCCACATGAACACTCCGGGCAGGATTATAATCACTGACCGTGGCAGGTAATATTAAAATCACCCCACCTTCTGTAGAGGAGAGAGTAGAGCATCTATTTTGCAAAGACGGTTGGCATTTCTCCTGAATTATGCAGGTAACTGGAACTAAAGACATGTGCAAAATTTGTTATATCTGTGTGTGTGTTTACTTGTGTAAAGCTCAGTGGGCAGGATCAGGCCCTAACCCTGCCAGTTTAGCTGGTTCTATTTACACTGGGGCCCCTCAGGTTAAAAAATACAAGCACTCATGGCAGTGTGTTTGGTGAAAGCTTTGTGCAAATGACATATAAGTCCATGACACCCCCTACGCAACCAAACAGAACACACACATTTACACTCCGAGGCTTACTTACTGAGGCACTCTCCAGTAGCAGAATTGAGGAAATGCCCCTCTTGGCAGCTCGTCGTGCAGTAGCCGCTTTGTAGGGAGGCCAGGTGGGGGCAAGAGGTACAGTCAGCCTGGGAGGGACCACTGCAAGTCTCGCAGGACGGGTGGCATGCTGGGAGGTGGAGAACAGTGGGAGGAGGACACAGGAGAAGGATAACAGACAATGGTCAAAATCAGGCGAAAAAGTTACAGTGGTGATGAGATTTAAGTGAGAAGCAGAAAGGGAAAGAAAAGAATCAAGAAATGAAATATAGGAGTAAAAAAAAACAGCAGATATAGTGATGCCCATGTTTGAAAAATTTACTTAGGAATACCATGTTCACACATCTGCAACAGAGATGACGCAAATCTCATTTTTTGTGATTAGCAGGTTGAATTCCATAATGATGACATTATTTTTACCAGGAGATATCTATTATGTTGAGCTGTTGTCTTTAAGTTGGCCTGCTGTTTGTGCTGGGCAGGTGGCACATAGTGGGCTTATCAGAGCGTGTTTACATGTCAGCTTGTAGAAAGCAACTGTCTGTAGTAGCGGCTGCTGAAAACAGAAAAAAAGGCAGAAACTGAATACAGTAAATATACGGTATATGTTCTACATAAAGAAATGAAGAATACAAATCTCTGTACAGCTCCAGAGGTGGTAAGTTCCACAAGCTACTGCTGTCACACTAGTTGTATTCATCTGACGCAGCGCCATAATAAAAAATATAGATTTACAGTGCTCTAACTACACACTGTGCCTTAGCACAAAAAGACACTACAACCAAAAGTTTGTAGTAAAAGTTTACTCTCTACAGGACAGAAATGCAATACTTCTTCAGACTATCAGGGTAGCTTCTAATGAGCCAATCAACACAACAGGGGATAAGGCCAAGTAAGCACACAGACCCCATTTATTTTGGTATCCCAGGGGGAAATGTAATCGGAGCCCATTATTCTTCTATTTGCACGTACCATTTCAAATACTCCCCCAAAATTTGGAGGAAAAATGTTATTAAGAAATCCAGTGATGTTTACTACACGTTCCAGGTTTTTGTTTTCCTCATGATAAACAACGAGAGTGCTGAAGACAAAGCTGGTAGACGGAAGATAGAAAGGGGTCATGTTGCTTTGAATGAGGTCAGAGACAAGGTAATGAATCAGGGATTAGAGGAAATGGATTTTCATTAAAGGTGGTGGTTAAAAAAAGAGGGAGGTAGACAGGAAGAAGAGTCTTGCTGATCTGCTTTCAGTGGTTAACATGTTGTTAGTTACTCTACCTCACATTTGGACTTTCTTTTTATGTTGAGTTTGGTGTTACAGAGTAAATCTGACCTCGATGTGTCGTCCTACTGGTCAAAAATGTGCCTCATGAAACAACTAAAACATTAACACTGTAATTTGAAGGAATTAGTATTATTATGTTTAATATAGCACACACTCACAAATCCCACTTTAACACCAAGCTGTTAAAACCTTTCACCACTCACCCAAAAATAAACTCTGCTGGGACACAAACACAAATTTTAAATTCTGTGTAACACCAATGTCTCCTAATAATCAATCAGATGCGCAATTTTAGGAGATTGGGCAAGAAGACTTGTATTCACTATACTAACTAAGCACTACAGATAACACCGGCCTTGAAACAGATCATCCATCTCCAGAGAACCTTCAGCAGACATCTTATAATGAAAAAGTAAAACTCAAGTAAAAATCTGATTACACGTCTGTCCTACATTGTTTTTGCATTACTTATGTAATATTAAAAAGTTATTTCTTTCCGGTGTTCATCCCAGATAAAGTGTCTTTGCAGTGTTTACCACATGTGTCCGTGTCAGAGACGCTACAACATTTTGGACATGTTATCCTGCTTAGACAAACAAGTTTCTACAGGGGTCAAAGAGGTGAGCCAGTAATTGCAACGCTTTGCACCCACTGCGATGTATTCCTGATTAAGGTACCAAGAGCTACAGGCACTACAAGTCCACAAGTACAGCACTCTTAATTTGGGCAAATGCCAGTGCTAACAATATCATAAGTGTGAGAGTAACAATTATCTTCATTACTGTCTTATTGGTGTAGAGGCAGTGTTGATGAGTTTTACTTTACGAATTTATCTAATTCAAGGTTCACAGTTAAAGTCAAAGTTGAAATTATGCAACTAAATTATGGCCAAATCTAATAGGAACAAACAACAGTCGAGGTTTGCTGGAAATAAAGAAGAGATTTCCCATGTTCTCTTAGTGACTGACCTTGAGAACGAGGACTTCTTAGAGCAGTTCACACTGCTTCAAAGGGTCATTACAGAGTTTTGGCTGTAGGGTTAGTATTAGTGGCTGGGAGACATAAAGAAGCTCAGATGTGTGTGTGATCTCACCTTGGCACTGATTGTCCTGGATAAAGAAGCCTTGTGGGCAGGTGGGGACGCATCGTCCCTCGTGTAGGATAGACGGGGAGGGACAGGACGTACAGTTGTCTGCAGATGGCCCGGTGCAGAGCCAGCAGGAGGGATGACACTCTGAAAATGATAAATAGAATGGTTTTTATATTCACCACAAAAAAACATAAAAAGACATGGCCACTACCTCCCTGTTCCCACAAAAAGAAGAATAAATGTGTGGGAACTACCTATTTGCAAAGCTCTGCTGAATCATTGCTGCTTCATTATTACTGAAGCAACCGTATACAACTGCAGCATGATGAGTCAACCTTCTTTAGCTGTATACTGTACATGTAACTCAATTAGAAATGCATCAAAACGAAATAATTTACTGCTCTTACTGACATGAACATGCGCACAAAAAAGTTGCATGTCCTCCGCATGTGTGTCTGAACTGCAGCCACTCCGCTGCATCTTGTTGCTTCCATATTGGCGTTTACGGAATCTGATTCTCATGGGTTTCACGCCAGCTCTGAAAGCTAGAAGTAAAGTAACTCTCACATGAGGGCAGCAGCCAGCTTCATCAATCAGAAGTTGCACATTACCACCACAGTCAGTGCCAGCTGAGAGATCCTAATCCAAGAAGGCCTCACGCCAGCTTCTAAAATGTGTTCTACTCCTCAGTTCAGACTAACAAGTCTAGATAACATAAAACTTCCACGAGGACCGTTTCAGGATGATTCATAGCTCAAAGAAATGAAATTGCGAGACTGTTAAGTACAGAGTTTACATACACCAGGTAATTTGGCCTCAAAGTGCAGCAGAGTTTATCGGCTAATGTAATGTGTCATCAGTGAGCTAATCACATCACATTCATGTTTAACTCAGCAGAAGGAAAATGAAAAAGAAGAAATCAGTTCTGGGGAAACTACAACATTTTTACTTTAGAAATAAAGAAAACAATTGACACGTGATGGACTGTATGCTTGAGTTTATACTGCTTATTTAGTAAAAATGTTGTTACTTGACATCAGAATTTTATTTGGACTGAAAATCTAATCTATAGCTCTCTGCCACGCTGCATTTTAGCAGAAATGTTCCTTAAGGCGGCTTCAAAATGCCTGTTACACTGTTAAACTTTCAACTAGTATTAAACTTAGCTTTATGTTTGAAGAGTTCGCTCACTGCTGCAACATCCCTCTGCTTGTTATCTTTTTTTATACTTGGCTTCAAATACGAGCAAGCTCCCTCGGTCCCTCGATTATTTACCCTTCTCTTATTTACCACCACACCCTGCGCCCCACACCACAGCTGCCCGGAAACAGTCCCTTTATGCAGCCTTTGATGTCTGCTTTGGCAGCAAGAAGACAAATAGCTGAGCATCGCTATCGGCTGTGGCAGGTGAGCCGAGCCATGGACCAACAGGCTGCTGGTGGAGGGAATGACAGACAAAAAGCCTGTCACCCACCAACCAGATGCACCAACTGTGTGTGTGTGTGTGTGTGTGTGTGTGTGTGTACAGCACTCAAGTATGTGTATGTTTATAATTACTCCTCTCTGGATTCTTTCAGAGAGCTGTCAGCTGTATCCGGGACTTGTGTACACACTGCCTGACAGCCACTGGCAGGAGCAGATTGCTGCTCTACCTGTGCCAACACTGCAGTGTGTGCGGCGTGTTCGTGCAGGTGTGTCTGTGCTATATCTCAACCTACGAAAGCATTTACCCTTTGGGAGCATGTCAGTGTCAGAACGAGGACTTTTTAAAGTCACAGCAGTGTCGACTGAACTCATCAATCCGACGTCCCGTCATCGCCCACCTTCTTCCATCTGCCGAACCATAATCCCGGTAAATGTGGCAGCTTAATTGGTTAGTTGAGATGAGAAGACAGCTAATATGTTTTCATCATTGGGTTTACCGCCCACCAACATGTTGATCCATAAACAAACCAACCACCAACACAGACTCGCCTTGGTCACATCTGCTGGAGATAAACACACATTCAGCTCACGCTGTCAAACACAAGCATCACACACCTTTCATATGAAGTCAAAAAGCAAACACACGCTCAAAGGCACGCGAAATAGGCTTCTTGTCAAATTTATTTCATTACTAAAAGGGAAGAATAAGAATGATGGGCAGGGTCTCATACTGTTATTGCACCTTGGATATCTAATTTGTTGCAGGGCGGAGAGCGCATATTTATTCCTGTAGTGCCCAAATTCATGTGCACAGGCATTCTCATCACACATTATCTGGCACACACGTTCAGAGAATCAGATTCATTACTTTGTTTTGTGCTGATGGAGTCATAATTTGAGGTGGGCACAGTCGATGAGGTTGTGATGTATTTGGGGTGGGGGTGGCTTTTCTACAAATGATCCTCCTGGTGCAGTAAAGGGCTGATCATTACATTAGTGAAGCAGAGACTTCTGTGTGCTACACAGCAGAAACAGAAGTGAACAGTTATATTTTATTCCTCTAAAGTGTCTCATGTATCATTCAAATTGATTCTGCTATTTCATGCTATTCCATAAGGAGTCCAGCCACTCCTTTGAGAGACAATTTTGAGGAAATGGCAAAGCAATGGACGACTGCTCCTGCAGTGGCATTACAAATAGATCATGAGAAAATGTTTTCACCCCTGACTCGTCTGACTCCAGTCTGTTATCTAAATTGAAAGCTGTATTCTTCCCTAGAATTCTAAGATGTAGACCATCAAAATTCAGTTCAGTCAGCTCAATTAAACTGAAGTAACTTGCTTCCTTAGTCAGCTAATAGCGTGTGGAACTTTTTAGCCACTTATCCAGGTCTTATTCAACAAAACAGACAAAGAAGCCTAAATGTCCTTTGCAGGCAGAGGCTTCCTTCACCACTTCTGAATCGTCCTCTGGGCCCCCCTGAGGTACACACCCAATCAGATGTGCTGGGAAAACCTCCAAAAGGAAGAGGTGAAGAGGTGTTCTTACTGGGGGGCAACCCTGCAAGCAAAGCTCGTCTCACCCACTTGCAGACTGCTCCCCAAAAGTTAGGACTGATGCATCTGTTCAGTGACTGCTGCAGTAATCATTGGAATTTTGTTGGGTCATCAGACTAAACTGATGTCGATTAAAGAGAAAGAACCAGAAATACAGATATTTAGAAAGGCTGAATATGAGCTTCAGTGGACTGGAGAGAACCTCTAAGTGAAATGCCAGACTTGTGAGAGGTGCTAATGGGAAAGCAGGATGGTAGTACTGCTTTTTGTCTACAGCGAACTCGCAAGCACACATACGTTCATAAAGACAACAGTCATCAGCACAAAGTAACAGAGTAAGTAACGGTTTCTATTCTAATTCTAAGACTCACACATTATGTTGGAAGCATGGTCTGTCATACCTCACTGTCTCTGTCTCTCTATGACCAATTCAAACAGTCCAAATGCAAAACAACTGTATCACCAAGAGCCACAAATTAGTTTCACTTCATGATTATATTGTAATATTAATGCACTAACTTCATTTGTTGATCCGAACTGCCCACTCACCATGTGTTTCAAATTTCCACACAAACAACTTTAACACCCAAGACACAGTTAATGTGTCTAATGTGTTAACCCTTTCTGTGTGAGACTCGTCTATGGAGGATTAAACCTCCTACACACTGACTATCTCTGTCTCCACACGACGGTTGCTGACTGGAGAGGGAAGGGATTTACAGCCTGGAATTTGCTCTCAGACATCTGATAGCCCATCAGCTCCAGCGCACACTGTAAGCATGTGTGTGCACATAAACACTGGAGTCTCTGAGTCTCTTGTGTATGTTTACACACCGTCCTCCTCCGCTACAGGACAGTCGATGCTGAGGAGGTCTGAGTGATCTGTCAAAGCATACTCACACACGCAAAGACTCACAATAGCCTGCATTGTTTCCAGCCATACACCTGGACCCACTGACAATGCATTGAGGGAAACCTTTGTAACTTAGAATAGAGGGCAAATGGAACAGCTGCTTTACATATTACTGTGAATAAGGCTTTAATCACATGTCATTTATCCAGCTGATCCTTGACTCATTATGTGTTGAGCTTAATTTAGGAAGCTTGAAGTGTAAGCAAATGAGATAAGTAACATCCACACAGGCACAATAGCTGATGTACAATCTAACTACACGTGGAGACAAGCAGTTCGAATCCAATTTTCTACATAACACACACAAAGGTTTATGTCTGAACTGTGAGCAGGAAGAAGCAGAAATCCAATATTTCATTCTAGAGGTGGCTCAAAGTTCAAATCTGATTCCAAGGCTGATGGAGACTTCCCTCAACACACGCCGACGCCGACCGTGACCGCAACACCAAACATATCATATTAAAAGCAACTTTAATGTCAGATCAACACTTTTCCCGCCTGTAGCCTTCATCAATATTCATAATTTAACCTTATTAAATATGTTCTGTAACACGTTGATCCTGAAGAAGGTGCCAAGCCCAAATGTATCTGTGTGTTCATCTCAGCCTTTTACTGATCTGAGGAGACTTCACCAGTCTCCTGTTTCATTTCATGAAGCCCTGGGATATGCTTTTGTTTTCTTAAGATGAAACACTTTCAACTCCTGCAGAAGTGCAATTGCCACAGTTTGTGCTGCCACCGAAGAATCTGCATTGTTTGCATCTCTATTTTCACTTTTGATGTTATTGCATTGTGTCTAAATTTCACTTTCTTTTTGAACAGAGTGCTTTCCATCTCTCATATAGCACAGTTTACAAGTGGGAGCATGATATTGTTAAACTTGGACTTAAACCCACTCTAGCCACTGTATTGGTCCAGTGCTGGTCCCATGCAATCACATAGATGAATGGGTGTTAGAGGACACAATCCAACTACATCTCATTGATTTGTAATTGTCCCCTCCCGGATGATTAAGGGAAACCAATACTGCTAACGGCTATTCAATTCCAGGTTAAGTAAACAAAACTTTCTCTGGTGCTTGTCCTGCTTGGAACATTAACAAGGAGACAAATCATGCTATTACCGAAATGGCTTTAAGCTCGAGATCCTTAAAATCAAACTAATGGAGACTCCATCAGACACCACACCACCCACCGCTCCTTTGTTTCATTACTAAAAGGAGCAAACAGGTGGTGCATATGCATAATTCAAAAATAAAAAGCAGGATAACTTGTGCATAATCCTGAACAGATGCAACCAATTAAAATGTTTCCTAGCTTAGGAAGGAACCAAACTTTACCAAGGAACTATAAGCTAAGAGGAATCTACAAAGACGTTCCTCAGAGCACCCTGTAATTGATGTGATCATAGAACTTCACTCACACCTTAAAACACAGCTGCTGTGTGACTGTAAACAGACACTGATGACTTATTCTGCAACACTGTGGGAAATCCCAACAAACCTACCCGAAAGTGCATCATCCCTCGTCTTCAAACTCTGCACGTCTGCCAAGTCACTCATCTCCTATAACACCGCTACTGAGAGAGCGAGAGAGGCAGCATCAATACCCCCACCCATCCAATCCAGCTTTCAGCTTCCATGATAAATAATGGTGTATGCAGTAGTGAAGCACTGTATTGTATTTTCAATTCCCAAGAGTCCAGATATATCTCTTCACTACATAAAATATGGACAATGCAACACTGCACATACGTACAGATACAAACCACTGCACAATCCATCTTAGGTAGATGCTGTTCACATTCTGTTCCCTACACAGGCTGCACAGAAATGTTTCAGTGCAACGTCATCAGGGGCATGTGTGAGAATCTTGGAGGTAGATAACAACCCAAAATTAATTAGTTAAAGACGTTGTCATGAAAGTGAGTGAGTTGTTGTTGTGGCTTAAACTACAAGAATGACAAAAGTAATGAGTAGAAGATGTTTACTGTGCAATGAAGGAAACCTGCCGGTTAGCACAGAGCAATCTGGTCAGATCTCTGGGTTTCACTGAAACTGCAGGAATAAACGCCAGTGTCACTGTTTAAAGCTGCTTAATGGGGGTTCAGTTTAGAGTTTTATTTTGGGAACAGATGACAGCTGACAGTGGAGCAGATCTGAATTGAAAATCTGTACTGTTATGTTTATAATCTCAAACAGAGTACAGAGTCACATTTCATGACTCATTTCTTTATATCAATAACTAATTAAATCCTGCGCCGACACATTTTTCAGGAGCAAAGATCTGATAGCTCACACTGAGTTTCTCTAACATGAGCTTTTGCATTAATATAGGACACGTGGCTTATGTCCAGTGTGGCATATTTAGGGGAAAAAGCAGGACAAACATAAAAACAGGTTTCATGTTTAACTTGTGCTGCAGTCAAGATTACTTTTATTTATAAAGTGAACTGCGTGAGGATTCTTCAGTGCTCTCAGTTGGTGTTTCTGACACGCACAGGTTCTCTCTCTTCACCTGTGGCACTAACTTTGTGTATAGCCTTATTTATAAGAAAAACATTAAAACCACTACTCTTTTAGCTCTCTCGCTGGGATTAGCTGCCAGACATGTCTATATAAAACAACGTGAGTTAGAATTTAGAGTAAAAAAAAAATTAGTCAATGTCCTTGAGTCATACATAAACTAGTACATTCATGAATAACAAGGACAGAAATAAGAGCATGAGTGAAAACAAAAGGAGAAGCTGATGTGTTGTAGTGACTCTCTTAGTCTCAAAGCCGAAACCTCAACCCTAATGTAAGCAGTGGTTATAAAACCACTATTTGGCAATGATTGCTTTACCTCATTTTCAGTAACCCTGCAGATGAAAAGTAAACTGAGAGAAAGTAGAGCTGAACGAATGGCCAGTGCTGGTGAATGATTTGGCAGCACACAGAGGAAGAGACAGCAGGTAGAACAAATACTGTTCTCCCTGCCAAATACTAGATGCAGTACGGTCGGCGGACACAAAGGCTGAACGGGGAGGTAAGAAGACAGTATAGCAGTGATTGTAGTGACTGGATAGAATTTCACAGCACCCGGTTGGAGGTATGAGGAAGGTAAAGAAAACCAACTGTGGTCTTTTCATCTCCCTTTTCCTCTTTGTTGCTGTTCTGCTTCATAAAAAAAATCCTGACATTCAGGCGAGGAGGTGGTAGATACAGTGCTGTGTTTCTGTGTGTTTGTGGGTGGGTGATAATTATTCTGACTTGATAGACTGTCCCTTCAAACCTAAAATCCACCTTAAAAATGAGCCCATTACAAATACAATTTCACAGTCACAAACAACCTAATCAGGTGTCCCCCCCCCCCCACACACACACACACACAGACACACAGACACAGCTCGAAAACCAAACCAAACCTGTTCTGTCCAGTCTAATATTACTGTGCAGAAATAACCAAGAGCGTAATTCTTCAGTAGAGGATATTTCTGTTCTGGGTTTCTCCATCAAATTTCTGACAGAGAAGCTCCAATTAGGCTGTGAATGATGCTGTTATGTGGTGTGTGCCTCAATCACTGACCATGACACCAGTTAAAATTCCAAAAGTGTGAAATTTTTTAATTGGAGAACAACAAAAATTTTTTTTTGCCATTTTTATCTCTTTACCACAAAAAAATGTCTATTAATTCTCTGTCAACTACCTGTCTTAATCAAGATGACAGCAGATGAACAGAAGAAAATGGAAGCTAGAAGCAGAGATATTTTAATATGCAAAAGGCAGAGACATGTTCTCCCCGCATAGGAACCATAGGAAGCAATCTGAAAATAACCCTTAGCAACCGTGAGGAGCAACACTAGTTCAGCCTTGCAGGTACCGCTTCTCCTGAATGTAGGAAGAAACTAAACGTGTACTCACCTTTGCATGTCTGCTTGTCGTCCGGGAAGGTGCGTGTGGGACACCCAGCTGTGCAGACACCGTGGTGGAGGTGACTAGACTGTGCTAGCAGGACTTCCTCTGGTTTGAGGCAGAGTAGGCAGTCTGACGCCAGGGGACCCACACAGGAACGACAGGACGGGTGACAATCTGAACACAAGGGAGAAAAAAGGTCAAAAGGGCAGAAAATCTTTAAACAATATAACGGAGAGCATTCAGCTGATTAAAATTTATTCACTTACTGTGGCAGGTGTTGTCCAGGGAGTACAGTCCCTCACCACAGGCCTCCACACACTGACCTTGGTGGAGAAGAAGCCCACTTGGACACACGGTGCACTGGGATACTGAGGGACCCCAGCATGAGGCACAGGAGCTGTGACAGGCTGAGGAGAGAAGCAAAGAACTGAACTGCCACTTTATATAATACAAGGTAAAAAAATGTATGTAAAAAATTATAGCTATAACCTAAATATTTATCATACAAGTCAGCATGTGCGAGAAGTAAGATTTTATACACCTTCAAAATTTTTATGGCAGAGAAAAAACCTTCAATTAAAATGCATTAATCACAAAATTAAATACTAAAAAGCACTTATGCCTGACTGAGGAAGCAGCAATTTGCAACTAGAGCTACAATATCAATAGTTGCTGATCAAAAAAAACTTTTTACCTCTTTTTGTGGTGGAAACATGCTTAATAACAACACCTGGCATCAAATAGCAGATATAAAATCTGCATTTCCATGACCAGGAAGCAAGACTGCAGACGACTACTACTACTGCAGACTGAGCTGATAACACGACGTTGAGATTAATCCCCAAACATGGTGTAGCAGTGGAAGATCTGGCCTACCTCTACATCTGCTGTGGTTGTCCATGTAATGCTGAGTTGGACACTGGGAAATACATTTCCCATGATGCAAAGCGGTCCCCAGTGGGCAGCTCATGCACTTGGGATTGTCAGGGAAACAGGAGGCGCAGGTCGAGTCGCAGGCTGTGAACCAGAGCGTAGCTAACGGTTTGTGGTTGGAAATACAGGAAGCATTACGTTCACTTAAGAAGTGAATCAAAAGAAAAGTTTTGCAGCAGCAGTTGTTGGCAGTTACTGTACGTGTATGTAACAGTGGACAAACATGAAAACAAACGGATGATATATAGAGATGGGGAGTTCCACACACACCCAATGATATCAATAAAACAAAGAAAACCTTTCTGCATTTCCACTGTGTGTGTGTAGCTGTCCTTATCGACATGACATTTTGACATGCAAACGTGGTCAAACTGATCCTGAATTCCATCTAAACAGAGGCTAAAGTCAGTAAAAGGAATCACCTACAGCTGCCTAGAGGAAAGGAAACCTATCAAACATAATCCTGGAAACCCTGTGGAGAAGATTCTGAAGGTAAAAACCCTTCAGCTCTCTCCAGATGTTGACATTTTAAAGCAGACCTAAAAGCAGAGACTGGCAGGTTCTAATGGATTTGACCTTTTTCCAGAAAGTTCCCTCGGTTTTGACATTTTCTAAAAGCGTGCTCCTCACAGAGAGCTTCAACTCTCCCATATGAACTGCAGGGAAAGAAAAGTCTCAACCCCTCCAGGTGGTTTTAACCAAAGAAAGAGCTTAGCTATGCTGCTAAGTTCACTATTGCCCTGGGGGAGGCCCATTCTCGCTCTTCTTCATCCTACCACTCAGAAATAGAAAACATCCATATTCATACAGGATCTTTTTATTCAGGGAGCTTCTAGATCCTCATTAGTGAAAGAGAGAACTGCTAATTATTGTATTTTTTATGTTTGTTTGCTAACTCTGTCTACTGCTGACTTATCACTTTGGCATCATATGGATGCGGCAAGAAGCTCCACAGGGATGTTAAAAAACAATCCCAAACAAACCTTCACCTCCAGTTCACTGCTAACAATAAAGGTCTTATTGTCTCAGATGGTGCTGTGGTTTACTGTACACTGCACTGGCACATTCAGTGACACTTCATTTGTCTGTTTTCACTCCTCCAGAAGTGAAGCTCCATAGCAAACATTTTAGATGGAAAGCAGGAGTTTGGTGGGTTGCTTTTTTTTGTCTTAAACTTTTTCCTTGCGTAGTCTTGAATTTACCAAATAAAATTAAGTGTCACATATATCGTTCGTTCTAAAGCCACATTATATGAATTCTGCTTCTATTTTTTTATACAGTTTATACTGTGCTCTTTGTCATATCAGTCAAACCTGCAGACAAAACAAAATCACCTTAAACTATTTTCACTGCAACAGAAACAAAACAAACACAAAACACTTTTCAGAGACATTCAAAAAATGACACCTTGTAGGATGCAGCAACAACAAAGGATCTTTTTTTTAAAAAGGTGAGTTTGTGAAAAACCACATTTGCATGTAACTAATTTTAATCCCTAATGGGGAAACTGTGCTCAATGCTTGATCCAGATTTGAGATCAGTCCGGCATCAAGAACCAGCTCCAGAAATGGAGCCACTGTCTTCGTCAAATGGAACAGTGGGAGTGTTCCTTGTATTCCTAAAAAGCCACACTAAAAAGAGAAGCGAACACATTTGTCAGCTTTACCGTAGCAGACGCCTTCTCGACTGTAGAAGCCACTGCCACAGTCGGAGACACATTCCCCGTCTTTGAGCAAGACAGCCGGGTCTGAACACGACACACAGTCCCGGTGACTCGGCCCACGACACTCTGAGCACGACTTGTGACAGCCTGGTGGAGAGAAGAGAAAAACATTTCATGTAGATTTCTATGCATATCTTACTATCCACTAACTACATATATTTCTCCATATGACTCTTTCCATCGATCACCTAATCACACTAACTTTATGAAGAACAGCCAATTATTTCCAGTGGAAATCACACTGAACATGATGTATATTTTATGTCATGTAGAGCTGCCATTTTATATTTATCTGCACTTCACTACAACACAACAGAAAATACTATTGTGTTGTGATCCGTATTAATTTGTGTGAAGAAGAGACAAGAAGAGAAAGTGTGTCATAATACAAATCTATCTATAAGTAAATGTGCTACACCTCTGACGATGTTTCAGCAGACGTTGGCAGTGACTTAAGCTCACAGCCCGTTTACAGGTTCATTAGATGGTCGGCTTTTCTTTCCTAAAGAACCCTGAAATGTCGGATGTTTGTGGAAGCGCCTCCAGGGTTTCCTTCTGCTTTTAGACCCAAATCTCAAAGATTTGTCTCATCACACCAGTGGCTGTGGATCAAAAAGACTGTTCCCAACATTTTCTAAGTGCACTTAAAACTGGAAACACTTGTGTTGAATCTTAACTTTATTGTGAGCGATACGCTGGACTTCCGATGTCTGTCCTCCTTATATAACTACATCTTGGTTGAGATATAAAGTGATTACATCCTATATAAACCACTTTTTATTCACATCCACTGTCCAGTTATTCTGAACCGTCAGATCTTTAGCAGTCAATGATTGGCAATAGATTTCACTCTGGCTAGTTTTGGTTTGTTAATTTTTTTACAAATAAGTTCTACACAGTGCTAAATAAATGAAAGAAAACAACCTTTTCTGAGTATTGTTTGTGCTTGAAAGTCTGCAGACCATGACAGTGAACACGAGAGCCTTTTGAAAACACAATCTTAAGAGAACCCATACGTTTCCTTTTTCACTGTAGTAAAATGTGCTTTTGAATAAAATGCTTTGTTCTTACTAAGTCTTTCTTGTATGATAACCATGACATCCCTGTTGGTTCTTTGGTTTTACAGTGTGGAATATTCTGCTCTCCAGCTCAATTATGATTTCCTATAAAAAAACAGACTGCACATAAACTGTGAGGAGGAAAAAGAAAGGTCGTCAGACAGATGTAGGTAGGCACAGTTTAAAAAAGTAAGCGTATAAAAACTAAAAGTTATAAGGAAAAGAAAGACTTCAAAACAAAGGAAAACACTTCAGGGTGGGAGGATGGTCACCCAAAGAGAGAGTAATTATATTTTAATATTTTATTGCAAAGGCTGTTGGAAAAGCGGCGTGAAAGTGATAAATCTCTTCACCCCCCCCAGTTCTGCTCTACAATACAGACTTTCCTCAGGTAAAAATGTTTATGTGTTCTCTCAGTATCTCTTTATCATCATAAAAACACATCAGCCCAACATCCCTACTAGGAAAACAACATATTTTACCGTTTAATCTAACATACACAACACTTTATGCGATTTGAGACAGATTTAATACATTTTATTTCCCATGCAGCTATTTAGATTCTACTCTGTGTTGAGCTTTGGTGTCGGTGAATTTCTGCAGCACTATTCACCCGAGTCTCTGTCATTTAATTATTCACCTCTCAAACACATTGTTTATTCAGTCCTGTTTGTCTCTTAGTTCAGGAGCATACATCGAAAGCTGCTGAACAAAATTCAAGAAAATGTGGTGTAACGTTAGGCCCTGTGCGAAGTAAAAACTGACATCTGAGTTTTTAGTGTGAAACTTCTCAGGAAATGCCACATTTGAAGTATGTAGCATTACCACAAACATTTAAAAGGCCATAGTGTGTGTTCAAGTTGGGGTAGCTCATCAAAGTTGTAGCATACTGAATGGGGAAGCTGTTTACTGCACATGCATGGACGAGAGGAGTGACAGGCTGCATGAATGCAACATCCCCAGAGCATCTGGAAGTTGAATCAGGGCAACTACACTTCTTTCTTGAAGTTTAGCTGCCATGACTCCACTTACAGATAACTTACCTACACCTAGAAGGACAACTCTGAGACAACCAAACCACAAGAAGGATTTTCATATCCTACAAAAATCACAGCCTCTGCTGTAATCAGCCTGAATGCAAACACTGTGTATGTTAATGTGAATTATGATCCAAGAATGGGCATGAACATTTTCTGTTGAAAACTAAAATTAAAATGACCAACTTAGATAATTACTTAGGAAGAGAAATCTTACCTTCACTGACACTTTATCTCATACACACATATGATATACTTATCACCACCCAGTCCTGCCCATTTCCATCCCTGATAAGTATTCAACTTCAGCAAATGGCTACAGACAATGTGCTTAAACGACCGTCTCGAAAAATGGAAAATATCCATTATAAAAAGAATTGTGTTGACTCTGCATGTGGTGTATTGTGTATGTATAATACAATACTCGTTGTCTGTTTTGTGACATTATTTAGTATGCGTACAAAATAAAAAGCTAATCTTTCCACAGAATCAGTACTTTTCAATGACTCACACTGTCTTTTCTTTGTTGGTCTTTCCTTCCCTTTGCTTTTCTCTTCGCATTCAGGGTGAAAAATTACCACCAACCACCAGCCAAATAGAGTTTTTCATAGTTTTTTACTGTGGGTGGATAAATCTGTCTTTTCTATCAGCATGGGATTTAAATCACTGACAGTAGGTGATTTAAAAGACCACACTGGTGGGTTTGCAATCTTTTAGCCCATTAGCTACAAATGTACAGGCTAATAAATGTTCCTGTGGACTACATTTACACCATCACTGTTTAAAGTGATTATCTATCTTTCAAATGTTTCAGCTGATGTCGGCAAGTTGTGAAAATGTATTATTATTTTTCCTAAAATGTGTTTATTTATGTCACATCCAGCATGTGTGAGTTGCAAATATGTTTCCGCTCTTCTTGGTGCAAAAAATTCTTCTGTTGAAAACCACTGCACCCATAAACAGTGTTATGGCAGATTGAAAGGAAGAGAATAAGTAAACATGGATTTATATTGCTTAAGTTGTAGTTTTGCAGCTGATTCGCAATGTCTGCAACTCAAATCCACTACGTTTTTTGAACAGCCCAAATCCAGTACCTAGGTCTGTCAAAATTAAAGGCAAATTACAGCAAATGTTCTCTGTGACGGATTACCCATCTCCAGTGAGTCGTAGGTCTCTGCAAGTTAATTTTCACATTGCACAGACATGCATGCAAACAAGCAGCTGCCTGGAAGGTATGAAATCAACCTGACGTTTTATTTTTTAAGCACTGAAATGTGTTTTGCATGTTAATACATGCATGTTAATACATGCAAAACACCAAAACTTAGTTCCTTTAAGTTGCAATGACGAACTCACAGGACAACAAGGTTACAGAAGAATAGTTCCTTCAGTTCTGTGCGAGAACAGTTAAAGTAGCAGGTGAACCTTTGAACCTGTCTTCTACTGTGACAGGTAGATTGACAGTGTGGTAGTTCCTGTCCCACTTTTGAGTTTTTGTGCACCTCAGCTCTTCCTATTTTTTCCCTGCCGATCTTCAGTCTCAGTTTCTGAAGATATGCGCCTCTTTCTCTATCCTGCCATGACACTGTCTTCTCCCGCCTCAGCCTCTGGCCTCTCCATTTCCCACTGGAATTCTTGGCATCTCTCTTTCTGTTTGTGTGACTGTGTCTGTTTCTTTCTCTGAATCATTGCTTCATCTGTTGACACTCTTGTTCAATTTTAATGTCTCTCGCTCTAGCTGTTCTCTTCTTCTCAATGTGCTGCAGATCCACAGAGTTTCAATGACACCCACATTCTAAAATGACAAAGAGGGTCCCAGAGAAAACTTATTGGCAACGATCACGCAATAATGAACAGATGCAGCGGTACAATAATTCTTCTATAGCAAAATTTCTCAACAAAAATCAGACATCAGTCAGTTTGTTTAGGCAATAATCTCTGTCACCTTTAACTGGGGTTTAATATACTTTTGTCTTGCAAATGAGGCAAATAGACAAAAAAGGTTTTTACCTGAACAACACAGGACTCCTACATTTATATGACCAGGATGCTACAAACACACACTCTGCCTCCAAAAATGGTTATAGCCAACAATGGGATTACACGTCCTTTACCTTGCCCCTCACAGGAAAGCAATTTATTTTTCGGTGCAGCATGAAGCATAAAGTTATCAGCAAATGTAATCCTAGCAGGCCAGTTGCCAACAAACCTCTAAAGCCTACTCTGCATAAACCAGGGGGAGATTGAGATGAATGCACAGTCACACGGTGCAGCGGATAATCTTCGCTCTCCGTCCTCCTGGGACGAGCAGGGACACACGATTACTGCGCTGCCGTGGTACACATCCCTTCAAACCTTGAGTGATAAAACAAGATGGGATGAGAGATTCAGCAATTAAACTGGGCACGGAGAAAGCAGCTTTGGAAGGAGAAAGTGGAAATGAGTAAATAAAAAAGAAATTTAACAGGAGACCCTGTAACTGCAAATGGAATCGAGCTTGCATGTTGCTGTTATTGTACCTGGTCATTTAAAGTTATAATCCTACAGATCTCTATGCATCTTTGAAAAACAGCAATCCAGACTGCTCCAGAGACATGGCCATTAGTACAACAAAGACAATATCACAACAAAGAGCCACTGAGCCACTGCACAATTCCTTTCAACTTCTTGAGTTTGAACAACAACAAAAAGGAAAATTTCATTCTAATTTCTTCTCCTGGGTAAATTCAAACTACAGCATTAGCTCAGCAAGTATGGTGGAGAAAAATCAGGTTTCTGACAAAGAACGTTTTTTAGAAAGGGGGCAAGGAGGCAGTGAATTGGTGCCTTTGTCGGGGTTGCCTTGGCTTCAGACTGTCACATTCACAATGAAACTAAAATGCAAACTAAAAGTAACTGGGCTGCTATCGATAAAATCTCCACCAGTTTTCTCGAGATTTCAAAAACCACTCACAGGTGCGATCATGCCTAAAAAAAAAATAACAGCTATGAATACCAACGTGTTTTTAGTTGAGAGAAAAAACACGTGGAATGTGAATGAGAGGTGTTACAAATGAGCCTAAAAGACATAAATGAATGAAACTTTTGAATATTTTTAATATATCCGACTGTTTTTAAAAAGTCTGAAAATGAATCAGAAAGGCTGGAAAACTAAATATAGTCAGATTTCACTCTGCTACTTTTTAGAATAATGTAGAAAATAGGAGAACAGAATAAAGAAGAATGAAGTGGTTGAGTTTATGAAAGTCAAACGTGCTACTTGACCATCCATCACTCTGATCTAAAAATACTCACCATCCACCTCACTACACAAAAAACAAAGGTGCACCCTACTTTTGCTGAATACTGAATGACTGACATAAATAATAAGATGCAGAAATGCAGATTGTCCAATTTTTAGCACAATAACAATAATGAGCTGTTACATGATCAACACTCATCTTAAAGTACAAAGAAAGAAGCTGGTCCAATGTATGAAGATGAGATATTGATGAATCTTCCACATTACTCCAGTGTTAATCTGATAAAAGACTAAAGAATCTAATCTAATCTAATTTGCAATGAGTTGAATTTTTTCTTAAATGACAACGAATATTCTTTTAACATAACGTCGAGGTCCAGACATGAGGGAAGCTATGGTAATGTGCATCTGTGCAGGTAACGTATGTTGTACCTGATGTTGACCCAATTTGGGTTAAAAGTTATGTAATAAAGAAAAAAAAAATCAAAGGAACAGATTGCACAAATCCTTTGGGAACAAAAGAAGTTACAGTACTTTCATTTTGGTTATACCAATACCATAGATGCATAGTATAGTATAGTATACATATAGTGCATATGGTTTTCACATACACAATATGTTTTTAAAAACTGAGAATAAGAGGTGTGATTTGAAATAAAGAAAAATAACTAACAAGACATATTCTACATTAAAAACAGGCCTTTTACTTCTTACTTTAGCTCTACCCCTTCCTGACTTAATCAAAGGTCTAGTCACAAGCTGCAGAGTATGAGCGATGCAAAATACGTCTAACTCACAGAGCAATTAGAAAGAAAGGACAAAAATAAAAAGAGAGGGGAACAGGGGAAAAGAAGTTATACTTATTAACAAGCCAGCTACAAATAAATGTAGACGCAAACAAAGTAAAGCCTTCAGACATGAGTGAGAACGTTAACAAAAACCCTGGGGAGACCTGCAGCGATGTGTTGGGCTCTGGGTGGTCCTGGTCCTTTGCCAAGAAACACTACAATCTGGCGTCCGTGTCTCCAGCAGCTTCCAAACACCTCACAAACTCATTACTGCTGTACTCCTATCCGTTCTGCCTCTTCTTCAACCTCTTCCCTCATTCACTCCTTTGATTTTTCTCCACAAACAAGAGCTGGACCAGGAGTTTACTCAGGCCAAATCTACCCTAATAGCCTTGACCTAAGCACACAGTGATTTACAGCTGCAGTGATCCTGCAGTGAGTCCCACTTTCCACTGCTGCTCTTTTGTTTTGTCCCTGGGAGAAACTACTTAGGAAAAGCAGAGAGATTCTGCTCTCATTAAAGCCAACTGGAACTTAAAAGAAATGGTCTGTTAACTAGTTGGCTGTGTAGGGCTTTGTGTTGTGATTTTAGCTCCACGGAATACATATTTTTTGTAGTATTAAAGCTGGATAGATAGCAGGATAAATACATGGCGGGGGATGTCATGCGTAACTGCCGCTGTATTAATTTGTTTTTACTGTGCATGATTTGAGAATGAAATATCTGCAGTATTAATGCCGTCTAGATGCTGGATTAGTACATAAGAGGGGAATTCTAGAGTGGATGCTGTCAACAGCAGTGGCACCAAAGCAGGACAGAGGCAGCATAAATGCATTTAGTGGGATTTCCCCACTGCGTTTGTGCAGTACTGTATACAGTACATGAGACTGGCTGCATGGTGGCAGGATCAAACAAAGCTGCTGCTTTATTTCCTGTGCAGTGAGAGGTCTGAAATTCCAATCACCCTGACAGTATTCATTAAGTTGTGAAAACGGACTGCAGATATTGTGGCACTGTAATCACGCTGTGGTTACTCTCTGCATTCTCCAGCACCACCTCCACCTCCTCCCACTCCAGCCCCCCCCCCCCCATTTCTACTCATCCCCCGGAGTCACAGCAGATCTTCCCCACTCGTCAAACTGCAGAGTATATTAGCATTCCCAGAGGGCTTTAGTTTACTGAGCCACGGTTTTATTACTGGTCCAGGCTTCAGAGCGTTGGGAGAACTTTGAGGTAGATTGGTTGAGTAACACTCCATGTAGATGTGTATTTATCCTGCATTACCACTGTGTACTGTGGAGCCTAGGCTCCCTTCTTGCTTTTGACAACCGTTAAGATAAAAAAAAAAATGAATAAATGCATGCTAGATTTTTCGTACATATGACTAGTTTACTTCTCCTGTTACTTGGATAAAACCTCACACAAACAAAACAACCGACTTTAAGTACATTAAGTTACATTTTCTTCACCACCATATCAAGTAGACCAATGCTAGGAGCCGAGTAAGCTGTATCAGCCAGGATAATCCTGGGATAAACTGCAGACCGACACGAGGGTTCAGGCAGGAAAAACATTTTTTATTCCACGTTGTGTGTAAGAAGGTTTTGGTTCCTTTTTTTGTCAACTTGTGGGCTTAGTAACATTATTTTACACACGACATGTAAACATGTTCGAACTACAGATAAACCAATATCTCCTGTTTGTATTAACGTACAGGCTGTACTATATGTGCTAAAATCATATGTATTTAAAATAAATTATTAGTTTACATTTTTAATAATACTTCATGTGTAATTAAATATTCTTGACTTGAAACATAGCTGCTGTTGACAGGGACCCAAGATATCATAAATAATAAGTACTACATCTGACAATGCAGCTCTTTGTTTTTTCCTGGCAGAGTCTTTCAGTTTTTTTCCTGTGGGTGTCAACTGATTGACAGGAAAAAGAGAGCGTAGCATAATGCAGCAGTACTCAGCTCCAGTTGAGTGAAAAACAATAAAACTGAAAACTTTGAAATTAAGTCTGCAATTTTAAAGTCAATTTAATCTTCAATTCTAAATCAATTCCCAAGTGCAAACTGGTTTTTGTAATGTTTTTTTGAAAGACTGAGTAGTAATAGCAAAAGAAAGGAGAGGCACATTTTCTGAAATGTGCAGTATAAAGATACTATTCAAATTTTAAATACTACTTGCCTCAAAAGGCTGAAAAAACTTTTCCAAACAATCTCACCAGGAAGACTGAGCCAAAGTGCATCAATAGTTCAGCAGACATGCAACAAACGGCAATCGGTAGAATAAGTGAGCACATTTGGTCGCTGCTGTGCTTCCAAAGAACGACTTTCTCTGGCTTTTTCTAAGGACTTAGTCAGCACAGGCACAATACTGTAGCAATAAAACTTAGACCCTAGAGAGAGCTCTCTGCCTCATCACTTTGTCAAATGTTCAGTCGGTACATCCACTTTAAGTTATTCTGATAACCAATTCAGTGAAAACAAGTCATGCAGAGTTTATTTGAGGCCCAAAAAACACTGATGTACCAACTGAGGAGTCCCACTGTTAAAGTGCTTGTTTGCTGAACTGTGAATGCAAGTTTGGCCACTCTGCCAAGAGGCTGCCGTGAGAGCAGTCAACTGAAGGGTGTGGATTGTGATTTTGTATGAAGGATAGAGAGAAAAAACAGAAAGTAGGTTCTGCTCAAATTTCATCTTTCCCAGTAAAAACCACCCATTGTGTGGCTGCTTTTAATGATTGAATCTAAGCCAAAATATCATTCTGACCATAATGACACCCAGAGAGAACATCACATTAAAACCAGCGCTACTCACGGCGACACTGTGTGTGGTCATGTTGGTAGGAACCAAGAGGACAGGTAGCCAGGCACTGTCCACTATCAGAGCTGAGCAGGGGCAGCTGGGACCCACAGGACTGGCACTCCCACCTGCCTGAACAGGTGGCACAGGATGACTGACAGGCTGTAGGGGAGGAGGAGGATGAGGAGACAGTGTCACTCACTTGGGCTGTATTCATGTTACAGAACTGCCAGTCATAGCTCAACCCACTCACAGTGAAAGGCAAAGAAATGGAAGAATCTGGATGTGCAGTTCAACAAAGGTGAAACCAGTGAGGTGAGTAACCTGTGGTGATTTTAAAGTCTCTGTTACTGGACTGTGGGGTGAACGTAAGGTATATATTAATATAAATGTTATAATATTAAACATTTGCAAATAGGAATTAATTAAGTTAAATGTTAAAGTTGCATCTCTAGAGCAAAGTTGTGGCGAAAACATGAATCTATTG
Source organism: Ctenopoma multispine (assembly GCA_034779795.1). Taxonomy (NCBI): domain Eukaryota; kingdom Metazoa; phylum Chordata; class Actinopteri; order Anabantiformes; family Anabantidae; genus Ctenopoma; species Ctenopoma multispine. The sequence continues at coordinate 22,433,045 of JAUYWH010000027.1, forward strand.
TTGGACACAAATGGACCAGAATATTTATGTGACTGCTGATGAGCTGGGGGTGAGCCTACAGTGTGAGAGAGTGGAAATTAGATGTATCTAGAGTTACTGTAATGCACTACTACTTCGTTTCAATATCCTGACTTTTTGTTTCCATTTTTTTATGTACTTGCTATACTTCGAAAAAGGTCTGACTATATAATCGCCTAATTTGACTTAGTGAACATATAATAAAAATAGAAGTGTGTAGCCTCAGACGAGCATAACAGAATAGCAAAAGCTCCCCTCGGGAAAATAAAGATTTATCTGACAGACTTCTCTGACTAACTGTGGTACATAATGGCAGGTCAGAGCTGCTTCCCACAGAAAATCGCCCTTATTTTCTTCAATCCTAAGCAAACGTACACTGACATTTTTGTCTCCTACCCCCTTATGACTGAAGCATTTTATCAGCATCACGAACACCAACTCTGAGCAACACAGATAAAAACTTTTCTTTTTTCCTATTTAAAACCGCTTCAGGAGGTCTTTTGTGCCTACTGCTTTAAGACTATAAGTTTTTATTGATTTAACAAATCAGTTAAAAAAATAAAGTTATCCGAATGCTCTAAAAGGTAGGGCAGCACAGAAAGTTGTGCTGATTAAGTTTACCAATGCATCCATAGAGACAAACTATATTACACAGAGAAATAATGAAAGTATTCTTCCAAACCTTCTGATTAAACACACTCTTAAGTATACTATTAGAGCTTTCACTGTCAGCTAGACACTGATGTTTCTCCGTCTGGTGCAATGTAATCGACGTATAGGCATCTCCATAAACATAATAATGAAACGAGTGCACATGGAAGAAGAGAAAATGCACAGAGGAGACTTTAGATGTTTTTTTAATGAGAAATCTCAAGATTATAAAATAAAAAGCAACAAAATCCCTGTTAAACATTGCAACCACCCACACAGACAGAGACAACAGACGAAAAGAAGAGGAGAGAAAGTGAAGATGTGGGAAAAGAAACAGAAAAGAGATTAGAAGATTGGCAGACTTGAGGCAAAAAGAGATGTTAAGAAGAATGAGAGAAGACTGGGAGAGACGATCTTATCAACAACACGATTTCACACTTACAGCTTTACTTTTGGTTGCTCACATGCACCAAGTAAAAAATTTATTAAATACAATATTGCTGGCTTTGTGGGATTGATAGCGGGAGACTGAGGATGTTCTCAACAACTGGTGGTCTTATTGATGGTGATCACATTCCTATATTCCTATAGTTTGGTATTGGCTGTGTCCAGTGTGCTGCTGGTAGAGGCTGAAGGAAAATCACCAAAATTTTTAAATCATTTATGCGATACAGAATTCCAATTAAATGCACCAATCTTAACATGAATGCTTGGAAATAACTTTGAAAAACTCATCATTTTTATCCTTCAGCATGGTTTAAAGTTAATGAAATTATTAAGCTGCAAATTTTAGCTTCATCATAGCTATAAACATCACATTTTATCATCTTACAAACCTACTTGTTAAATTGTGGATTAATCTGCTTCATGCACAAGATGTGCAGTTGTTTATTGGCAATAAATGTTCAAAATATTATCACTAAAGCAAAATGGGTTTGTGCAAAATCATCCAGTTAGTCAAGTAGATGTTGGCTCGCAGCAGGTCACTAAGCCCTCTGAAATGATGACAAACATAATGGAATAAAAATGTTTTTCACTGTCATTTTTTTCTCCATCCAGTCTGCTTGGCGCAGCTGCTGCTACTCAGAGAAAGAGAAGAGAAGTACTATTGTCTGTGCTTGAATAACAACGAGGATAATTCAATCAATCAGCTAACGTATAAACTTTCTCCTGTGTAAATTGAACATCTCAAATGTCAGTTTGAGCTGTTTTAAATACAACAGCACAACTCATCCTATCACGTATTTTTGCTTCAAAAGCTAAACAAAATCTAATATTCCTTGTAATAATATGTAATAAAGGCTTAATCACATCTTTGTGCTGCTATGTTGGAGAGTATGCTGAAACCATTTCGGCCTGAAAAGAACTTTCACGGTTGAATAATTGTTATGACGCTGGCTAAATCGCTACACAATCCCCACACTCAGGAGCCCAGCGCCGCTCTTTGTGTTTCTGAAGTACAAGCGTGGAAATGCGGCTCAAAGATTTGGCTGCTAGCGTTAGCAAGTAGGCTTCAAAGTCAATACCGTTATGTGTGCGTGATAGCTTTACGGCATCTGGGCGTTTGGTGTTTATAGCTTCATGAATAGTTGTCGGCTGTAAATATCTGACTCCTGAAGTGAAAAGGCAATTATTTAATGCAATAATATGCTAAGAAGATTAGAACTGTTGTGGGTCACTGCGCGGTCAAGGAGGCGAACAGGAACAAATGCACAAAAGAAGGATAAGGACTAAAACATACACAAACCCAATACATTAACAGGTGCTTTGTTTTACTGTTAAAGTATTTAAATCCAGTCTTTTCTTTCGTTACACCCTTTACAAAGGTCAGGTAATGGTCTGTTAACTATGGTATTTCAGTGATTTAAATTCACCCCTTCAAAGGTAATTTTTTCAGTAAGGTTTATTGTCTGCATGTCTGCAGTACAACATGAGGTAACGTATGAACAGTATCTAAAAGTCATACCTGCACACACTCGTCCCTCAGCGTAGTAGCCGCCTGGACAGACAGACAGACACTGGCCAAGATGGAGGAAGGCTTTTGGCTCCCTGCAGCTGTCACAGTGGTCAGGAGCCCCCGAACATGACAGACAGTCTGCATGACACTGGACTGAAAAACACAATTACTTTAATTTAATTTGAGGTTTGAAAAATTCAACACAATATGTTTGTATATCTATAGTAAAAAGCTTAATGCGAGATGAAAATGAGATTCAACACACACCTGACCACGAACAGACACAATAACATATGTACTTTCTGACATTGAGTTTATTGCTAATTTTGTTATGTACATCTGGTGGTGGATGCAAGACCACTTGAAGACTTAAAATCTCAACATACTCTTTGACATTTAATTTCATGCAAATTATATCTAACAGATTTTGCTCGGCACAGAAATTCAGTTAGTGGAGGCAGACAGATTTAAAGCCGAACATGTCCGCGCACATACACACACATGAATTTAAATTTTTTAACAAATTCCATCCAGGGCATTTGGTTCTACAGTCAGACTGTGTTAGTGGTGGTAAAGAAGTTTTACCATCTAAAATGTTCCCTGCTGGGAATTTCTCAGTACATCCACAGTCTTCTACCGTCTGCCAACAGATCCACTGGCGCATTTTGTGATCAAGTGCTTTCCCAGCCCATACTGGTTCCCAGTTGGTTCAGTACTTAACCTGAAACTTTGGGGCACAACCTTATTTCTTGAATTTGTTGACCAACTGTTCTTAAAAATCATTATTCACTCAGTAAGAGTGTAATTAAAAATTTAAAAGCATTTAGAAAGCACCTTAATGCCACAGCTATTCACTCAGTTACTGGTATTTCAGGATATTTAGATATTTCTTCTTGCACCAGTTGCATCCATGCTTGGCAGCATTTTACTGACATTTTCTCTGTCACTATCTTTCTGCTACTGCTGTTAACCAGCACAGTGGCAGACTTTTGTGAACAATCGTGGATAAAATTGAGAAGCCTGGAACCTGTTTGAAATCTGCGATTCCTCAAAATTAAATTAAAAAGTCAATCCCAATTCACTCCTGTGATGTAACACAAACAGTATCAATCACACAGACTCTTCACTTTTTAGTAAAATATAAAATCTGACTATGAATGCTCAGAGTTAAGCACATGTTAAAGAATTTACAGATTAATCGCACTTGTCAAAACTACTTTGTTGACTTTTGAAGCATCACACTGGTAAGAAGTGACCTGAAAATCATTAGCTTGTTTGAAAAGGTACTATCAAACTCATTAGACTTGTAGCAGCTCAACAAAGACCTAATGAAAATCCTATAAAAACAAATAATACGTGTGTGAATGTGCCAAGACGTATCACTGCTGTAATCCATGTGAACATCCAGAACTGTACATGGTTAAAGATAAACAAATGTGACAATGTGGGTGAGTGTTTTGCAGTGTTGCAATCCTTCTGAACAGCATCAACCTTTCCATGGCCTTCCCTAAGTAACAGCTGTGACTTAAAAACTTAGTTTTTCTTTGTTCCACTGAGAATGGTTGTGAAGGCATAAACAGTCTGTTTCGCTCTATTAAACTATGAAGAAAAGAGACAGCAATGCATCTTTAATGAAAATGAATGGATTTAACAATGAGGAAGGGAAAAATACAACCCTGTGTCAATCAAAGTCTTTGAATAGTCTTCCAGGTTCTCTTGAAAAAGTCTGAAATATGTCTCAAAAATTTAAAAATGTCTTTTTAGAAAATCACACAGCTCCACCTCAAAACCCCTGTCAGCATCTGAAGCTACAGAAATAGAATGACAGCAAAAACTCTGCTGTATCAGGACTGCAGAACAAGTGAAAGCATGCAGCCTCTTGTCAAACAATATGTGGGGCTGCTTGCACTTGATTGCACTGTGATTACTTCATTCATTATGTGAATGTATTGGGCAAATAAAGTGCTCGGTGCTTGTAGAAATGTGACTGAGGGATCTGATTAATGTGAAAACTGCAGAACGAGGCAGAAGCGAGGAGAAGGAAGAAGAAAACCACAGAGAGAAAAGACAAGAAGACGACTTACAGGAGAACAGACGAGGGAAACGATGGGTGGAGAAGTGGGGAAAGAAAGATGAAGCTGAAGACAACATGAGTAAGATGGAGGTGAAAATGTAACCTTAATGGCCAATAAGACTGTCAGTAAGCCAGGACATAATAGTTTAACTATCTCCGTCTCTCTCTGTTCTTACCAAGTACCTCTCATTATTCATTTTCTCTGCCCTATTTCTTCTTTACTGCTTCACTTTCTTTCCATGTGCCACTCATTCTCACTTTTTGACCTCACTTTCATCCTCCCATCTTTCACTGACATAAGAGAGGAAACATGGGAGCTGAGTGCAAACATAAGACCGTACGAGCTGGAGGAAGTAGAGTGAGAAAAGTGGGTGAATGGGATACTTAGCAGCCCATGTTCCGGCCCACTGACAGGCTTACTGTCAAATACGAATATCAGTCAAGTGTTTATCTCTTTATTCAGCTGTGGCCAACGTCTCAGCTAACCATAACCTACTAGCCCTGCATATATTATAGTATCCACGGTGGAAGTCCTGTACCTGCCCTGAAGCACAACATTCATGAATGTTAAACAGCAGAAACAAATGAGTGTATCCTAATACAAAACTTCACCTGATGAGTTACAAGATGGTTTCCTGTTTACTTTGACGACTCAGACTTACGACTTCAGCAATCACACTCTTTAACACAGGGTGCTGTTTACACAAGGCAGCCTTGATGCTGACACACTGTACTTTAATTTCCTCGCGCACGTAGCAAGCCAGAATCCCTGAAGCACAAAATTAAAAACTACGGCCGTGGTTGAAGTTGCATGAAAACAATGGATCCAGAGCTGTGGATTCAGGCGCAATTACCTGCGTAGCTCCACCTCATTATGAGAAACACGAGATGAAAAAGTCTCACTAGCATCATTATAAAAATATATGAGGGAAAAGTCACCTGCCAATTTGACTGTAAGTAACAACAAGCTTGACCGCTAACTGAGACTGGCTACCTGCCACAGCAGCTTGGAAAGTAAGCCAATTTACCAATCACAGCCAACATTTGGCAGGTAACTCGTGGTAATTTACACCCTGATCCCTACTGGAGAGGCAGTGAACCATTCAGTAATTCATTCATGCAGGCTGCAGCCAGTTTTTTTTAATAATGAGATTCTTTAATTGAAACTACACAGATCCAAACAGGAGCAAATATAATAAATCCATTTTGTTAATGATGAAATAATTGTGAAGGGCTATAGCAACTTCACTGTGTGCTTGGCTGAAAATAGCGTGTGTTGGATCAGGTACCAGAAAAACTAATAAGAACATAGGGTCTGTTTTTAACAAACATCCTTTTTGGTAATTTATGAAACTTTCTACATGTAGCAAAAATAAGCACTACTCCTGTGAGAGAGAGGCATCTATTCAATAATAATAAATATAACGGCATACTTCATTGACCCCCTTGGAGAAACTGTTGTTGGACATCTGCCAGGCAGTATGTGTCAGTACTACTACAGGGTTTCAGTGTCTTGTCCAAGGACAACTCACATAGAGCCATGGAGGGACTGGGAATCTAACCACTCACCTGCTTTACCCACTGAGCTACTTGCTGCCACAAAAACCACCTGGCAGCAGTGGGATATGAACCCATGCCCCCAAAAAGACTCGGCCATGCTAACAAAATACACCTCCGTTGGTTGGGAATCGAACCCGATTCAACTGCTAACCACTATACCACGCTTTTCATGGCAAACTCAGGCACTAAGCAGAAATAATAACTAATAATTGCTGTTCCCAAAGTTGGTCCAAATACCCATCACTCAGAAAAACTACATAACACAAAATAACAACAGCTACTGTACATGAAGATTCATTTGGGTCAAACCCTGGAACAAAGGAACCATATGTGCAAGCGCAGTAAGAAGCTCACATCTACAGCATTTCTCATGAGACCTGAACACAGCATGACTCCTGGGGTGTGCACTGTCCAATGAGAGGAGAGGCTGCTAACCTCTGGGCCTACAGACAGCCGTGATTAATAGGCTTAAAGGAAGATTTACGGTTCAAGTTAAGAAAGAGAGCGAGAAAGCGAGAATATGATTTTTATGTATTTTTTATTTATTTAGACACAAACTAAACACGGTCACAAAATCCAATTCACAGCCAAGCAGATGATGAAAAGTTCATCAGTACATAGATGACAAGTGAATTGGCTAAATGTTTAAATCACATTTTTGCCTATAAACACACTTCCACTGTACTACCACTTACATGTAGAAGGAGACGATTTACATTTCACCTTCTATTTCCAGCACTGCTACATTTCTAAGACATCATGTACTGTATGCTGTAAAATAGAAAGAAGCAAACAGAATGAGACAAATAATAAGAGAAAAAGAAAAGTGAGAATGAGAAACCAGGGAGGTAACGGATAACATGAACTCTTCTGCTGAGAATGTGAGAGAAGACTTTTAAATGTGTTTAACTCGATGGAAAAGACAGAAAATAAAGAGTTTCCAAAAAGCACCTGAGGTGGTTTAGTTTCAAGTTCAGAGAAATTATTGTCTTGAGCCTGAGTGAAGGTTTTTCCTTTTCACTCTTCACTCAGTATTGTTCATTAGGATCCCATCAGCTAACACTTCAGGCACTGCTTACTTTCTACAGGCCTACAGGTAAAAAGTAAAGATTAAGAAGGATTGAAGACTATGGATTTTCCCACTAAGACAAGGAAAGAAACTTATAGCTAACTCTGAAAATATTTCTTTGACTATCGTGGGTACGTCATGTTCACAGCCTTCCAGGTATGAACTTTCCATCAAAGATTCTTTTCTACAATAAAGTTCAATAAAGCAAAAAATATGTAAAGTATGTTTTAGTGTTAGCAGCTTAATAGAAATTTGGTTAGCTTGACTAAAGGATAACCTGCCATCAACAGCCAGTGATTCTGGCACAACATGTACGACTTCTAGTATGGCAGGAGATGAATTACTGATACTGGAACAAACTATCCAGACTTCCACACCTGTGCTTTTTATTACATCAGTGTCACACTAAAAAATAAAACGGTCATCAACATTTCAAAATAGCGGTATATAAACTTCTTATAGAAGACCAGTTTACTAAATGAGTTGGAAATTAAGTTAAGGCAACAGCAAAGCCACAGTCAAAGCTTGTGAATATCATTAAAAACCAGTGTGGTGTTTTGTTAATCTGCTAAGTTCAACAAAAGCCTTTATCAGGAATCGGTTTGTCTACTTCACACTTGGTATAGGTTCCCCTTGATGTTCACTTGGAATAATTAGATTGTCAATTTGCCAGAGAAAATACTAAGTTTTTAAATTTTAATATCTAGTAACATATAAAACCTCTAAATAGTAAAACCTAAGAGAACAAGACGACGAAACAGACACACAAACTAAATATGAACAACAACTACTTCATAAAACAATTGTCTCAAACAAACCATTTGTGTGGTGCAATGAATAATGTCTCTCTTTCCCAGTTGCAATTACTCATTCATGCAGCCAGAACTTAATTATAAGTCTTCATAAATCCAAACAATGTTATCCCACAGTTTAATTACCTATTGGGGTATTTATCTGTATGGGAAAATAACATAATTGTGTTAGTTCTAATTGCTGACAGTCTGCATACCTATTTTCAGTCAATGAGACAGATGGATCAGCATTTTCAGGAGGCAGGTATAACACAAGGACTGTGTGGCATACAGAAAGAAACAAGTTGAAAGCCTTTAAAGTCTTTGAGAGCCTTTTCTTTCATTGTGGCTTTCTTGATTTCCTGCCAAAATAGGCCACATCACATAACAGCATCTCATAATAACGTTTAAGACGTGTACATGTTATTATGTCATGAGTAGGTGAAAACTGACCAACAAGGTTGAAGATTATTACTATCTTAATTTCTATCGTTTCTATTGTATCATTCTGCTCTTTAACTGCACAATAAATATTACCCCATCAAACTACAAAAGGGACCCAGGAATGCACAGCCTGCTTTCTGAACTGAATCTGTAGTGGGTGTTTATACTAATGTGTAAAACTGAATGTAAATATAAAGATGGGCATTACAGAAAAACACATGCATGTTCAGTTAAATAAATGCTCGTTTTAAAGCAGTGATAGATGGAGAATAGTTTATATTGGCTGTGCAAATGTTCCAGTCTCTATCCTCAGGCGAGAGCATGCTGCAACACACTGAGCAGCTTGGCCACTGTCCTCATCCCCAAGGACACGTGGGATGTGGATTTTGTCCTCTGGTTGTCATGCATATCTATAAATGCTCTCCCACACAGTCTGCTTATGAGCCACCTCTCACTATTTATACAACTAGTATTCATTTACATATTTAGAAAGTAATTAAAATGTATTTATATACTGGTAGCACTATTCTAGACAAGATGTTGCAAAGTGATTCACAAAAATAGACAAAAAAGACAAACTGAGCCGTACAGTCACAGTCTTCTTCAGCACTGCAGAAATGCACCTTATTCAGAGGAGCACATACATGTTTCTGATATGCTAAACAAGCCAATTATCCCCTCATTTGGGTTTTTCAAAGTACCAATTCATAACGCTTTATGTTTGACATGGATTAAAAAGGAAACATCATACAGAATATGTGAAGACATTAAAGACAAAGACGAAGCACAATAAAAAAATGGGTATATCTTAAACGTAGGAGATTCTGACCTCTCAAAGACAGCTATAGACATTAGCAATGAATCGTTTTGTGCTGTGTGTGCTGTCAAATAGGGAGATGTAAAAAGGAACAAGGTTTGACGGTATGAACAGACACACATGCACATTTGCACACAGTATATTCTGCAGGAACATACCTTGGCGACACTCAGGGCAGCACAAACCCTCCTGGGTGATGGCCAATGTGCCTGGCGGGCAGGTGGGACAGGAAAGCAGATAACAAGTCACCTGGGCATCACGGCATTCACACTCCCTGCAGCCACTATCAGTCCATCGAGCCAGGTCCTGAAATACAAAGAGTGGAAAGGTACAGGAGAGAAGAATATTAGAAAACTTATAAAAAAAAAAATAAAAAAAAATTTTCAAATGCAGTGGACAAAGCCAAAACAAAGCAAATTAAGTGAACTGTCTCTGTTTCCAAGGCCAGGTAGTCAACGGACATCAAAAACTGATGAGCATCATCATCTTGATTCCACAGCAGGACTCCTTCCTCCTTCACAAACCACTTGTGCCAAAGACTCAAATCTATGAATCACAAACCCATCACACCCGAACGACAGAGAATAGAAATCACATAACGTGTCTGTTATCTCAACAAGTGTATCAGTAAAACTGTACAGCTGGGTAAGAGCTGAGAAAGGTGACCTTATCTACCCCCTCATCTTCCATATTCCCAGACGCTATTTTCCCTGTGCAGAATCACTGAACCGTTATAAAAGTAGAAACTCCATCATTCTAACAAATGGAGGTTTTTTCTTCAAAAAACATATCACAAAACATACTGTGGTTTCCTTTAATTCATTTACAGTATATACGGTACGATTCAGATGCATAATCAGTGGCCAATACCAATTCCTTTCCTCACATTTGTTATACTCTATATGCTGAGTGATTAAAAACAAAAGGAAAAACTATTTGTACATATTAGCACCAGGAAATGTGAATTTAAGCTTCAGTGTTCTCACAGTGGCATGTTACAGTTCCTACTTTATTTGAATTTAGGGGGACCCGTCAATATTTTAGATGAGAAGATCACTATCAATCAAATGTCTGTGTGTTAAGTACAAATGAGTCGTGACATGGCCTGCCTAATTTAACACAGAGACTGGAAGCTAAGGGAAACAGCTATTCTGGTTCTGTTTAAAGTTCAATAATACACCTACAAACGCCCCCAAAATCACTATATCTGGAGTTCCATCCTGATTATTTAATCCATACACAAAGAGAAATGTTAAAAACAAAAGTCGATGGGGACTATTTTATAACAACACTGAGCAGCATCACACAGTTTGCCAGGTTTGGCACCACTGTACAAACCCAAAATAAAACTAAAACTTTTTTAAGGACAGGTTCATTGTAGTGCGTGTTAAAGCCACAGTCAGGTGCCCATATAAACATAGGAAGAGGTTCCACAGGCTTTAACCATTCCTCCTCTTCATACTTGCTATGAATATAGAGTATCCTTTCCTAAAGCCCTTACAATGGGAATCCACAGTCCATGTTTTTTGCAAACATGTATAAAAATGTGTTTGTAAAGCTCAACTGCTGTTCCTACCTCGTGTTATAATGCAAAGCCAGATTAAATCCCAAAGGACACACAAATCTCCAAAAAGCACAATAGCTCTCTGTACACTTGGTGTTGGCTGACCATCCTGTAGTCTTTCATGAGCATCCCTCCTGGCTGAAAACGTAAAAAATTAAAGCTTTTGCATTCTGGGTTTCCAGGACTAGCCTATGAATAATGAAGTAGTCCACACGCTAAAGATAGGGGTCAGAATAATAAGAGCTTCTTGTTAGAGGCTGCACAGCCAAAGTAATCTGATAGCTCTGTCCAAAAACCCACATTTACTCTGACTCAGTGCAACTTTAATTCTCCCTGTTAAGAGACTGTATTTATAGATTTATTTTCAGCTTAGTATTGATATATTTGATGGTTTGTGTAGCAGCCTCCTCTGCAGTGAGACTTTATGCAAGTTTCTTCTCTTGTTTCTTCTGAGAATAGAGAGTTTACAGAAGCCTGTGGTGTCTTTGTTTCACCCACACGGTTTTGATTTCTTGCTTGATTTTGCATTTTCTTATGTTTCTGTGCAAACACACTCAAAAGTAAAATTTGCATTTATGATTGAAGTACCTTGTAGGATTTCCCCTCGTACGAACAGGAAGGTTTCACAGAGGAACACTCCAAACAGCACTTCCCTGGCAGGTGAACAAGCTCAGATCCCTATAAATAAAAACATTTGATTAGATTCTCTGTGATTTATGAGGCTGCATTTGTACATAGGTTTAATGCTACAAAGCTACTGCAGAAACAGTGTAGAGAACAAGTTATCACATATACAGGGGAAAAAAACTGCACATCGGTCTGGGAATTGTTCATCTTTAGCTGTAGATGTTAATTTCTAGCTCAACTGATAATTAAACCAATTAAGACATGTTTTCAACCAAAAGACATGAAAAGAAGAGCACAATAGCCAAAACAACGTATTGTACAAAAATACACAAATAATAACTTAACTACATGCTGATGCTTTAGGTGTTCAGTACAGGGTATTGCCAAAAATCTCTCCACTAAAAACTCTTTATCTCCACAATATAAACATCTAACAGTAACTAAACGGGAGATCCTGCACATTGTAATTACAATACGACACTAATGCAGTTTTCTGGTGGCAAAACCACCTTACTGTACCATTACAGTACATTATTAGACCGGGTGGCTCCAGCAATAATGGCACAGTAAAACGCTCTTGTTATAACTGTAACCCAATTCCTTTTTCTGGCTATTGACCCAAACATGTCATTAAATCCATAACCTTGTCTTAATGGTTTGTCACACTAACACACTCAGGGAGAAAATAGCACAGCTCAGATCTTAGCAGAGTGACCTTGCTCAATTCAGAGCTGGACAAATGCCAATTATGCTACTTACAGTTAATGACACTTACCAGCTGTAATTACGACCATGCAGCATGATTAATGAGGGCTTATGTGGTTGTGACAGGGGATATCAAAGCAATATTATTAAATTTGCTTGATGTAAGAAAACATTACAGGAAGTGTTGAGTCGACGTGGCACCTACTCCATTGTGTGCCAATTCCAGGGATGAAGGTAACTATGATTACACCAGCTAACAATCCCAAATCCCGTCTCAAGCATCTCCTAAAGTCCGATGTCTGACATTCGCTGAGCCAAGTCTAATATACACGTCTTCTCATGCAAGCTACTAATGATGTTTCTGTCATGTTCATTTGAGGCTGATTCAACTTTGAGACATTACTGAGAAGAAATGTATTCAGGTCAAGTCTTGTAGGTATGCAAGTCATATTTTTATGTCTAGCGACAGGTTCTAGTGTTGAAATTGTAGTGTGATATTACGATTTCATCTCCTCTTTCAATTGACTCAATTTTAACGGAGTGAATTATCTGTGATGGAAGCAGCCAACCTCAAATGATCACTCTTATGCTTTTTCCACCCATTCTCAAATTCATCCTAAATATCAATGAAGACAGTTACATCAGACCTTGTGAACTGCTAAATTTCACTGTGGCAAATGTAGGAAACTGTGAACAAAGTAACCGTGGCATCTTCCATTAACGTTTTATTGGCCCATTTGAAAGCCAGGAAATGGGATCTCTGTGTGCTGACACGTTGCATTTTGGGGGCAAGAGTTTGAGAATCAGGGTAGAGAAGGTTAAACAGGCGGAGCTTAAAGGAAAAGTCAGCTCTTATGATCTTATACGAAAGGAACAAACAAACAATTTTGGCATCCACCAAGAGAGAAAATAATACAAATATTACTCTTCATTATTATGTTGATTACAGGCAGAGTTTCTCGCTTTGCAGTCAATCTGTCAATGGAAAAATCCTGTTTCTTCATATTGGTTGTAAAAGATTTGCAGGTTTTAGAAGTAGAGGTCTTCCTGAAAGCAGAGTTGCTTTACAATCTGAAATAATCCAATTTTGGATTAAAGTTTTGCGAAACACACCATAAGTTTTGAAATTTGAATGACTCAAGCGTTTTCCAAATATAACAAATGACTCAAGCGTTTTCCAAATATAACAAAATCCAATCTGAAAGCTGATGAGACACCAAAACGTAAATAATAGGATATAAAAGTCTGGAAAGGTCTTTACACAGTAATCTATCCGACACGTGCGCCTGAATATATTTGATAAAATAATAACTGTATAGTTGTGTGGCACTAGCTATACGTCTCTGCGACTTTGCCCTGTTTTTGTTCTAGCCTGTCCAGCAATCTTCATTTAGACAAAAAAAAAAACTGTATGTTTCTGGCTGAGCCCACTAAAATTTAACAAATTACTTTTTTCCGCCTATGAGAAAAATTCTGCCCTGAGCAAATGTCTGCAGACTTAAAACTCATATCTTCAGTTTCCAAACCTAAGGCCGGGCTTGCCTCTTGGTTTCTAATGAAAACCTTTATATGTTTCAGACTCACCTGTGGGCATTCAACACGGCCACACTCAGCCTTCTGACAGAGCACCTGACCCCTGCTGCAGCTGCAGAACTCGCAGCCTGTGCCATTCCACATGTCTCCGTGATACCGCACCGTTCCCTCGTACAAGCAGCTTCCTTTGGCAGCAGCACATTCGTCACAGCACTGTCCAGCACGCTTTACTTTGGTCTGACCCTGCAGGGAAGCAATGTATTTGTATTTGTGTTTATTTGGTCTTCATGTTCAGTGCAGATGATGGCAATGTAGGAATACAAAGAGACAAGATGAAGAAAAATTTAGTTTATAAAAATACTGTTTTGTGTATGGGATTCAGCAGAGGGAGCGATAAGAGGATGAAAGGCAGATTGTGTGTTGCATTATTAAGGGACTGTTCTTACAACTTTATTTAAAAGTGCTGAGAGGTGTGCGTTTACTGACACTGCAGATGTAACTCTTCCACAGTGAAGAATTTGAGATCCTCTGTATCTCATGAAAACAGTTCAAATCACTTATAAAAAAAAAAAAAACTCCTTTAAGGTTGAGGCAGCGTGCTCAAAGTTGATCCAAATTATGTCACCATCCGAGATCCATTTTAGCTCAGCTTTTTTCTTCCTCTGACATCCTCTCTTTGCAGCACTGGTTTCGTTTTTTTCTGGACTGGTAAAACATCCTGAGCCATGCCAGGAGACGAAAAGGTTTAAAGAAACTGTTCATGTTCCACCATGGTGGTTTCTGTCCAAAAAGCATATTGAAAATGCTGCTGCAGTTCTAACAAGAACCAGGATTTACCCAGGATTCACAGTCAGTAAACACAGTTGGGCCCTTAGATCTTTAGTCAGCTTGTTGCCTTCAGTCAGAGCCAAACAAGCGAGGCTGCATTTACTGTAGCTGCTTTGTTGGACATTCATTCTAGCTTTTTCTGGGGAATTTGTTTTGTACATTTGATTGTTTTTATGTTCTTTATTCACAGCGTGGCTAAGACTTTTTTAGAGCTTTTTAATGCCACTTTCAATGAAATTTAGGACCAAACTTTCCATAAAATGGCACTAACCTTTTTTAAATGTGCAATTCTACTGTCTTTATGTCTGATAGGTTGGTAGGGCAGTCGTCCATGAACCCCAGGGTTGGTGGATCAACACCCGGTTCACCCAATTTCCTGTCCAGATTTCATTGTCCCTGTACATAACACTGAACCTCTAACCACTGGCACCTTAAGGGGGCTGCCTTTCCACCAATATGGCTAGCAAGGTTTTAGTTTAGTTTTTAAAATAAAAATTATCCCTCAGTCTGAAATACAGTTTTCCTTTAATGGCTTTTTATGAATAAAAGTGCATTTAAGCCATTTTACAACTTTGTACGTTCCTGTAGCCACTCTGAAAACACAGACAATCTTTGATGTATTACTGCAGTGTAACTACACATCAACTGTGATATAACCTCATGCTTTTGCCTAATATTTTGAGTTTATTTTTTTCTTTTATCTTTTATATTACTTGTACTGTGGACAGGCTTTTAACATTCAGTTGTATTGTGTTTTATAGCCCTCTCTTACTTATCTAAAAAGTTCCACCACAGGGTAGAAGCTGTAAACTGAGATTTGCATTCAATTAACAATTAAATGTCAGCTTACGTAAGTGTGTGTGTGTGTGTGTGTGTGTGTGTGTGTGTGTGTGTCAGAGGGAGCAGAAGACATTTCTGTGTGGTCTTGCATAGTTAAACATCTCTGCGTCCATTAGAATTTCAGCACAGTAACAAGGTTGTGAGGAGAATTCCGTATAAAACCGAATCACAATTGTGTGCAAGTGTGTGAGTGGAAGAATGACCACCCACCTTGTCACAGGTGACATGCCGACAGGTTTGAGTGTGGCATTTAGACTGACCCCGGTCACACACGCATGTGGTGCAGGTGTTTTTCTGCCAGTGTTCACCATGCTGCCAAAACATGATACACACAGATTTAAACAATCTCCAACTACACACACCCCTCTGTAGTGTTAAACATAGTGAAATTCAAAGGTCACTTAAATCCAATTAGTGTCTTTGATTTTGCATGGGTGTGAAGAGCATACAGAACACACACACACAGCTATCAGGTGTCAACATGTTTCTTAATTTCAAAACTTATCAAAAAACACAACATGAAGACCAGACTTGAACTTATAACCTACACAGACACAATGTAAGCTGCTGCCTTGAATCAATTCTTCATGAAAACACAAACCACAGTATGTACATCCTCTAGAAACAACCTTAGACATTTGTATAAGCTCCAGATTATAGATCACTAAACTCTGGACGTTCTCAAACAGATGTAACATAGTTTTAACCTGAATAATAATAATAAAGAAAGAAAATCACAAAGATCAGTGGACAGCGAATCTTTAAAAGTTATTTTTCCCTGGCAGAAGAAATACTGTATTTGGTTGCACTTATCATCAGAACAATAAACTAAATTGCTGTTGTCTTTTTTCTGATGTGTTTCAGGCTTTAAATATACTGTATAATCTAATTTAACTTGGGGTCAACTTCAACTTTAGACAATTTCTAACTCTGCTCCTCTTTCATCTTATATTGCTCAATTAAATACTAACTGAAGCCGGCAGGATTCAAATTATTTCATTATTTTTCCAGAAAGAAGACATTTTTACTGATCTAACATTTATTACAGTCATTTATCAAAGAGATCAAAACCCTGTAAAGCACTTTGCAGAACACATTCAACATCACTTACCTGTAAAAAAGCTTTTTCGACATACATATGAATTAAACTGAGTGATTTATAATGAACTATAGCACAGATTTCTTTTTAGCAGACTAAAATTCAGTGTTCAAACTGCTTTGTTCACCTGAACAGACTGATCTAAGGAGGCCTGAGTAACAGCCTGAATATCTTTAATGTGGATGTAATACTATTTTTCATTCACACCACACGGCAACACAAGTCAATACAACTATTCACACACATATTGCAATTGTTAACACAAAGACATAAAAACTCTCTACAGCAGAAATAGGCACTCACACAAAAAGTGAATGAGTACATCTCTTTTAAAACCATTTTCATGTTGTTTCATGAGTGTGAGAGTGTGTTTCTAACTCAAGGAGTCAAGCTATAAATCAATGGTGTATCAAAGCTTACATACTCATAGTTTTGAAACATCATTACTTGGATTATATGGACCAACAAGTCATCTGTCAGCACTTTCATAGCAACCCTTTGCTATACGGTTACATTTACACAGAGACAGATTATTTCCAATTACAACCACTAACATATGAATTTCGTCTGCATAAGCCACGTAAAGAATCTTTTTATAATCTGAAAATGCAGATTAAGCGATGTGCTTCTATTTATAGTACTTTTGGGTGTGAGTACACTCCTGCAGGAGAGCAGAGACAAGGTGACATAATCCATTCTACTTAATAAATCATATATCGAGATGTCCCTGACACTTCCTGACACCCTGAAGAAGAGAAGACACTTCTGAAGAAATATCAATGCAAAAATGAATGAGTTGTGTACGTGGGCATGTGTGTTGTCTTAGCAGACACAAAACACATTAGACAGAATGGGACACTCTATGATCAAAGGAGAAACTTGGCAGTGAGATAGAGAGAGGGGGAGTGTGTATGTGAGAGTGTACACTGTAAACACAGTAGCAGAAAGCAAGAGCAGATGAGGTGGTGCAGACTGAGCTTAGAGAAAAAGAGAAACAGAGGAGATGGAAAAGGGATAGGAGAGCTGAGCCTGGACTGATTTCAACATCAAAATACACACACATGGATTAAGTATTCTAATATATAGTGCAGAGAAACACAGAATACAATATAAAATGTGCCACGTCACATAAGTACAGATTTATGAACTGTCATCAGCTGCCTCAGACACACACCACAAACACACATGCTGCAGACACACTTTCTGTGAACACAGTAACGCAGTAACACTCACACACGGTGGCACTGCCAGAGGATTTCTTACACTGAGGATTTTCACACAAAACTCTGCAGTAACAAGCGCACACACACACACACAAACACACACACACATACACACACACACAAACACACATACACACACACACACACACACACACAAACACACACACACACACACACACACACACACACACACACACACACACA
>JAUYWH010000027.1:22452483-22508308 GCA_034779795.1 Ctenopoma multispine
AGAAAGAAGTCCAGTTGCCATGACTCAATCCTCAGACTACTTTACCTGGATGACTGAGAATCTTCACAGACATTCAACTAACCAAGCAGCAAGTGAAAACTCCAGCTACAGCAAAATTGCTTTTGTAAAATAAAAGTGAAAAGGCTGCCGTTAGTCAGCAGCAGCAGCCTGAGGTCTCTCCCCTCTGGCACTAGTCATACGATGATGAAGCAGAGTATCACTGACATATAGCCTGACTTTATGTGCCATTTAGTGTAAGTGGGAAAAAAATTGGAGTAATAATGATCACTCTAATCAAATGAATCAATCATCTCAATTTAGACAAAGAATGGGAACCATGAAAGTGACCACACCAGATTTAAGACAATTCTTCTCATTGCCAATAAGGACCCTTGTGAAATTATGTATTCATGCATTAAAGGAGGCTCAGAGAATTAGCTAAATAAATTAATATGTGTTCCTTGGGTCAATGACACAAATAGTTAGTGGCACTTATTCTCCAGTTGGGCGCCGTTAAGCCATTTCACAAGCGGGAGCAATTAGATGATGTAATTGCTCCAGTCAAACTTCAAACAGTGGAAAACAATGTAGAACATGAGAGAAATATGATATTTATATTCGTTTAATGTATTATCAGTTTGAGAAATGCTAGAGTTTTCTCACTGCTCAACACAGATCTGATGTTTTCATCTCTTCTGCATAAGCTTCTGGGGATGTGTAAGTCACATCCTTCATGTACATCATGATTTATTCACCAAGTCTGTTTCTATTGCACTTTTGCATTTGCTGTTGCATTTTGCTTTTATGAAATTAACTTTTTTAGCTAAAACACTTTCTTCATATTTAATATTTTAAAATCTTAATGTTTTCACTTGGGTTTTTATATGAGGAGATGAATTTTTATTTTTTAGAAATTTTACAAATATCAGAATCAAAACTAAATTAATCCTGTGAAATACCCACTGTCTATATAGTTAATTTTCAGAGCCTAATGGGATAAACTGAAACAAAAGCTGTGCCTGGAAGTAGGAAACAACACAAATACAGTAAACCAGGCAAACAAAGGGAAACAAAAACATAAACAACAACATACAAAGCAGGTTTTCTGTTAAAAAGAAAACCAAAAGAAACAGAGGCTGCATCTGATATCTTGACAATGTTTACTACTGGAATTAAGAAGCAACTTTTGTAATGTAAACGCTAACTCGTCCTCATACGTCCCCAATAATAATAAGTCATTAACGTGGGACAAAACAAGATGCCTAATCTCTATTTGGGAAAACCAATCTGTTCCATACTGCTACCGTAACTGTTTATGAGCGTACAGCTAAAAATAGCCTTTGAAGTTGGAGCAGAAATGATGCAGCAGTAATGAAATCTGGACACGTGGTAAGCAGGACAGCCTGGAGACACATGAGTACAGGTGTAAACGTGGATGTGTCTCTCAGCTGTCTCACTTATGATCCCATCAGCGAAGAGGCATCTCAACACCAGGTGTAGACATGGCCCTTGATATGCATGTGATCATAAAACAGCTCTCACCTCCATTGCGGCCACACTTGGGGCAGCACTCTCCAGCTGGGGTGAAAGGGCTCTGATCCTCAGGACAGCTGAGAGGGGGACAGGGGAGAGCGTTGCAGGATACACTCCCTCTAGAGCAAATACACACTGAACATGGAGAGGGACTCCACTGGCTATCGTGCTGTGGGAACCAAAGAAACACAGAGATAGACAGTTACACACAAAAATATGAGATGGGAAAAAAAGAGAAAGAACCTGAAAGACAGCGGGGTGGGGAAAGTTGTTTTGCTCTCTGTGGACGAGACAACTTTGTGAGCCTAAGCCTGAGTGACAGAGGAGTCTCAGCAGGGGAAGAAGGTAGAGGAAATATGTGTCAAAAAGATGCGAGAGAGACAGAAAAACGCTGATTAAAGAATAAGAGAGTGTATGTCACACTGCATGAGGAGGCACAGTGTGAGAAGACAAGCTGCATATAAAAACTAAAGTGCAGATGTGTAATGTCAATGAGCTGTTTCAGTAAAGCAGTTTCCTTAGTTAACGCTGGATTTTGACTGTTGGCTCTGCTGCAATGCCAACTTGAGAGGAACAGCAAACGTGTTGGCGATCTTCCTAGATTTCCCTTCGTTAAGGCCTCGGGCTAACGTTGGCTGGTAAAAAACATCAGGATGTTTCTACACTGTGATTGACAGAAGTGAAGCGATGGACTGATGGAATCCATACTTACACAACAATCTCTAGAGTATTAATTAGAGGTAGATACGTATCTCTTATACATCCATTTGTGGATCAGTTCAGTGTTGTTCTTTCAGTCTAAATGAGCTATCAGCATGTTGATGCAGCCTGCAGTTAAAATAATAGAGGTGAGGATCTGACTTCACTCATTTTCTGAAGTGTCATGCTGTGAGACCTGCATTAAAACCTTCTTTACCCTGCATGAAATATATCATTACTTTGAGTTTTAATGGTCTGGTCCAAATGTCTTTTCACTGTGGAAAGATTTCAGTGATAAACAATTAAGCCCTTTATGCTTCTGGAATATAGCCAATGTGTTTAACACAATACAATCTGTGAGAAATATATGACATTAAACGTTTGGTACATGAGCACTGTACTTGATTATTCAAACCCCCAAAACCTGTTGTTGGTGTAGGTCTTTCATAAAAACAAGCGGGTTGAACATGTTATAGTATAAACGCCTCCACTGTCACCTCAAAAAAGAGCTATTGTTTCTGAGCTGCTGAATATACAAAAAGAAAAATGCAAATTTTTTCCCCCCCAAACAGTTTCTCCTGGGAAGGGAGCAGCAGCAGGTATCGCATAATGGTCCTTCAGCTGCAGTAAACCGAACCTCCAAACCTCTTATAACAGTTATTCAGATCTGTGTAAAGTGCCACTTTAAGTGCTACTTCACCACAGAAGCAACACCAGTGGAATATCCAAACCCGGCCAAGAAATATCCTTTTTTCATTTGAGTATGTGCAATGTCCAAAATGTGTGCCAAAAAGTACAGCTCATTAAGCTGGAGGCCTCTTTGTGGCAGTAATTGTTGCTAAAGTGACATGGGGTGGGTCTCTAAAACAAAAGTTTTTAAAACGGATTCCTTGGGTTTAATAGCTCTCGGTGTGTTTATGATTTATAGTTTCTCACTGCTTTCACCCATTTTCATTATGAACATCCTTATCATGTATGATAGGCGAACGTCTCCTTCACAAAATGTGTGGATGTACAGCTACAAAAGTTGGAACATAGGAGCTGAGATTTGTTCAACACGAACAGCGGTAAGGCCTGGCTCAAGTTGGTGTTACGGTTTATCCCAAAGGTGTTACATGTGGATGAGGTCAGGGCTCTGTGCAAGCCAGTCAAGCTGTTCTACACCAATTTAGCTGTGGAACAACGTCTTTGTGAAGCTGCTTACAACCAGGTAGGAACAAACAAACTGCTGCTACGAAGCTGGAATCACACAATCGCCTTAAGAAAAAAAAAAGTTAATTCTCTGGCGCTTAACATTTCTCAAAAGCACTAAATAAAGTTAATAGTATGGTATCATCGGGTGAAGAGGAAACGTAGTAAGACTAATTTTCTTCCTCCTCTGTCACTTTCACTTACTCCATAAACGACCCCTTCATAATAGCAGGAGCCCTGGGATGAAGAGACACACTCTGGACAGCAGTTGTTGGCAGGGATCCTCAAGCGCTCACCCTATAGAAGAGGCACACACATCATTATATTAACCTCATACACACTCAGCAAGGTCAAAAAACACAAAAATACCCAGAGATAGAAAGAGAAAAGGAATGTGACTGCCTTTATCTGCTATGAATACAATACTTGTCAATTACAGTATGTCCATTATCAGGGACATTAACCCATGACACACAATGGGAACAATAATGACTTTATGAACACTCTCTCAGGCGTGCAGTGTGCACCGAGCAAGCACGGTGGAAGTATTACAATACATATTATAATACAGATTCATCATGCAGTCCTTTAGTGGTGCTGCCTACACACTGTAATATAAGTCCGAATGAGTGGAAGGAAGTGAATGGGCAAGCCAAGGGCCAGGCGCACAGCTAGTAAATAGTTTAGGCATCCTTTATTTGTGAATACAAATGACATGGAATGGGAAAAGAAAGTGGGGAGAAACACAATTTGAGGGAGGTGGGAGAAAACAACCCTTAATGGGTCCAGAGAATGTCTTGTGTCACCTGTGTCAATAAATTGAGGTACACCAACTCAGCAGCAGAAAACAAATTACATGTGAACAGGCAGAGGACTGGCAAAGAAAAGAATAACAAGGACAGAAAAGAAAAGATATGTAAAGTGAGCTGTGCAGCAGGTAGTTCAACACAAATGAGCCAAGGGTTTATATTTTGCTTTTAACATATCATTAATCACCACATAAATTGTTGAAATAGAAACGCGATGATCAGCAGAATGTTGACAGCATCTATAAAACGTCTCTATTACAACAGCCACTTTATACCAATTAAGTTAACACTAATAATCAAAATGATTTAATGTTTCAGTGTTGTGTATTAATGGTCGTGCATTCATCTACAGCAGCTTTTTGTGGGTGCTACCTCAAATTTAATCATCAAAATATGGCTGTAGTACAAGGTTTTGATCCAATTTGAGATTTTATTGCTGCAAATAAAGAGAGATGGCTCAGGCTCAGGAAGGATAGACTTCATTTATCACTGAGTGCTGCAGTCTTGCATTACTAACACTCATCTCCTTTAGCTTTTGATGAAAAAGAAACTATTTGGGTTCTGCAGCTTCTCTGAAAGTTAAAAAAAAAAGTGTAAAGATGACATTTAGTTTGCTGCCTGATAAGAATAATAATAACGTAACACTAAACCTATTATTGTAGTGCAGAATGAACAAAAATAGATTCATGCTTTATATGCTATATAGCTTTCCATCTATTTAAAAATAATAATTTTATGCCAGTATTGTTTCCGTTTTTTGAAGAAACAATAAAATTATTCAGTTATTGTCACCTCCAGATCATGAAGAAATCTCAGACCCCCAATCATAATCCGATGACTTAGGCCATATATACAGAAATATTATGATATTCCTGTGAAATTTTGACAGATTTCATAAAAGTATTTTAACAAAAAGGAAATTTAAGCTTATACGGTAAATAATGGAAGTGGGTTTCAAGAGTAAGCTGCTCAAGTAAAGTCAAGCTGATGATAATAAGCCTAATACTTTTTATCACAGTGTAGATGAGAGGGAGTAATGTTTTAAAAGCTTATTAAACAGAGGGAACACATGGCTTGGTGAACATGATAACTAATTTTTAATTGACACTGGCTTGCTAAACAGCAAAATGAAATTCATTAGACACTGATCGCTGCCCTAGCTCAGGGTTGAGATTGGATTTGATGCCGTCACCGCAGGCTTGACATTTAAATCACTTTTTAAGAAGAAGCACTGGGAAGAACAGTCAGATAGCTGGAGTAAAAAAAAACATGTTAAAAATGAGTGACTGTGATTTCAAATGAGCCAAAAAAAAGTATGCTGGTGTGTGCAAATTGTGGCAAATTTAATTGTGGAATTGGCAAAGTTCACAGCATAATAGTCTGTCACTGATCAACAAACACAAGTGATTACACAACCCTTCGAAAGAGAGTTTGCACTTTGAGGTGAAATTGAGAGATGAGATTAAAACATCAAATTTTCTACAGAATGCCTTCCAGCATATACATATGCTCCAAATATATATATTAGGAGGTGAAGTCCTGAAACGGTCCTATTAATAAAATGATGTAATTTATTCCATTCCACTGCCTTTAATACATGAACCAGACAGACAGACCGAGGATAAGATGTCTGTCTTCATCCCTGACTCTGGACTTTCAACACTGCTTGTTTAGCTTCTGTCTTAATAAGTAACTGAAAATACACTGAATATTCAGTGTAGATATCAGTGTAGTTTTCTGGTGTGTCAGAAAGTGAATACTAGTAATATTTAATAAAATAACTTCAGAAACTTGCAAAAATTTCAAAACCTAAACCTTCAGTAAAAAAATAAATGCTATGTAAACTAACTAGTTAAGTTAGCTAGTTGTAAAACTGATATTTAACAAAGACAAGACTAGTGCTTTCTTGATATTTTAGCCAATCAACACTACAAACAGTTTAATTTTAAATGGCCGTAAAATAAAGTATATCTTACAATAAATAGATAAATGGTTATTTTTATATTATCAATGCTTCTAACAAAAAATAAATGAATACTAAGTTTAAATCACTGTAGCCTAATTAGCTAACCTGAAAAAGTCAACATTAGCTAAGAATAATTAGCTAACTAAACTCCTTGTAAATAGGCAAGTTATATTTGTTTAAGAAAGTTTGCTAAATAAGTTTAAATTAATATATTTCTATATAAATGCTTCTCAAAAATGCAAACTATTCCTACTAAGTTAGCTAGGTGTATGGTAGCTGTGTTAGCCTAACAGAAATAAAAAGCTAACCATAGATAGCTAACCTTACTCTAAGTTAGCTTTATTGTAAGTTAGCGGTACTTAACAACACACAAATATTCTAAAATATTCTACATTACAATGTCATGAATGACTATAAATAAAAAAAAGTCAAAAATAAATAACTGCATTTGTACCTCTGTGCCTCCCTCTGCAGTTTAAGTCATATTTGTCTAAAACAAAGTGGGCTAAAACTAGCTGTTAAGCTAGCTGTTACTTGTTGGGAAGCTGTGGTTCTTTGCTTGGCTAAAACACACCAGCCGTATCGTTTAATAAGACGTTTTCCCTGTAAATAAATGATTTGCTGTAATTTCCTATCGTAAAATCTAAATAACTATCCAAAAGCCTGGTGTACAGCGTCTTACCCTCTGGAAGTCACACTGCGGGTTGGGGCAGTGGGTTCGCCGGCAGATGGCCACGTCGCTGTAGCAGGTACAATCCTGGCAGGACTGTGGACTCCACGATGTGTTGTTCTGTCAACACAAGAGAAAAAAAACTGCTATGAAACAACAGCGAACACAGACTGACTTTATTCAATGCTGCAAAATAAAGTAAATAAATAAAATGTTTATTGTCTTATGCTCCATTATCATATCCTAATGCATGACAGGAAACTTGGTCCCTTTGTGCACATTAATTAGACTGATTAACGGAAATAAACTGTATTTTACTGCCCTACCGGGCTTTAAAACTGCACCATCCTAACTATTTATCACATAAACCTCTTAGAAAATAAAGTTTTGTCTTCTCATTTGAATCTCTATATATTTCTTTTTGCCTAATTTGATTTATTGTGATGCAGGATAACAGGAACACATGAGGCTTTACCCTGCAATAATATATACTATGATGTGATGCTGCTCCAGTAGAACTGTCTTCATTGCAGCAGTTTGCACGACAGTCCCTCAGACATCCACAATAGCTGAGTAAAGTTTTACTGCTGTAGTTCAAAAAGCACCACCATAAGAAAACCATTTCACACTGTGAACTCGTATCATCCTCTATCCTTAACGCTGTAAAACACTGAAGGATTTCTGCTGCAGGTGTGATATGAAACGGCTTCAGATCTGATTAAAAACCTTGGGAGATGGCAAAATAAGGCAGAACTGCTTGAGATGACGTCTCTGCATTCTTTCATGTCCCTACCATTTGTCAACATCTCATATCACCCAGCTGACAATGTCTTATTGCTAGCTTAACACCAAAGTGAAATCAATATCCCAGTGCCTGAATATGCTCAGATATATCATCTTGCAGTCCATAAATCCGATTTAGCCGGATGATTAATAACATTCTCATGACGGGAGTATCTACTTGCAGCTCTCCTTGTTGAGTGAACGCTTCATGGTGGGAGGTGACTGTCACATGTGGAGGCTTTGCCCCATTGGAGATTGTAACTAAAGCAGACATCTTAATGGACAGGAAGCTTTTGCCTCAGGTAACAACCGTATCCGTAACAGTCACATATACTGTATGCTGGAAACAGTGCACAGTGGAAGGCAATACAGATACTCTACTTTTTAGCTTTGTGGCTGCATCCATGGACTCAACTTCCTATTCTTTCATGTGAAATGGAAAAGTAGAAGATAATTAAATCACGTAAGCCCGAATACTAATGGGTACAAACAGCAATTTAGCAGCAGAAAGCACAAATCCAGTACAAAACCAATCTACCTTCAAGTGCCTGTGCAGAATATAAATATTTTTGATAGAAAGGGTAACGAATACAAGAGAAGAAATTGCCACAGTGAGCAATGAGAACCCAATACCACCATCAAGAATCCAAAGTGGGGACACTGGGATTAATGTCTGAAAGCAACACAGCTGCACCAATTTTTCACCAGGATTGTCTTGTTTATCCACGAGCAGAACAGAAAAAAAGCACATCAGTTTGGCAGTAGAAAAGACAAATCCCATGCTCAGTCCACTGGGTCACTACAAAACCAATCTACCAGAAAGTGCCTGTGTGGAATATAAATACTTTTGATAAAAAAGAGCTACGAGTACAAGAGAACAAATTGCCACAGTAAGAAATGAACACTCGATACTGCCACTCAGAACCCAAAGTGGGATTAATAGAATGACAGGGTACACAACTGTGTACAAGTTGTATACAAAGAAATAAACGTATGACAGCATAATATTTTAGAGTTATTAGTACATAAAAACCATTGGCAATTGCATAAGTCCATTTTTTTTACTTTTTGTTTTGGAAGTTTTTATAACACTGAGAAAATTATATTTTACACTCAAATTAAACATTTTTACTTCAATACAATTACATTGTCAACAGGTTACAAGGAATCTAACTATCAGTTAAAAGCAATATTTTAAGATTATTAGCACATTAAATCAGACCTTAATCCAAGTGCTAACCCAGATCAAACAATATACTGAAGGAGTCTGCAGTGAAAGGATAACAGAGCATATCAATGCCAATCCTATACTTTTAGAGGGGACTGTAATTTTACTGTTCATCTTAGTTTTCCCTTCAGCTAAATCTGCAAACCGGGAGGATTGTTTGCAACTGAGGTTCAGTAGTAGTTCACACATGCAGAAAAGTTGGAGTAGTTATATAGGTCATGGTGAAAGGCACAGACAAGGAGAGCGCCACAGAATGAAAATTTAATTAGAGGAAGCAGCCAGCTGAGTGGAATGGCACTCCTGGAGAGAGAATGTGAGCTGATATGTTCCCAATAGCACAGTTTGAGCTTCTTATGTATATGTGTATGTGTGTTTAATTGCGAGTTTCAGAATGTGCTTCTGCAGCTTCACAGCTGCGGCCAGATGTGTAATGAGTTTATGTAAGGGCAAATGTGTCATGGGCAATCTCTGCACACAGCATTACTGTCCACTTCAGGTAGGACAGGGAGGAGTGACCGAATACTGGATTACTGCAGTTTCCCCAATAGGCCACAACATCTACACACACACACAATCAATCAATGCATGATGTCTAATGCTGACTTCTCCCTTAAAGTTTCAACTTAAAAGACCAAACAACATTAAGAGAAACTTAGTTACATGAGACGATCAACACACCTCACATGTCTACATACTAAACATGAAGCTGCAGCCAGCAGATGGTAGCTTCGCCGCCACCTCACAGTGAGGACAGGTTTCTAAAAAGCCCTGAGACCTGTGTGACTGCTGTCACGCTCACAGTGATGGAGATAAACATGTGCATGGACACACAACACTTCCAATCAACCAGCAAAGACATAAAAACTTCACATTTCACAAATTCAACTCTGCTTTTCTGTCCAAAATGATTTTCTACAACCGGATATCCAGTTAAGCCACATTTACTGTGACAGGTAAGAGATTCACCCCTCTGTGCATTCAAGTAGGTGGACTAAATCTCTGAGTGTTCTGACAGCAAAAAGTTAGAGCTAGAGTTCAGGACGCTGACTCCAAAGCCCGCTCTGTCTTTGTGTGTATAAAAAAAAGACTTTTCTGAATTTACAGTTTAGAACTTAAAGTTCAGAGAAAGGCCAAAACCTACGTCCACACAGTCACTGTAAAAGAGTCAGCAGGACATCTGAGCACAGCTCTACCACACCAACCAACCTCAAGCCAGGGATTCTCTGCCAGTGGAGGCAGTTTTTCTTTATCAAAGAGCTCTCTCACAGACTGCACCACGAGGAGACAAGTGGTTGAAAGCAAACTTCTAAATGAAAAACTGTTCTGATTAGACCAGAACAATAGATCTTCAGGCTACTCAGTAATGCTCAGTCGTGGTGAAAAATAATCTGTGCAAGTGAAAGCAGGAAGAGTATTTTTTTTATTTTTATTAATATATATTTTTTTGATTGAAATACAAAAATACAACCAAATGAAAATGACATGAGAAAGTACTGGATACAGAATTAAAACGAGTGTGAATAGGCTTATAAAGTATGACAGTGTGTGTGCTGCACTGAATAACGTGTGTGTGGGTTTGTGTGTAAGTTGTGGTTGAGCCAGATGATATTAATAAACTGGATGTGTATATTTGTTGTGTGTAAAACAAGAACGTCACATGAAATGTTTGGATTGCTTTGACTTAAATTGGTTACGAGTCACTGGGGTTAATAATAAGTCTGCATGCATGGAGGCACGCCCTCAGAAATCATTTTCCTGTTATGGCTCGGTGGTTTCCATTAAGTATTTCTTAATAGAGCTGTGTAAAATTAGCCCAGCAGCTAACTGCTTAGGTGACTTCGGGTTCAGCTGGACTGAGCTCCGTGGCTCTGTGGGTGAGCCCATTTCAGCCAAGGTCTTAGTGCAGGATTTGGGAGGTTGCACTCAATTCCAACTCCTCATTTTGTTTGCCTTCTAGTCCACCGGCAAGATAGGATTGACACTAAATTTCCTATAAAGACGGACATCTTAAAATGACCAGGGCAGGGTGCAAGGACTTCCCACAAAGCTTGAACGCACTATTTCATGACCTCCCTACTCTGCTGTTTCTGTCTCTGAAATGCCAAAACCAAGGCAGCTAAACAGCTGACAGCAGCATGAATGGAAGTGGCAACTTTTCCCAAGGAGCTTTTGTCCTAAAGGAACCCATACCTTCTGTCGTTGATAAAACATCTGAGGAGTTGAGGGCTTATTTCATTTCCCCCTGGAGAAGGAGATCTGCCTCAGATTTGATTTAGACTGAACCAGCTCAGCCGATGCGTCTGCACGTCTCTAGTTTCATAAGAAAAAATAGATTCCACAACTTTCAACCAGGTTGTTTTACAGGGCAGAGCTAAATTTGAGATTTGGCCTGTGGGTGTTTTGGCTAGTAGGTTGTCAGTTTGAATCCCAGACAGAGAAAAAATGGAAATGGAAAAATGCACTTATTCAGCATGGCCTAAGGCCAGTCAGGATGCATCCCGCTGTCATTAATTATAGGACAGAGTTTGGGAACCACTGATGTCAACATCTCAATCTCATCTCATCTCAGGATCAAGTTGCCTTTATGAGCTCATTGGATTAAGGACTTAAAAAACAGCCAAATAAAACTAGTAGATGGTAAATTTGTAACTATATTTTCTTTACTGAAGTATTTTCTAGTTATTATCAAATATCCTGCTTTTCGAAAACGACCACAACCCAAAAATATCCAGCATACTGTGTCATGTGCATCATCAGTTCTTTCAGTCTTTCTTAAAATATGAATAAAAAACCGATATCAAAATAGCTACCAATGAAACTTCAGTCAATCTATTTGATTATTTCATTAATCACCTCACCTCTACTTAAAACTACTGACTATATTGCAGTGGTATTGTTGGCAGCCTTCTCTCTTATCATACTGTGAGCTGCTTCCTAACATCAAGCAGAGGGAGCACGGGGGACTGTGTGTTCTTATCAGTTAAGTGGAAAGTTAAGTGATGAGAGAAGTGAAGCTTTAACCTCCATTACTTTGAGCAGCCGCTCACATCAGACGCATCTAGTCACACTGGGAGGCTCCCAGTGAGGAGCGTGTCTCCCTGAATGAAAATCAAGCAGGATGAAGAAGAAAGACAACATGCATCCTGGAGTCAGTTCTCTTAGGCTAAACAAGGAGGGAGGGGAGGACCCGGCTGCTCTTACTCTGGTTTAAGCAGGAGATTCAATTAAAATCTAATCTAGAACTAAAGGTAGAGTCAAACATTAACAGGGCTCAGTTTTGTGGAGCTGTCAGGTCTACTTGTTGGACTATTCGAGATGTGGGAGTGTGGGAAAAAAAAACATGTAATTGGGCTAAAGTTGAGCCAGGAGCTGATAGAAACTAAAGCTTTTGCTGAGGTAAATTCAGTCTTGGGTCATGACGGCTCTGCTGCAGACCAAGGACCCTTCAGGCAGCTACAAACATTTCTCCTCCGGGGAAACCTGGCTCTGCCCACGTGGCTTTATATGTACAGATGATCCTGCTGAGGCACAGCGGATCACATCTGTTTGTACTTCTGTTTACAACGGCGTAACCGAGTCAGGTTTCAGTAACAGAGCTGAGAGATTTGAACCCAAATCAGTATGAATACAAGTTGACAGGGCCACTTCATTCATTCCTCTGTAACTCTCCTCTTTCAGGCTTAATGTTTAAGCCAGCGATGAGGATGAAAGGTCCTGGAAAGTGATGTGGTTGAGCTCACTTGTCAACAGATCCATTGCTATGGCAACCAAGCAAATACCACGCCCAACGCTGCAAAAAGCAAGAAGCTAACACATTAGGAATAGCAAGTACAAAGGTCTGACTCAAGAGCCTCTGTGTTACTCCAGGAGTGTTCTGAACTCACCATTCGGATCTTAATGCGTCTGAAAAAAATCCTATAAGAGATGAGATGAAGCATTAAATAGTTGTCAGAACCACCAGTTCAAATGATGCCTGAGGAAAATAAGCTGGTTAATGTTTTCTTGACAACAAACAAAAGACGTAAGAAGCTATTCAGATGAACACAGAGAGAGTTTGTAGGTGTATTAAAATACCAGCCCACACCAACCAGACAAATCAGCAACACACTCTAACTTGGAATAGTTCTCATTATCACTGCCTGTTCTCATGCGGCCTCCCCCTCCATCCTGGATGTTCAGTAGAAACAGGGGTGTTAACATTTCTCTTTTTAGAGAGCAACAGCCGTGTCACTCCTGTTTCGCCGAAATGAATTCAAATGTATGTGTTGTTTAATTGCACAGGTTCCTTCAGTGTCGGCTGACTGATTATATGCTAATTCACTGCGAGGCGAACTGAGAAAACAAGCAAAGTTATAGAGCAGCCCAGCTGAAGGACACTTCAAGCTGTCACAGCATTTGCCAAAAAGCCTGATTTAATCGATGCTTTGGCAAATATTCAAATGAGTCACAAAGAGCAAGGAGATGAGGCGTCAGCGGACGGATCCATCATCTGACCACCAACACCAGCTGTTCAGCAGCTGAGGAATCTGCACAGACTGTGCACTTTGCCACAAGGTTATCATTGTTATGCAAATAGCTGCATATTTGTCTGGGGAAAAGGCTTCGTTTAAAAGTTGTGACTAACCTCATCGATTCAGCTTCATGCCTCCGGTGCAATTAAAGGACCTGCTGGTAAGACATGACAAATGACTGGCGGATCCCTGGCCTCCCAGCACCCATAAATCCCGCTGTCTTGCCCCTCAGCCTGCCATGGCTGCTATCGCTCCTGCAGCCAAATATCAGCATCGAGTGTGTAATGGGTTCTGGATCATCAAACAGATGGCCCAAAGAGTCAGGGTGCACCAAGAGGAGAGAGATTAGCACTGAAGCCACACAGTGACACGCAGAGAAAGAAAAGCTCGTTTTGTGAGATGGAGCTGCTGCATGAATGTATTTCAGGAACGTGTCTGTGGTATGTTGGAAGAGATGATTAATTCAGCTGCAATTTAGCTCAGAAATATCTGTTTGAGAGCAAAGACCTGAGTCACATAAAAGCATTTTCTTATGATGGCATGCTCCAGATGGAACCACACTAAAATAACTTTGGACTGTTCTGCTTGGATTATTCCAGACTGCAGTAACAGTCGCTGACCCATTTAAGAGGGGGCAAGAATAGAAATGCTAGCAGGTTAATATTTGTGAATGTTGAAGACACTGAACAGAAATCATCCACAGAGAGATGGAATTTTACAAGAATCATGAACAAAGTCAGAGAGACCGTGAAGCGGCTGACAGAACAGGGTTTATGACGAGGCCAGGTGTGATATAATGGCCAGGCTTTTTTCTCTCACACACAGAAGCATTTCGCTCCATAACTCACCTCCACTGTTTCAACACCCATTTGTTTTAATGAAAAATCCATCCCACAAGTTTAACCAAAAGTTTTCAAGTTTGTGCTGCACTTTAGCTTTGGTTTGATTTAGAAATTTCAGCAGAGGAAAGAGAACATGGAGAGACTGGGAAGCAGGTGAACGGAAAGTACAGAAAGTAAATTATTTATTTCCTCTCGTGGTGCTGCAGGCTGCTGGGTTCCTTCCATTGTGTGTTCTTTTATTATCCAGTTTACATCTTACTCACATCCCACAAAGCTCACTCTGCTTCATTCAGAAAGACATCACGTTTAAGTCACGTTGCATAATTTGAAACCTGTCTATAGTAAGTTGTTCCAGTTGTGTTGCTTTGACCAGCAGTGGTCCAGCTCACATGTTTCACCTGCGACACCAAGCAGCCGTCTGAAGCTGCTGGGTAGCAAAACAAAAGGTAAATAATTCATCAGTCTTTGAAGTCATACTTGTGTTGTTTCATCTACTGTAATTTCCTGGAACACAGTGAAGGAGACGCATTAAAGGCCCCTCACACTACACTCTGCAAGCTTAACCTGGCCCTCACATCCACGTGGGCATGAGCATACTTTATAATACTGTAGTGGCTCTCCACTCAGGTGTGGCCAAGTCAAGTTATGTGCCGGTAAATGATAATAAGTAATTGATGCTTTATTCATTCTTTGTGTACAGACAGCTGCATTTTACGGGAGCCAAGGTTTCGGGTTCAGCGTCTTGTCCAGGAGCTCTTTGACTTGAAACGACCACCCCTGGGGTTCGCAGACGACTGCTCTGCCAACTGCTCGACAGATAGCAGCTCTCCTTCTGTCAGATACAGTATAATCGAGCATTTTTGTTGAGGAAGTTTCTGAAATACTGTTTTCCACCTCGGAGGAATACAGGAGATGCAACTTGAGTTAAAAATTAACGACAAGTGATTTCTGACCCATTTCGACGCCTCTGATTTCTTGCAGGAAGCTTATGAATGTGTAACCACATTTTAATTCGGAGCAGCTGTGAGCAGACATGGAGACTCACGCTGCAACACAAATGCAATCCTCCGAAATACCAGCTGGATAATGTTTCATGAAACTGCTCCTGTAGCTTCAGACCCATCAGTCAGAAGAAAAGGGGAAAGGTCACAGGATGTCCTATTGGCAG
Organism: Ctenopoma multispine; assembly: GCA_034779795.1. Classification (NCBI taxonomy): domain Eukaryota; kingdom Metazoa; phylum Chordata; class Actinopteri; order Anabantiformes; family Anabantidae; genus Ctenopoma; species Ctenopoma multispine. Next base: position 22,467,884 of record JAUYWH010000027.1, read on the forward strand.
GATTACAGGCGGGCGTTCAAACTTACATGCATGCTGGCAACTGATTAGAGTCGTGCTGCACATTCTCAGCCAAGGTTTAACTTAAAAAGGTTGTTTTACACAGTGTTAAGATTTAACCAGATCTTCTGTCCAGTTAGCTCTGTGTCTCATCACCATCTCTGTGGGAGAGAACATCTTTGCAGACATGGAAGTTCTAACATTAGAGATACTAACGGTTAAGATAAAGTCTTTAAGTACAGGTCGCTGTTATAAAAACATACAGTAACAGGTTGAAAGTTCAGTAAAGCTATCCAGCAGCAGAAGGTTGTGTTGTTGTCTGATCTGGTTTGATTATCTACGTCTACTCTCCAGCAGTCCTCAGCAGTCCAGTCATAATAAGCTCTGTGATCACATCCTAGTCTCTCTGGATTGTTTGGACGCAGATCACAAATAAGTCACACGTAAGAGCTGCGGTTGTTGTGCTTAGCATTTCAGTTGCAACCGCTTTCATGTAGCACTGAGCCATGAGTCGACATGGAAATGTTCTGAATCTTTAAGTAGGCAGATTGTCAAGGTGACAGTGAGAGTGAAAATATTAAAAATCAAATCACACATTAAAACATCCCATTGAGAGGCGTTGAAAAGAAGTGACTGACCTTTGGTTGGCTGGATGGTTTTCATAGTGAATTCAGTTTTTATAACACAGAGCTGGAACCAACAAATCATGTGCCGTGTGCTGGAAGAAGCTTTAAGATTGGTAGTAGTCATTTTTTCATGCATGACACTGGTGTTTGGTATTTTTTTAAAGAGCACGCCCCATATTATATCTAAACCCGTGTCTCCTCATTTCAAACGAACTAAACAGGTTTTAGTGTGGGGATTAAATTATGGGGATGCAGACTGAAGCTGTGAATGTAAGACACCAGTCTGCTCCTCGCACCTCCTGGCAGGTTGTGAACACTGCAGTACTTTCTTTTCAGGGAGTAAAAGTTTTTTCAGCGAGCAACGTGCAGGCAGAAAAACCTTCACAGCAGCTACGTGCATCTGCTCTCAGAAATGTGATGCAGAAGGTTCAAGCAGCAGCAGCAGCAGCAGGTGATAAAACCCCAAATCTAAAGCTCGTAAAAACATGCAGGGGAATTTTTTCACATTATCTTATGGGTGTAAAACTACCAGAAAGAGCAGCCGCACATCACGCACAGAGACGAGGATGTATGGATTACCAGGGGGGCAGCTCTCTGACAGCTTTAGTGGCAAAAGGGAACCTGACACAGGAAAGAGGCAGACTGCTGTCTGTGTGAGAAGAGCAACAGCTGTGTGTGTGTGTGTGTGTGTGTGTGTGTGTGTGTGTGTGTGTGTGTGTGTGTGTGTCATCACTGCGCTTTACCCTCTGAGCTACACAACAAAAATAACATTTGGTGTAAGTGTGTGCAGAGCAGAAGAAGGCAATTAAAGTGGCGTTAAACAGTGAGTGGCAAACACACTAACACACAATCACACATACTGCTCAGCAGCTTTGTCCAGAAACACACTAACAAACCCTTTACTTGTGTGTCAGTACGCTCTTACAGAGATGAAAGTACACAGCACTCAGACATAAAGTACTCTCTCTTACTCTCCTCCTTTGATTTTTTCCTCCACATCTCCACCTACTTCATGTCATCTTGTGTGTGCCTGGACACAATATGTTGTATTTGTGTTATATTTCGGTAGTTATGTACAGTACAGTTGGGTAATTCAGATAAAAGCTTCTATCACAGTGCAGATACTTGTAGCCTACAAAATATTATTATTAATCCGCGTCCCTCTTCACAGTCAAACTGGCATCAGAAACACCACAAACACGTTTTATTTGCCGTTTACTGTGTGTACACTGATTTTCCATTTAATACCAGCGGTTTGTTTCTGTTAAATACTCTGCTACCAGTAGCAACCACTGCTGATATTGTTAAAGGATTCAGACGCCGCCTCCGCTGTTTCAATGTAAACACGATGGTATCTGTGCTGGAAGGAGCAACAGGAAGGAGGGCGTCTGCTGCCATCATCGACTATTCAGCTTTTTCAAGTTGCTGCTGCAGCTTTGCACGTGCCCAGAAGACTCTCTCTCTCTTTCCTACTATCCGCGTATCCCTCCACTGCAGCTCAGCAAGGGAGGTGGAAGAGGAAATAATAATAATCACTGTTGAACACAGTTTGTAGGACTGTTTTTTCTTTTCTTCTTCAGTATTTACACTGGAAGAATATTAGTAATGGATCTTTGATTGGATCTTTGAAATCATTACAGCATGTACAACCTGTGCTGCCAGAAGCTTTATAAGAGGGTCACTCACTTTTCTTTTACTTTACTTTCTTTGTTTCACCAGTAGAGAAAAACCTTTCAAGAGCCTGAAACTACAAGAAAATTCAATATAAAAATGCACAGAAATTCAGTAGACGTGGTCCTGGCAGCTCATGGATAATAAACAGAGATCAAGCAGCAATGGTCCAAAACAATCCTCAGATTTTTATAGGTTTAGACGAACTCTCTGGTCTTCCCTCGTCTTGTTATAATCGCAGGGGGGCTTTGAAAAACCTCTTTAATGAACTCTTCAAGCGAACTACAATTAGCTCAGCCACAAACAAACAGCGGAATGAAAGAGATTTAGTTTTCGTACCATGATCTCCTGGTTCACGTCTAAAAAAACACTCTTTAACAAAGCGCTTTATGCTCCAGCAGCAGAGGGTTAACTTAAAGTAAATTGTGCAACACAGCTAACAAGCTGCCCTGATGTTAAACTCTCCAGCTTTATGTTACCTCAAAGCTCAGCAGCAGCGTCAAGACCTGTTTCAGTCGGTCGACAAGCGTCAAAAAGGCTGAACTGTACTAAACCACTGCTGCGGTAACGATGGCCTCCAACACTCGCACTGAATTTGTTTGCTGTGTTTTAACAGTTTAAAAACTGCTTTGCCCTGTCTGCACCTGAACGCACAGGGAGGATCAGAAAGAGAGAGGATGACTGGGCACAGACATACTACTCTCCCATAAATCCATCTTACTGACCACAGGTCAGCTGAAGCGAGAGAGATGTGACAGGTATGCGGCTGATTGGGATTAACTGTTCACCAAACAAGCTCACACACTCTCCTGTTCTTCCTCTCTGTGTGTTATTAGGGCCTTCATCAGGATAAGTGGCTACTGTTAAAGGAGCTGCAGTAAATGGGCCACAGTGTCCATGGACGCCTGTGTGTTTGTGTGTGTCCGCGCTGTGCGACTGTGTCTTTCTGTATAATCCAATCTCCCGTCTTGCTGCTCTATAATTGGGTTTTGTGCTCAGAAGCTCAGATCCAGGCAGGATCTTCCTTTCGGGAAGGTTTTGTCGTCTTCGTCTTCTTACACACACACACACACAAAAAAACATACACCCACACCTGCAGCATACACACACACAAAAGCTGCAAAAACACCCCCCACCAACGCTGACACGATACGTCTGCAGTTTCTACACAGGAGGACATGATGTTACAAGCACCAGGCTGTGTGCTGGTGTCAACAGGAGTGTTAGCTGGGCTGGCATTGCTCTGTGTGTGTGTGTGTGTGTGTGTGTGTGTGTGTGTGTGTGTGTGTGTGTGTGTGTGTGTGTGTGTGTGTGATGCAGCTTTGCCCCCCCCCCCCCGGGGGCGACTGATGATGTAAGTACGTTATCACAGTTGAACATTTCCAGTATTTCGCTGGCAGGGAAATAAAACTGTTTTTAGTAAATTACAATCTACACTTCACATACTGCAGATTCAAAACACTGATACAGCGACGGCTGCTACTTATTGCGAGTGAGCGCTGGCTTCACAGCCCTGAGCCCCCTGCTGAGCTCAACAAACTCAAAGAGGTCCCAGCTACACTGCAGGGGACAGTTGAGAGAGGATCAACTCTGTCTTTATTCCAGTGGAAACTGAAGCACAGAGTTGTTTTCTACCCCACGCTACTATTCAAATTAACTTTAAACTTCTTTAACTTTAAACAAAAAGTCTCATATCATCATCGCATATCATAAAAAAAGGTTTTTGCACTGATAGTAGAGAGAATGAAGCTGAAAATTTCCCCTCAGCAAAAACACAGCACCAGGTGAATCCAGATGTTATTTGGTCTCTGGTGGCATTTTTTATCTAAGACTTTCCGTCATAATGTGTCTTATCTTCAATGTTTCATAACTTTTAACAGATACAGTTCGCTGCCGGCAGGAGCCACCATCGCGTCAAGATGCCTCATATAAGGATTTAATATATAATTCAATCATTAAGTCATAAGGCTTTTACTGCAGGAACATTTGCATCAGTTGCTGCGGTTACATTAACCGACTCCATCAAGACGCAGCGTCAAGGACTTAGTCTGACTCTGCAGAGAGAAGCAGCAGTCCAGCTCGCCACAGACACCAGCAGTCGAGCCAAAGTGCAAAATAATTCAAGAGGGCAAAACTCTGTAAAATAGAGCAGGATGATGTAGTTTCTATAAATATAACTAGAAAGTGCAAAGTCATTTTCCGGTAGTGCTCCTGAACAAAGTGAACCAAATGTTCCTGTTCCTGATCCTGTTTTAGATCCTTCAAATCTTAAGTTGTCATTTCATTAAGCCACAGTTCAGTTTAGTATAACTCATCAACTCCTTCTGCAACACCTTGTTTTGTTAGAAACATCTTTCACGTCTAAAGTGACACCTGAACTGTTTCCCAGGTAGCATCAGACAGATACCATCACGTTCAGTGTTATTTTTATTGCATAAAGTATTTCTTTTTTTCCACTTCATTGACTTTACTCTCAGAACTACGCCTCTCTTCCTCGTTGCTGTATAATGACCCAATTCCCCTTCAGGGATCAATAAAGTTTATCGGGCATAATTTTCTCGTCTTATCTCGTCTCATTTTATCTGTACGAGGAGATCGAGATTCAAAACATCCATTAGACGCTTTCGAGAAAAGATGCAAGATGTTTCCACAGCTCCTTGCAGTGTAACTGAGAAGAGACTTTCAGTTTCTCCAGTTTAAGTCAGACTTTTTATAGAAAATCTGCTATTTAACATACATAATCCCCATCTTGGTTTAAATATTTCAGCATCACAGCTTCTGCTGAACGCTCGGTGAGGAGGCAAAGGATCCAAACCTTTAATAGTCTTTCCTTCATTCAACTCATCAGGCTGTGTTCATCCATTTAATATATTGCCATTTGCACTTATCTAGCTGTCAGAATAAAGACGGAGAAGATATATGGTTTTATTATTGTGTGATGACATAAAAGCAGGGAGGTGCATATTTCATTCCCCCCGCAGGCGGAGAAAAGGTGCATCAATGAGAAGTAAGTAGGATCTCTGCAGCTTCGCACTGGCCCCTCTCGCTGCAAACCTTCCAAGTCACAAGAACCGGAGCTAAACATCTTTGTGGAGGGAAGCTTGCCAACAAACTGCGCTGTGCTGAATGACTTAGCAGGAAAACGAGAGCCAAGAAGTAGTCTGTCGTGTACTCTCTCTCCCCCCAGTGAGCAGAGCTCCGAGGTAATTATTTGGCAGAAGACATTGTGAAACACATCTGACAGCTGAAATTATGATGAGGATGAGGCATGACTGCTATGCCGGCCCCATAATTTGTGTTCCGTTTCAGGCCGTTATGCCACTGTGGGTATGGGCAGGTGGGTGGGAGGGAACAAGGACAGGGAGGAGCATGAGGCCGGTGGATTAGTCTACATCTGTGAGCCCAAAAGCAGTGAAGACAGGTTAAAATATTAATTCAGATTCTCAATGTGCATCTGGATATTTAGAGATTGAGAATTATTCTTATTCTTATTATCTGCATCAAACTTCAGTCAACCAGCCAACATGACCATCGCTATGAGCTTAGAAAGCAGCTGCTCCTACAACTGCTGACACTGGTGGAGTTTCTACTGCAGGAAATCAAAGGATGAAATAGCTTCTTGGTGAAAAGGGGGAAGGCCGTTCCACCTGTGGTGCAGCACATGGAGATTTATATTACATCACTTCTTTTTCACAGCAAAATCATTACAGAGCTTCTCCTAAAAATCACATTAACATACGACTCAACTGCACCTACAAATGTGTTGTACTGCTCTGGGTTGAGGTTGGTGTAAGACTGTGGGCTCGCTAATGAAGAAGAATCACAACATTAGTTTTACACTCCCTCCACCTCGTCCACCTTCTCGCATCACCACATGTTCGTAATCACAGCTGGAGTTTAGTTGCATAAGAACAAAATTACTCATGGCTGGATAATCAAAGCTTCACTGGTCACATTTAAAATGAAAATGTGATCATTTCTAAAACCTAAAACAACCAAACTGTTTATGTAGCAGGAGAAAAAGAGTTCAGCAGGTCTCTATCCACCATCTCGTTATCATTACAAGGAGCAAACAGACAAATGATTACAGCTCAGTCTGAACACAACTTTAAAGCAGCCCATCAAACAGCGTCATGACATTTTATGCAAAACCGTAAATGTCAGCCTGTTGGTGGCGCTAGGGGAAAAGTCACAGGATCACCAGAGTCTGTAGGATTTGTCCTCCAGCCTCCATAAATGCCTCTGCAAAATGTCAGGGAAATACATTCAATGGTTGTTTGGATATTTGGTCTGTGGTCACTCACAGTGCTGCCGCACTCACAGTTAGCAGAGAACAAACTTAGATAGTAGATAAATGGATCTTAAGTTTCACCGACCTGCAGATAAACTGACAAGAACACATGCACCACATACTCCAGGACCGTCTGTGTGTGTGCCCGCGCTCTGCAGATAAATCTTTACGCCAACACATGACTGACACACGGACTTCCTGAGTAAAAACCCCCGGAAGACCCATCGAAGAAACAGAGTGTCTGCATCAGTTCAAACGCCTTTAACTCCAAAGGTCATCGCTTCTAAACAGCCCCCCCTCAGAGAGCAATTTGGAGTTGTCACAACAAACATTCTGGTGTGTGGAGCACGGTGTGGGGGGGGGTCAGCCGGTGAAGATGGCCTGACATTACTTATGTATACAGAATATACGTGTCAAGAAAGTACAAGGACTCTGAGGAGCCTCTGGGAGTTTCTCTTCAAGCCTCATCCCCCCCAGAGAATCAGTAAAGATTTCTCCCAAAAAAGTTCAGGATGGATTAAAAAACAAACCACAAACCTCTGCAGTCGCGGCTTTCAGTTCAATCACAGTCTCTACTAACTGATTTTATTATTAGAATTTGTTTTATTTGGTGTAATATCTGTTGGAAAATGGAGAAGATCTGTAGAATGATGTCCCTTTGTGCCCATTCATGTGTGCAGGGAAGCCGAGGATCATCCAGTTGTTTATTAACTCTGAAATCAGGAGGAACGAGGATTTTACTGGGCACCATCATGCACCTGGTATCCAGCCAGGGAAGGAACCTGTTAACCAGTGTCACTGAAACTTGTTTCTTCATATTTTACAAAGATGTTTTAGTTTATGGATAAAATGTTTCCATAAAGACCAAATAGTCTTGGCTCCCAGCAGACATCCATCTCATTAAAACGTCTAAATCACACACACACACACACACACACACACAACACACAACACGAACTGACACTAAAACTCAGGCTCTAATAATCGTTGGATTTTAATGCCTCACGTTTCCCTTCGTTTGAGAGATTAGTGGCAGGCTGCTTGAACAAAGCTTAAATTGAATTCTTGTGATTTAATGTAAGAGCGAGACTGAGGAACAAAGCAACAGTCACAGCAGGTCTTTACATCAGGTCTTCAGGAATCAAATGTAGTTGTTATATCCCTTAAACCCCTTCGTGTCAGTGCAAAATGTTTTAAGGAGTTTTCGCGTATGAAATTAAAAGCAGCTTTGTGGGGCTTCAGTTCTAATTGTGTCTTTTTTAACTCCCACACTTTCAGCTCGTCCTGTAAAAGAAAGTATTACCAAGAAAGTCAGGAGAAACTGATGGCCTCTGTGAATCCTTGCTCTTCTGACTTCAGTCAGGCAGAATGATGCAACACCCCTTCAGTATGTTCGACCTAAACATGCAGCTCCTGAACGGTAAAGAGGGGCCGCACACGCCGGGCCCGCCTTTAAAGCTCAGCTCTACCTGGAAATGTCAAAAGAATCTGGATATTTTTAGCAGCAGTGACATTTTATTCTGCTTTCAAAAAGTCCAACACTTCAGGGGGGAGCGTGAACTAACATTTCAGCATCGTGCTGTCCATCACATTTTCAGTCTATGCCGACCGTCGTGTTTACTCCTCACAGGCTCCACTGCGACTTACTGCACTCAGCGACAGCATTAAATCCACCTCAGCCCTTCTGTGCAGCTCTCACTCTGCTGCCAAGACAGCTTCCGCTTCAAATCGGCACCAAACAGCCATTCCTTTAAATGTGGCACACGCGCCCAACCATCGGAGCAGAGCAGGCCACCTTCATGGCCTGCTGCAGGTGGTGTCCTGGTGTCAGCAGGACGGGACTGTAGCTGCACAGCTTCAGACACAGCACACTGTGATGCAGTGTGAGACACTTCAATCTTCTTCATTCGTTTTCAATCGATATGCGACTGAAAGGTTGCACAAGGTCCAACTGGACACACTGTTTAAGAAATGCCTGCACCACTCACTTTACCTCCCACTGATAGTAAGGAGGGCCCAGCAGAAAAGTGCAGACTAAGGTAATAAAGAGCTGAGGAGAAAAGGTGGAGGAGATATTTTTACTTAAAGACGGGAACAAATGAGATCATATTGGAGACAGAAGACACGAGAGACGGGTTCAGGACAGAACAATGTCAAGTCAGTGTTCTACGATCCAGACGGAGACAGGACGTGACTCCAGTTACAGCAGCTCTTTATTCTGACCTGTACACACTCAGCCTGGTCTGTGATCTGTTGACCAGTCCATTTTTTCTGCACTGGTTCAGTTAGGTGCTGCTGCTGCCGGCCTGAGCAGGTGCTCCTGTGAATCTGTGGCAGCCTGTCCGTATTTAGTAAAGCTCTGTGATGACTCCGCATACCGTCCCTCTGCCTCCAACCCAGATTATTTTGGTGGGGAGAAGACGTTCCAGGCACCAGCGACCAAACAGCTGCAGCCGGGCGCCATGAGGAAAAACACAGGAGCTATTTTAACTTTCACTTTGTAACTGTATATCAGAGCCGAATAAACTCAGCAGGCCCTGAGTTATTTAGGGGTGTGTTTCAAATGTATCTGCATACATCTGTAATAAGTGCTGATATTCACATGCCCCCCCCCAAAAGACGGATCAAAAACAGCCGTCAGTGGAGTGAGACATTCCTGACGCCGATTAGCAGACAGTGGCAGCGGGCAGGCAGCCATTATAAAGCCGATGATAGCTGCTCGTGGCGTGGCCTGCATCGCATCAGCAAACATGATACTACAAGCCAACTATCTGTGCCCCCATAAAGGAAACGTCCAATGTGCCCTACTGTATTTATCCCTGTTGGCTCAAATGTTTTTCTGCCACAGGGAAGGAAGCCAAGAAGGAGGAGGAGGGAGGAAACGGAATATTTGGTTTATGCAGCAGACTACATTTACTCAACTACATGCAGTACGCTTGATTTTATTTCCCTAATCGAGTGAAATATTCAGCTTTTTACCCCACTACATTTAACTGCCAAATACTCTGCAGATTATCTTACTAATACAAGACATGGTGAGCAGATAACATGTGACCAGCTGCACAGAAAGTAGCTGCTGGTCAAACAGACTGAGTGATTTCACCTTGGCCACTTGGAAATCGATCAATAATGAATACAATCAATAGCTCAAGAACATTACAAGGTGTCTTCGGTGCTTCTAAATGGTGCAGCTGGAGGTTTTACATTTCATCATCTCTCCACAAATCAGCTCCAAATACAACCACCTGGGCCTGAATCGAATCACTTCAGACTCCTGTGTTCCCCCGAAGAGGACAGACAACCGTGATGAAAAACTGGTATTAGTCTGCACCTCAGGGACCAACAACAAAGGCCACATCCTCAGCGACACTGCTGAATATATCTCATACAGCTTCTACCAATGTTCAGTGTGTTTTAACCTTTTAAACAGAAAACACGTACTGCAGCCGCATCATGCGTCTGTCATTTCAGCACAGTTTGACAAACATTCACTAAACACAGCAGAGCGTGCATGTTAACGGAGACAATCAATCTATGAGAAACACAGAATATGTGTAGTAATATTCCTGCACTGCACAAACGTTGCTATTAAGCCACTGAGGCTCAAATCCTGCACGTCAGAGTGTCCTTGAACGCTGAGCGTTTTCAAAAACTCTCATTTTCAACCTTGAACAGCTGTAAAAGCAACAAAATGTTCGCTGAGATGAAGTTTTCACATCTCTGAGTGTAGTGAAGTGAACTGACAGCCGTGTCTGCCTGGAGGGAGGGATCTAAAACCCACGTTAGAAATGCTCGTACACAGCACGCGGCGGTTTGACGTCCCATGATCTGTTGTAATGTTATCGTTCTGTTCATATTTTGTTATATAGGAAGTTTCTATAAAATACTACTTTTTCTCATCAAATTACTTTTTATTATGAGTTTGTTCTTATGCAGCAGCTTTATAAATCACTTCTGAAAATATTTAACATAATTATTTCAGAGTTCTCTGTGACTGTGTCTCTGACTGTCTGCTGCATCACGTATTCCTCGTGGATACGTCAGAGGTGGAGGGGATGTGCTGAAGACAGCACTGTACCCTGCAAACGCAGTAAATACAGAGCAGCAGCACAGCTCTGTCCACAACCTGTCAAAATATAGAAATCACACACAGGATGGCCGACAGCCAGAGAACTGTAATTTTTCTGTGTTATCAGAACAGATGCAGACTGACAGAGCAGCTATTGGATACTTTGCCCCCGGTGAGGCGTTTTGAGCGGCAGCAGGCGCCTGGAGGCACAAATGCACAAGTTATGTGAGATATGTAAACAATTGGCAGGCGGAGTCGTGCTGGTCTCTGCCTACAACCGAGGCCAAAATCTCTCCTTCACACTGCGAGAGGAAATCAATACGAGATTGTCATCACCACCACTAAGACAGCATAAATATCTCAAACAGATGTGCATACACAAAGCCCGTTTGGTGCAAATTATCGGAAAACTCCCACACAAGAGTTCAATAAATGAAATTTTAAAAACTGCACTGTAGAAACAATAGATAATAGGGGTGAGTGAAGGAGGAAATCGATGAAAAGGTCACAAGTTCAGTGCTGTTACCACAGATTAAAGAGGCACAAAACTTTACACAGAGCTGATTGGATCCATGCACCTCGTTCCAAGCAAACTGCAGCTGATTAATTCATTTCTAATGTGAAGCTCTCGACTCAGACTGACCTCTGCTGCAGGTTTATAAAGTGTCAGACTGGAGAATGATTAGGAAACGCTGACGTGTGAAACTACGGTGGCTGAGGAGTTTTTAAAAATCACCACGTGACGCTTATTTGTGTTGGATCTTGTTGGATGTTCTAGTCGAGACCCTCCTCACTATTACACATTTTTCATCAGGTCACCAGCAGGTATGTGCAAGCACCTGTTTGTGCTGTGACAGTTGCACACTTTATCTCATCCCAACCAGCGCCAGCGTTTGTGCTGCCACCACATCATCTACCAGCAGTCCAGTCAAAGGGCGGCGGCATTGATTGGGTTAAACCACACAGCCTTTTTCATAAATGAGAGCAGATGCTAAATCTGAGAAAACCTTCCTCACACTTGAACAGATTCCAGTCACAGCTCTCTGACTCCCTGACAACAGGTTTCTCTCCGTGTCCGGCCTGGTGGCTCAAGAGGAAATTCATCTTTAGCTCCCTGCTCCTGGGTTTTAGGAAGAATCATCACTCACTCACTGCCATCAGCTTCTGATGATGGGTCATTTTTCTTGGAACCTGGAGTACCTGGCAATTTGTTTTGTGGCTTCTAGACAGAAAAACCCAGCAGCCAACAGAGTGGGCTGTTCTCGCTTTAAACACTCTGACCCAGAGCTCACATCTGTTCTAGCAGACACCATAAACCTTCCTTAAACATCCCTGACATAACCAGATTCATCATCTTAACCCTCTTTCAGAACCACTTTCTCTGTGTTGTACATCATTTCTTACAGTCGCACAGCTCTGCATGGTCGAACAAGAATTCAGCTCTTGAAGGAATCCCAGCTCTCAACCCCGGGCGGGTGTCGCTATAATCAAGCTGACGAGCTGAGATTTGTCTTTCTTTCATGAAAACCTCCCTCGTCAAAAAAAACACCACTCTCTCATTGGGAAAAAAAAGAGAGCTCTGAGGGGGAGAAAGTCTCTTTCAACTTCTGCTGAGGAATAAATTGGGCCTTCAGATGAGCAGAACAGCCTTGAATTCGAAAAGATGGGGGGAAAAAAAATCAAAGCGGTGAAAGGAAAGTGTGTTCTCATCTACCGGGATGTGGTGAAGTTGAACGAGGAAACAGGAAGATATCTAAAGCTTTTTCTGGGACTTTCACGTGTCCTTCAGTTGCAACGTGCTCCTCTAAACAGCAGCCGACTGAACCTGATGCTGCTGAAGGTGCTGATGCACAATTATTAAACTTTATTTAACATGTAAGCATCAAATTGATGGAGAAATCTCAAAATAATTACTGGACTAATGAGCCGTGTAGTTATGTAGCTCATGAGTTTGTGCAGCAGCTCTTCTCAGAGTTGGACTCGACGGGGGTTAGAGATAAAGTCCCACGACCACGTTCACGTCCAACATGAAGGGAATTTTTAATTCAAGCTTTTATTGACCTCTGGACTGATTTGACAGACGCTGCCTGCAGACGTGTTTGCAGACTGACAGGTCGGATGTTTGACACACAGTGACAGCTGCGGGACAGCTGTCAAGAAACGCAGACGCTCTGCGAAAGTCGTTTCAGGTGAAGTTTGGAGCATTTTAAAGTTCAGCAGCTTTACTTCAAGTCTGCAGCTATTTTCCGCTGTTGGGATTTTTCTGTTGACTTGTTTGCATATCTGCGTGCTGTGAAACAACAAAACAGCAGGATTCATTTCCATTTTTATTCTCCAATTAATGAGAGAACACTCAACTCAACTGTCTGATTCGCTGGAAGAGTGTGAGCGTCTGAAGGCTGCATGCTGTCTCATTCGCCCATCGATTTTCTACCTTTTATTTGAAGTTGGGTTTGTGATGGAGGCAGGTTCAGCAAGGTAGTCCAGACACACCCTTATTCATTCGTGCCACTATCTGCGATTAACTACAGTCAAGCTCCACTTACTGAGACACCAGCGTTCTCCTCCTGCTTAGTGTTAAATGTGTTGGCCCCTGAATTTAACCGTGTTTTCTAACATTAAATGCAGAGTAGCGGCCCCTTGAGGCAGACTGTCTGCTCAGTTTTGTCTCATCTGTTCACTGTAATTACACTAACATCCCAAATCTAACACGGCAATGATTAATTGATGTCAAAGGGCTCCGAGTAGCACAGCTGCTCAATGTTTCAGCGGGAGTTGAAGGGAACTTCTGACCCCTCTTCCTCGACCTTCCCCTCTGGTTTATCTGAGCACAACATGCAGCAGAGACACAGAGGAGGGGCGAGGGAGCGGGGAGAGGCCACGCAACGGCTTAAATCTTCTCCTTCACGGAGCAGTGTGTGATGAGGAAGATTAAACGAGTGCGACATCCTCACAGGCTGAGAAATGGCTTTCAGCACGTTTAACAGCATCATGTCACATCTCTGAGCACAAACAGATAAATACAGATATATGGAGCATCAGACGGTGACTCAGGCTACAGGCTGCAGGGACGCTTCAGGACGGGCAGACGTCCTGTTAGTGTATGTGCACATCCTTCAAACCTTTCTTCCTAGCTTCAGTCCTTGATTGTGGCCACCTTGGAACGACCTTGCCGTGTCTCAGAGAAATCAAATCAGTGCTCATTGTTAAAAAAATAAATTCCTAAAATTGACTTTTGTATCTGAATTTTATAGCTTCATGTTTTGTGGTTTGTGCTTTTGCCTCTTTTATGTCGCCCCTATTGATGCCAAACTCTTATTTTAAAATCTGCACTAGTATTTTCTTTCTTACCCTTTGTTCCCTTTCCAACTTGTAAATAAATTCCCAAACTGCACATATGAAGCTACATTGTCTTGCTAACAACTCTAAATACTTTTATTTCAGTACAACCTTGAATTCTGGACGTCTGGGGTATTTTCAGTTGGTCTTATTACTATATTTAACATTTTCTCTTTTCTCTTCTTCCTCTGGTGCTCTGCTACAGTAGATGAACGCAGGAGCTCAGAGGCGCAGTATATGGATGACACAGATAAAAATCATCCCAGGGGCAGAGAGTCACACGTATCATTTGCTGCTATTGTGCAGAGAGAAGGACGGCCACTCGTTTCTCACAGTGGCTTCAGCGCGTCTTACATTTTGTGTGCAGACAGGAGATGGAGCTGAAATAGCAGCGGTCGTGACCTCACTGTGGGAGTAGAACTGTGGCACAGACAGAGGGAAAGAGTGGGAGTAATCAGCTGAACGTGGCAGTGCAACTCATCTCTACACCGCAGGCTACCTGACAGGTGACAGTAGCCGGTTTCTCCGGCCTCAGGGTCCACTGAGGGGATAAAAGAGAAGGTGCAAGTGGTAGCAGAAATGTGACAGACTGACAGACGAACGGGAGGCCTTCAGTTCCACTGGGAGAAACCGAGGTACCGAACAGAAACTAGCACCACAGTTCAAAATAACCGTTTCTCACACCATGAGACTGTTCAACCGTATAAATGATTTCTGTGAACACTCGACATTTTTGAAAGCACATTTACATGATTATTTGTTGAGCATTCGATGAGAAGAAAGAGGTGGGAACAGGTATCCTGCCTCCATGCAAAGGCAACAAAATCTGCATACAAGCAATCGTAAATTATTATATCTGAAAGCTTTCACAAGTTTTAACCCAATCAGCATGATCAAACTTTAACATAGTAATGCCAAATAAAAGTCAATTTAAAAGTCAAATAATTGAAAAAAGGACGGAGGAAAAACAATACTTAGAAACAAAGACTATCAAAACCTATTAACTACGACAATTTTGTGAATCACAATTTTGACTTCTTATCTCATTGAAGTTAAAAGAGAAACTTTGGTAAGTCTAGCATATAAAATACAAGTTTTTACTGGCTAGTCAGTTAGCTTAATGCTAACACATAATAGGTTTTTACATTATCATGCTAACATAACTTAGCACTATTCCCATGGCCACTTCTGTGGCACGTTGTTATGGAACTGTGAATACTCCAACACTGCAACTAGTGCTGGGCCAAGACCACCAAACCTGAGACGGGGCAAGACCAAGACCAGGGCATACCAAGACCAAGACTGATCCCGAGTACCACAACACTAACTGCAACTGAAGAAACTCAGTCTACTTATATGCAGCACAACATGCTAAGGTAATGTTACTGCCTTTCACAGAGGGCTGGGTCCTAGAGAGGTAATACTTCACAGCATCAAGCGTCAGTATTGCTGCTATTATCCAGAATTTAATATGTCGTGTGCACCGATTTACGTCCGATTATTCAGCTGAAGTGGATACCAGCCAATGAGAAACAAGAACAGTCCATGGTAATGGGATTAGAGGCACTTATGACTGTCCAACCCTGAAGCAGATCAGTCAACGGGACTGCCTAGCAGCCCAAACTGCTCCTGGCTTTTTAAATATATTCTCATCCACCAGCTCTTCACTTCTCCGCTGTCCCTTGAGGAAAGGCTCCCACTGCACCAGATGGCTGCCAGGTATGCCTGTCAGTGCCAGTGTGAAGGAGAGCCTGTGTGCTCTGCATGTCTGTAAAACAAAGGTTAAAAACCTCCTCCATCTGGCACAGCTGAGGACAAACCCGGGGCACTGAGCTGAGCTGATCGACCTCATCTTATCCACATCAGTGGGGGGCAAAACTTCAGCAGGAGTTCAGCTGTCGATTGGGGGGAAATAGCAGCATTTGCAAGCTTTTTTGGAAGTAATGAGAATATAGCAGACCACCAGCTGTGAAGGAGTCAGAGAACACATTCAACGACGTGAGAGGCTTACACGTTTTTGATGCTGCAAAGGGCAAACATATCGACCCACAGAGCGCTGAAATACCAAAACAGGTTGTTTGGACCAGAGCCAGGCTGATTCTGATGCTCTGCATTGGGGTGAGGAGGGAGAGTGATCTATAAAACAGCAAAAACAGACCTGGGTGAAGTGGGTGAAGACGCTCACCTGCTGTAGCTGTTGTGAAATTTATGATAAAGCATAATAATCTTTGCAGGATATCTTGCTTCAAAACCATTGATCCTTTCAGACTATTAAAATGAAAACTTCACAAATCAACACTCTACTAGAAAAAGTCAAGCTTCAAAGTGTAATTTAACAAAAAATAAATAAATCTAAATTCAGCGTTTTCTTATTAGCTTTGTCCCCAAACTTCCATCCACGTCTGATGGATGGTGGAGCGCAGTGTGACCAACGCTTCAGCAGCTGTTAATATTACAGAAATAATCAGGCTCTGCTTCCCAGAATGATAAATTATACACTGATAGACGGCTGCTGAATTTTCTCAGTTGCAGGAAGCTTTAATAAAAATAGAAATAATGGTGCTTTACATAGTAGTGTGATAAACAGGACTTTGCAAAGAAGCATCTTTGTAAAATATACTTCTGATTAAAACCTTTTACAACACCAGAACAAAACCTACATACGAGTACATGCAATTCTGCCAATAATTATATAACGACTCGGTGATGTAAGAACGTCCTGATTCCAGCTTCCAATTAGGCGTCCCGCTTCTTCCGACACATTTCAGGATCTCTGACAAACTCAGCAGCCTCAGCAGGAAAACGTTATTTTTGTGCGAAGAACAAAAATCAAAGCAGAGTCACTGATAACAGCTCAGAGCAGATATTGTTTGCGTTCTCCCTCTTTGGATGGGATGGTGGTGGGGGGGGTGAATGGACTCCAGAAACGAGGCCGTGTATAGGCGTAAACAACAAAGTGAATTTCTTCTGTCGATTGGTGCAAGTTCAAAGCCTCCTCGCACAGCCGGGGCCGTGCGGATCAGGCACCGCTGAATCTCACTGTACCCCTGTTGTTGTGTGTGCAGACAGGGGGGGGAGGTGTGTGCAGGTGTTGTTGGGCTTCACGCCACAACCTCTCATACGGGAAGAAGCTGCAGGTTTGCACTGACGTCTTCAACCTCTCACAGCGGACAGCAGAGTCACCCTAAAGCCAACGGGGGAACGAATGAGGCTGCACCAAAGCACATTTTTGGAAGTTGTTTGGTTGCTTTGGAAGCAGTGGGAGGACTCCCAGAGCACAAAGGCCCCATTGTGAGCCTCTGCTTTGTGAGGCCAAGTTTTTTGGGTTGGAGCTCATCCGTGAACATCCTTTTGTCCCATCAAGTGTGCGATGAATACAAGGTGAAATGAATGAGTGCTGCCTTCGATCATGTCTTCTCTGATGTTGCTAATTCTTCAGAGAGAAGAGCGGCTGGTGCTTGGATTGAGGCCGAATCGGTTCATGTTACATTGTCATTGTCATCCTGAGGTAAATAGGAATTAACGCCACACGGGATGTTTTGAAAAAGGCGGTTATCCTTTATGAGAAGGCAACTGCTAATACTACAGTGTAAGAACAGCTCAATCAGATCAGACACGCTAAAGAGCGAAGAGACGTGCAGCAGAAAGAGGACGGGACTCTATTGTGCCGTTAAAACTTTAAATAAAAAGAGGATGAAAGACGATGAGGATTAGGACGTCCCCTAGGGTCTATACAGTAAATGTTAAAGTAAAGTAGAACGACCAGGGAGGGATGAACCAGACCATGACGATGAAGATGCTGGTGGATCAGAGACTGAGAAGCGTGATCGCCTACACGGCCTGTTGGACTCTGATCTGCTGAGAGTGGGAGGTTGACGGGGTGGAGGAGAGTTATGTCACAAACTGTGGAAATGACATCTGACGGGAGCAGAGAAGGAGAGGCATATTTAATACCTGACAAGTAAAAATTGATTGGATCCCGTAAGCTGTGACGGAGAACGGTTGGGCAGAAAAGTGATACAGCTGCCTCGATGATAGGATGAAGAAAGAGAGAAGAGGAGGGGAAATAAGTGTCTTCCTGACTGAACCTACGCTGAAGCAGAGCAAGAGGAATGTGAAGTAAAATGGGAAAACAGAGTAACTCAAATGTTCAGAAGTAATGGAAAAAGACAGAAAAGTGCACAAAGAAGGTGCCAAAAGCCCAAAGATAAGAAAAGGAGAGAAAAGAAAAGGAAAGAAGGAGGCAGAAAAGTCAAACTCTAACTTTTGGATCATACTTCTGCAGGCCCCTCTTTCACTTCTGTCCTCTAGAAGCTGCATCCGTGGTGATGCAGTGCACAGCAGATCAAATGTAATGTTTCCATGCAACGACTTTCACTGTCAGAGCTCCTCAATCCTCCTCCTCCTCCTCCTCCTCCTCCTCCTCCTCTTCGTCGCCGAGTCCTCTCTGTCACTGTGTTGATGTACAGCACTAATGGAGCTCCATTGTTTCAGCCTGACGCAGTTTGTGAAGGTCACTGTCGGCTTATTGAAGAGCTCTGACAGTTTTAGCTGCGAGTCCTTGTCAGACAATAATCAGCCCGTGGAGGGAGAGAGATAGAGAGAGAGAGCGAGCGAGAGAGAGACTACAAACTACAAACTGCACCTTTATGTTCCACCTATGGAATCTGATTACAGTTACGTTGCTTCCTTCTTCCGTTCCTTCATCCCTCCTTCTCCCCCTCTTCTCTCTCTCTCTCTCTCCCCCTTGTTCTCAGTTTCCTTCTTCCATCTTCTCTTTTTTTCCTTACTGTATTTCTTTCTTCTATCCCTTCGTTTCCTCTCTTCTTTCCTCCTCTTTTACTTCCTACTTTCTTCATCCCTTGTTACCATCAGACCTCATTCTGTCTTTGTTTTATTGCAAATCTTTTTTCCTTCTCTGTGTCGGCATCTTCCATCAATTTTTCTTTGTACCGTCTTTCCTGATGTATTTTTTTCTATTATATTTCTTCCTTCATACCTTCATATTCTTTTCTTCATAATTCACTTCATCCCATTTCTTTGCTTTATATCCTTTGCTTCCTTTTTTTATTTCTTCATCCTTTTTTTCTTTGCCTATGTCCTTCCCCCTTCTGTTCTTTACTTTACTTGGCTTATATCCAAAGCGACACTTACAGGGAGAAGACACAAGCAATCACCATTTACTTATTCACTTCATTAGAAACATTTCAGTTGCAGTCATTTAGATTTTCACATCAATTTTCTTACTTTGAAAAACCATCTCAAAAAAAAAAAAAAAAGACGTTCCCACAGCATTTTTAAGAGACGGGGTTCACTTGAAAGATCTTTATAAGAGAGTTTAAGGGAGTTCTTCTTCCTATTGAACATCAGAATAACAATCTTGTCTGGTAAGGACAAAGGGTGTCTGTGTGTGTCTGTGTGTGTCTGTGTGTGTCTGTGTGTGTCTGTGTGTGTTTCCTGCCTCATTCTCTTGGTTTTAGATGCACATAAAACACACCGGAAGCCCTGAGATGCAGCAGCACCACCCTCTCCTCCCTCCCAATGATCCAATCCAGGCCTCCTCTCGGGATTCAGGCCTGGTTGAATTTCCTAATCTTTCCCTCCCTGCAGGGGGCTTTGGAGAGCAGAGGGAGAAAAGCTAATGGAGTGTTAACTGCGTGGTTCGGGTCCACAGCTTGTTTGCTCTCTTTCTTTTCTTCTTACCTTCCTTCTTTTCCCATGTTGTATTGACAAGTACGGGAATGATCGGAACATTTTTCACACCACGGTGGAAAAGACAAAAATCCATGTTTTGTGCTTAATCTTACTGACTCTATCCATTATTAGAAATAAGATGTTTTTAAACCTTGGGACTACTTAACACAGTATATTGTGTTAGTTAAATCTGTTCACACATCCACCCTGAAACCTGTGCAGCTGCAGCCTCACTGTAAAAAACTGAACTCTGCATCCAGCTGTTTCTAAGGTCAACATGAAAAAAAGATGTGCAAAGGTCATAATTATTGATCTTAAGAGGAGTAAGCAAAATCTCTAAGACAGTTCTGGGTCAGTGGAATTTAAACACACCCCAAAGATAAAGTCAATAACTCTCCATACCAGCAGGGGGCAGTGGTCTCTATTTGTCCTTAAAAAAGGGAAAGTGGAAGAACTACACAAACCGCAACAAAGGAGCATTTCATTACCACCTTCACACCACCTTTGCTCACCGCAGACGTTTGATAGCTACGTGTCATTAAGAATATATCTGAGAACATCTGAGAAACACTTAGATTGTCAGTCGTTTGGTTACGGAAGAAGAAAGGAAGAAAACAAATCACTTTATCCTACTGAGCACTGCTTCATAAGACGAACATCTAGTCACCAGACGGGTGTGCTGATGATTCGACATGCTGAATCAACTCAAAAGCCGCCAGCAGGGTTCTGACAAGTGCCAGCGAGACACAGCCAGCGAGAACTGGGCTGGCAGATGCTCGCCGACAGTCAGGCCATTGGTTCAGTGTGTCACAGTCTTCAGAACAAACCAGATTAGCTGCTTCTCCATCTCTTAGTGTTTATACTGAGCTAACTTAAAGCCGAGGTAATAATAAGTCAGTCCAAAGACACCTCTAAAAGCACCAGCAGCACCAGGACCACGGTTGTTGTTTGCTTTATTTTATTTTCTCCGTTCTAATTTCCACCAACTTTGCCACAGCTCAGTGCTACAGTCATAAAAAAGCACACAGAAATCAGTTACAGGTTACAGGAGCCGTTTGCATGAGGCTGAGCCCTGGGGCACCTTGGCGCTCATTAACGCCCCGTCATCATCAGACGCTGCGGGGCAGGAAGGCTCCAGCTGCTCAGACCTCTTAGGGCTAATTTACAAGAGAAGTAGAAGCCTTGGGGTCACAAGTGACTCATCAGAGCCTGGTCTATACTTTCTGTTTAAATTCTTGCTGCCCTCCAGCGCTTTGATTCCCATAAGAGCACAGTACTCAGAACGAGTGCTGTGTAATTAAAGAGTGTCAGAGAAATAACCTCAAGAGAATCATAAAATACACTGTTCCGTTTTCATCCTGGTCAAACGTGACGAACGCTTTAAAAGTCACTCACTGATCATCAAGAGGATCAGCTGATCGGCACCATACAGACACTTGAGCTCTTTAAGTTTTGTGCAGCTGAATTAAAGACGGGACAAGTCTGAATTAAAGTGATATAAACTCAGCTTTTCAAACTTCTCAGTTCGGAGAGAAACATGAATAATTCATAATCGCAGTCCTGCATTTCCATATACTGCAGAGCTACAGAGATGAAGCCTCTTCTTGTTTCATCTTCCACATTTACATTTGAGGCATTCGGCTGATGGACTCTCATGTTCAGGGTGACTTAAAGTGAGCGAGCAAAGACGGTTTGAGCTCAGCGTAAACATGTTTTTTATAACCTCATCAAACTCGTCTCATTTTACATTTGACATACGATGTCAAATTTAATTGAAAAGTTTGTCACATGCGTCAGTATTTAATGTCTTATCATAAAACTGTCAAGTTCAAAATATCCGATGAAGAATTCGAGCATCCGAAGAAACCAAATAAAATGTGATGCAAAATTGGCACTTTAATAAAAGGGTTCTGCATTTAGTGTCTTGTCCAGGAATCAGGGGGAAACCAGGAAGCAAACCACCAACCCTGGGGTTCGTAGACTGCTGCCGACGTCCCTACCTACTGCGCCATGGTCGCCCCTTACTCTAAGCTTAACCAGTTACTTCTGCCAACGTCTGAGTTGTACATCGCTGCCGTCTTCAAACCTGTTTCACTTCCAACGTCTAATCACACAAAAAACACTCCTTGCATGAATCCAAACGTGGGATCATAACCTTTAGTGTGAATTCCCTGAAGTGGTGTTCACAGCACCTGTAGACTCTGTTCCTAATAAAACAATCCCTACACAGCATTTCGAAGAGAGTCACACCTCTAATGTGCATAAGAGGCACCAGGCATCAGACAAAACATGATCCTATTCTTTTACCAACTAATCTTCAAAGCTGATTAACATGTTCTGAAAAACTTTCCTGCAAACTGAATAATGCAAACTGAAGTTTTATCCACTTCAGTAAATCATAATAATAACGATGTCTCCAGCTGCTGCAAGAGGAGCTCAACAATCAATATGTGAAGGAATAACAATGATTCTTTATGACAGCTTTGATGCGTCCCCCTGGCATGCTCCATCAGCACCTGATCGATACCTTATTAAGCTGAATCAGACACACTGCTGGTGGGAACTTCGGGGACAAACATGATAGAAAAATATCACAGACGTATTTAAGAACAAAGGTGAAGCAGTCTTGTCTTTTGCATTTTTTTCCCTACAGGAGTAAATCAAACCTCTTCAATAAAGCAAATGGAGCTTGAATTAAAATTGAAATGATTTGTTTCTAAGGTGAGGAGTTAACATCCAAACCCAATATTTACAGTGAAAACAGAGAAGAATCCCTCAAATCTGAGAAGCAAGAACCAAATAATGTTGAGCAGTTTTGCCTGATAAACAATTTAACTTATACATTTTAATAATTATTCTCCTGCCCTTCAAATAATCCGAAACAACACCAGACTGCACATAAGAAGATGAGACTTGTGTGAGTCCTACACAACATTTCTGAAGATGTCTCCAGGTCCAGCATGGTCCTCCTCTGACCTTTCACCCCCTGATGCTTCACTTATTGCCCCAAATTACCACCGGTATGACCAAATACGTGACAAACTGCCACGCTTTCCCCCCTTAAGAGGCTTTGGATCACAGGTTTGACATCCTAATCTGACAGTTAAGGCTTTACTGCCCTCTAACAAGACCCCCAGCCCTGTGAAAACAACAACAAGTGGTCCCCACGCCTCCTCCTCCCGTCTGGCTCTGTGTTGGTCGCTGCACCCAAAAAAGAAAACCTCTAAGAAAAAGCCAAAGAACAGATGAAAATGGTGCAGTTTCACCTGTTCTGTTCAAATGGTCTTTTGTGTGAGCTGGACTGTGTCGACACTGGCCTTTCTGGGGGTCACAGGGGGGGGGGGGTTTCCTAATGAGAGATGGGTGTTTTAAAGCCCTGAGCCAAGTGCATTAGTGCACAGCTGAAACCCCGCTGCGAGAACCAAGAGCGAAGTCGGTCCACAACAATTCTGCTGTGAGGAAATCTGTCGAGGCAAACGTCTAAACGATCAGCAAAATCCATTTATCAGTTATGTAAATAAATCTGCCTCCTGCAATTTTTATGCTTACTTAAGACAAATCCCTAATCAGAATATCTGTGTGTGTTAATATTAATCATCTAATCTGTGGGAACGTTTCACAGACAAAAACTAAAAAGATCTGCAATAAAATTAAAGTCAGAAATAGATTTTTTTATGGTTAAATTTCAGAGCATAAAACTGTAAAATGCATATTAAAATAGGGTGGATTTAAAAGATGAGACAGTAGGATCATCACCTTTTTCTTTATCTCTTTTAATTTAGGATCATTACATCCGAATTCTCCTCCTGAACTCCCTCCGGAGCAATACAGTCATAAACATAAGATTATGATGCATTCAAATGCTGAACGGCACAGATATATCTGTTCTGCTAATAGTTCTTTTTGAGATGGTTCTCCTTAATGATCCATTTGAGACTTATAAAAAGAATAAGAGGACATTAGGAGGAATATTAGAGAGTGTGATACACCAGAGAGAAACAATCCACAGGTTTGTTTCTGCAGAACATTTTCCTCCAGTTAGGCTTCATGCTGAGACTATGAGAACGACGGTTTTTCAGACGCTTTCAGAAGCAGTTGTGTAGCAAATTTTGAGTTTCCAGCATTTTAAAGGGGCTAAATTGTGTTCACGTGTTCTGGGAAGCATAATTCGACATATAATAATACATCATCTGATGATTTGTGAAGTTGCGCTACATGTTTTCACATGGTGTTGTTTCAACTGGGCTTAGTTTGGCCCACAGGAAGACTTCCACAAGCTGGCCAATCAGAACAGAGTGGGATGGAGGGAAGGGGGGGGGGGGCATTCAGAGAAACTGTTTGCGAGCTGCATTTTATTTCACAGCTCAAAATCACACAAGCGGCGTGCACGGCCTCTGTGTAAGTTTTGGATGACTGCGGAGTGAGGACAGACACTGTACACACAGAAAGATAATGATCTCCATGAGAATCTTTTATTTCTCCTATTCATGGGGAGTAAGCAAAGTCAACACGAGGACGCCGCTCTTCATTAGGACCTGCAGCAGCCTCTAAAAGCCCTCTCATATAGACTATTATCAGCAGGATCAATACCTCTCTAGCACCGACTGAAACTCTTCCAACTTTACATCCAAGCAGCGCACATATAGCAGAAAGACAGTGTCTCACGTCCCCGCTGCCTACTTGCCCTTGGACTACCACTCTTCCTTTGATCCGGCTCCAATTACGCTCCAAGCTCTTTCCCACCAGCGTTACAGACACCTCCTGGGCTCTCTGGGACACTGCTAACCTGTATTTTACTCCCTCTCTCACACACATGCCAGAGAGATGAATGACTTGGTCGACTAATGACAGATAACAAGCAGCCCAGCCTCTTGTCTATTTTTTTTTTCCAACCTCAACCTTGTTTTTTCCTGCCGTTGCCTCACAAATTACAGTGGAGTCGACTGGAGCGGCGCACAGGTCCAGATGTTTCACGGCAGCATCAGCGACGCCTGACGTTATATAACCGCTGCTCCGCTCTCAACACTAATTGCAGCATTGAGAGTTAAAGTGGCTGTTTTCAGAGCAGCTCTAATATCCGTAGGTACAACTTAAACTCCTCCCAGTATGTGTCCTGTGCTGTTAAGGACACAGAGGATTGTGTTTTTATCCTCCACCTGCTTTGAGCATTTCCTAAGAGGCACACTTGACACATGACATCAGAAAGGCTGGTACACAGTGAATTAGTTGGACTAGAGGGAGTGCTTCACCAGACCTCACATGTAAAAAGACGATACGTTATTAACATAATGCTTTAATGATACTCACAAATGTATGAAAAGGTGATTGGAGAGGCTAAAAAACCAGCCTCTGAAAACAGGTTTTACTGCTCTCACATTTTATATTTCATACTAATTGACCAACTATACTAGTATTAGACCACTGAATGCTTTAAAGCACAAGGTTGTCAAACCTAAATACTTTCATTGCGTCTGTATCATTCGGATTTTCATCTATATTTTGACAATTTTAGACTCTTTTATTTAGACAAAGTTCCTGTGCGGTTTTTTATTCATTTTTAAAAAGCTCTTTTGACTGAAGACTCATCTTTCTGCGCTGTTAAAGGCTGCAGAATCAATGTGCTCCCGTCCTTATATCCTCCAAGGTTTGCCGCCCTTCTCAGAAGCGCCTGATTCAGCTGTATATTTGCTGGAAGTTGCACAAAGAACCCTCTTCATCACTAAAATGAATCTTAGTAGAAAAAAAAAACATACATATTTCTCAAGGTAAGATCCACAAAAAGTGATGTTTTTATACCGATGTCTCAGCACTAGAATTGCAAATTATCAAACAATCCCAGCCCTATAGAGAAAGCCCTGTCTGAGAGACATGATTCAGGTCAAAGAATCCCACAGCGCCTGCTGCTGTTCATAAAGCTTGTGATTTTATCTGGCTATAAAATGAGCCTATGCTCTCACGTCCCTCCAAAATCACAGAGGCCTCGTTGTTGAAGACTGCCTATCGTGCTATCTATCTGTCCATCTGCTTTTTTTTTTTTGTGCGCATCGTCTGAACTCACACGGAAGTTTGGCAGCCTTGGCTATTAGCCAGCACAGACCTGAGCCAGAAGACAGGCTGCACAAAGAACAAGGACATTCCTCACAACAAAGAGACGGTCGTCCAGCTCGTGTGGACAGAAGACAGAGGTGGGTGATGGGTGAGAAATAAAGGATGATGACGAGCGCTCCGTGTTGGCCCATTTCCTTTCAACAAACTATCAAATTATGGCCAAACAGACACTGAGGTAATGGGAGGAGTGCTGTTGCAAGCCTCTGCGGCCACCCCCGTCTGTTCTCGCACACATTATTCTCTGATGCCATAGTGCATGTGTCTACATGCAGACAGAGAGCAGACCACAGGCTGCATTATTCAGGGTAAAGAGGGCTAACGTGGGAACGTGCGTCTTTTTATTCAAACCACAAGAGGTAACTGCTGGAAGAACTGAAAGTGACGTCAGCACAAAGCTGCAGAGAGAGAATCTGAAAGGAAGTTCAGTAGATGTGTAGCACTTAGAGGCCTCTGGGGGATCCTTTAAAAGACACTTTTATCTGAATAGTCCTCTTCACTTTCTGCTTTGACATTTCTGGTTTTTGCACTTGATAACATGACAGATTTCGGTTTATTTCTTCTTTTCTTAAGTAAACGTGTTGTTCATTCTCTGACATCTCCCACAATGGACATGGACATGAAAAGTAGACATGCGAGACTTTGTGTTTGCACTACACCGGTTGTCTTAGCGAACATGTCGGCACGTGCAGTCAGTCGTGAAGTCATAAATTCTGGGCTGCACTCGGACCCTCGCAGACATGTTCAGAGGACAAAGTTTACATCAAGCAGACTCGTCTAACTCGTCTTTGAGGATGCAGACATATAATTTGTGTTTCACAGAAACAGTGTAAAACATTTAAACGGGTGCTTTCAGCTTTGTTGGCTAAACTTGAAATGAATCCAACACATCACAAAAGCTGAGAGAGGCTGAAAGACATTAATAAATATGCTATCAAGAAGAAAATAACCTGTAACTGAGGGTAAAACCTGAATCTACACAGTTTCACACATGAAAAGGATGAAAAGTAGAAAGTTTAAAATGATTAATGTACTTAACGTACTGTAAATGACGTCACATTGATGCAGCGTGAAGGTGATTAACAGAACTGCTATGTTGCAGCACAACTTAAAGCACAGAGCTGTTATCAAGGCTGATGATAACTCATTTCCAAACTGCCTTTCATCTCCATCTTCCCTTAACTACCTTTCGTTCTTCATAAAAATCCTTCCAAATGAGAAGCAGGTTGGCACAAACAGTTCTGCCCACCTCCTGCTCTCCTCCTCTGGGAAAGTCCGGCAGAAAAAGGTGGGAAGAGAGGAGCTTAAACACGGCGCAGGGATACAGGAGGAGGAGGAAGACGAGGAGAAGGAGGGATAATCGAACTTGCTCGGGCACTGTTTATGCTTTAGATTAATGATTGCTGGGCCTCTGTGCCTGGGAGGGAAGGTAACAGGCAGAGAGGAGGCGACGGGGAGCCGTGAGACCGTGTTTACCTTTACACGCTCAACGCCAGCACCAGCTCGAGGGTCTGCTGAGGCTGAACAGTGAGTGGGAGGGACGGCGGGAGCTGAGCTATTTCCAGTGGACAAGATAAAGGATGCTCTGGTCGGTGTGCTCAGATGTGGGAGGCACCAGGCGCCGGGTAGCAGCAGTTGCTGCTATTAATGTCCCTGCAGGCTTGTTGGTGGCATTTTAACCCTGTGGAGACAAGAATAGTGCCTCCCTAGATTTCTTTGTATCTCACTTTTAAGTTTCCACAGCTTTGTCGTGGATACTGCACCACATCATCTGCAGCTGTGTAAGTGTAAAGCTGAACGTGGAATAAAGAGGCCGTTGTTAAATGGTTTCTTCACTTTATGACGGTACAGAGGGGGGGGGGCAGTAAAATTTACTTGGCGGTGGCAGTGATACAAGCCTGGAAGACTTAACCTGTTGTTTGGGGAGGTCTCCGTCATAACCTGGCTGCATGTGAAGCCATCATTCATTCCTGTAGAAGTAACGTTCACATCCATTAACGACATCAGTCCCACCTCCCAGCATGCCTTCTGCTCGTGAGGCTCGTTTCATGCATTCTCTGTGGCTGCACACGTGTCCTGATGTTCCCGTGATAACCGCGCTCCTGCAAACCACAGGAACAATTTATCGCCACTGTGCGAAAAATGAGCCTCCAACAGGAGGAAAACAAAACTCATCACGGTGTCGCACAGTGATTTTCCTGTTTCACTTTCATTCCAGCATGAAGTAAAACTGTGTAACATGGACACTCAGGAGTCCTCAGGAAGAAGTTCTATTTTCTTTTAATGAGAGAAGAAAACTGAACCAAACTTTGGAACAGTACAACTCAGCAGTTTAACCATTTATTCTCGTTCAAAGGTCTTTACTGTAGAAACAGCAGCTAGTTAGTTAGTTAGTCACCAATTGCTGGACGCTTTGAAAACACCTCTGGTGAAGCGGGTCATGTGATGTAATAGGAATCCTCTGAATACCTAATAAATCAACCCTGTGGTGACACAGTTTTCTCAAGTGATCATTGATTGTTTGGCTTAACCAGCAGCTCATGTGTGTTTTTCCCCTTTTTTTATCTGAACAGAAAGGTTCATGAAAAGTGACCCGACATGCATCCTCAGACTACAAGAAGCACAAAAAAAGTCCCCATTTCAATATGCAATGGAAAAAATGTGCATGGATTTTTGTTACTGTTGTTATTTAAGACCTGACAGAGCTTCTCTGGTCTGCTGGGCTCAGTAGGTTGGATCCTCCAGTGTTGTCAGGAGATTAAAAGCCGTCATACAGAGCAGGTCACCACACAGGTCACCGGTCCCCTCACTTGTTTCTGTCTGAAACCTTAGTCCTGTCTCCCTCCTCCAGCCCGGACTTTGTTTGCATGCACTAAAACGACGAGGCCCCCGACAGAGCGTCAGTGTCGCAGGGGCAGAAACCTTCAATAAAAGCCCCGACAGCTCACCGGATACGGAGCTGTCAGGCGTCCGGCGGGTGCCACCGAGCAGGACGGCTGACTCAGCCGACGGTGTCACTGAGGCAACAAAGCAGGAAAAATGGGACATGGAAATGTAATTTTCCCCTATTACATAAACGCTGCGATAAGAGCGGCGCGGCTTCACATCGCAGCCTAATTGCAATGAAACTATTTGATGTTCTGTTCGCGAATGAGCACGAACAAATTAGTGTCCCCCCTCGTGCACCGCAGCTCATCAAAAATTCATCCCACGCTCTGGCTCTGAGACAACTTTTCATACACTTTCCTCCTGTTCAGACAGTAAACTGGTTATCATATTTACGCATACACCTGTGAGACACGTTCTTCTTGCTTTACACAGCGAAAGGGACGAACAAATTTACACAGCAAGCTCCCCAAACGACGCTCCAACGACTTCTCAGTTTGCTGCTAAGTTCCTCCTCAGAGCTCCCCCAGGAGTTAAAAAAGCGCCCTTCAGATGTTCACACAAACCTCACACTTCTTTACAGCACGAAATAATGATCCAGACAAAAGAGCGGCGTCATGCAGACAATGAGGAGACTGTTAGAATAAATATTTAACGTTTCAGTCACACATCGGGTGGTCGAGATGAAACAGAGTCAATTCTTGTTCTCAGAGAGAATCAGCTCCAGATTCTGTGTAGATCACTCTCTCGCTCATCTCTGAACTCATCCTTAGATGGATTTTTTACCCCCTGAGGGCAGAACTACTACCAGGGCTTTTAAAAAGACCCGAGGCCTCACATTATGTTAAATTCTGTCAACGAAGTTCCTTTCACAGGCAAAACAAAAGGACAGAAGCTTTTAGTCTTTACCTCAGACTGGCCTGTAATAAAACGAGTGGAGGCATGTTCCTCCTCTAACTAGAGGGCCAAGATCATTGAAGCAGACCAGAAAGCGTGCGGGAAGTTTAAGACAGACTGGCTTCAGATGTATCAAGTGTGTTTTTAACGACTGAAGAAGAGCTCAGTGGATATTAGTGGAGTTTCATCAAAAAGTACAGATCTAGTTGGGAAAAGTCACGAAAACAGCAGCGAGAAAGGGCAGACTGACAACTCTGCAGCGTTTAGGCAACGTCTACTGAAGATGACATGCAGCAACACATCTGAAGAAAAGAAAACTGAAGGTCAGCTTAGTGGAAACTGAGAAAAAAATGAATGAAAACACATCTGCAGCGAACGGAGAGAGAGAACTCGCAGGACGGGTCAGTTTACAGTTAGCACGCGTTTGGTCTGGTTAAAAAAATGAATCGCGCATCTTTTTCTGAGAGTCCTCAACCTGCAGCACAAATGTTTTCTATTGCATATGACTCAGAAAATCCCTCAGTGTCCATATGCCCATATATACATAATGTATTATACCATTCATTAAAAAATGTTATCTTGCTTACAGTAAGTTATTTTGTTTTGAAATCTCAACAAGTTTAAGTTTGCAAGGAGCAGTGGGAAAAGCTTATTCAACCACTATGACCTGCTAAACTCAACACTCACACAATCCACAAAAGGATCTAAACAGAAAATCTGCACAATGCCAAAAGAAACAAAGTCAGATTTATTTGATCATAAAAAAAAAACACACGAGTACAAATCTCATCTCAGATCAAATATGTCACAGAAAGTCTTTCTATTTTCTTGCCCTCTTATCAGTCAGGCACAAAGCCAAGATGTGCACTGAGCAGTGCTGCTGACGATTCCCATCATCCTGCAGGGACGCACAGGTTTCCCAGAGCGGGAACTGGCTTTGTTTTCTGATGAGGGGGGGAAGCAGCAGCAGCAGCGCTCAGGTAAAGAGAGGAAATGAAGTCATCGACAGACAGGGCCTGGCCTCGAACACATCACCCTGAGGCAAACATCCATCTCCACCTGTCATCAACAGCTTTATCACACGGGCAACAAATCCACCAGGCTCCTTTCAGTAAACGGTTACCAGCGTGGGGTAACGAGCACAGACTCACAGATAATCACACGGCTCTTACAAACCGACACACTGAGACACAATTATACTGGTTAGATTTAAATCTCTGGGATTTTCTCACTCACACTGTTCCTACATGAGATTTATTCCAACCATACGCTCAAAGTACAAGATGAGAATAATGTTTCTAACTGATTATGACTGATGTGTTTGCCACAGAGTCAGAGAAACTTATGTTTTTAACTCAAACACATTGTGTGTGCAGGGCAGTTCCTTTACAGTGAATAAACTAAAGCAGAAACACAGTTTGCTCTTGATGTGTGATGAGCAGGTGCAGCTGAACATGACGTGTCTGTGTTAAGACTTTACAGTCTCAACATGTGAACGTTCTGCAGAACGGTTCTACTTGCTTGGTGCATTTTGGAAGGAGGTGAAAAAGAAAATCGTTGAGTTCCAACAGCCGAGGTGCATACTCTGAGGTACAGGGTTATGCATCATCTTCCAGAGAAAGTATAAAGCAGACATTTAATCTAACTGACTGCTAAGAAAATGGAATAATCTATTACAAACTATGGTAAGAGCCTGGTAGTACCATGGAAACAGACACCGTCTCTTACTACTAAACATTTACTGTAGCCTGGTACCAGAGGAAACTGTTCCTGCAGGGGTTGTTAAATAAACGCTTTATAAATAGGTGTAGTGATGATCAATACCTATGTAAGAAAATCTAATTTATTAGAAAGTACTAGTAATTAAACATAACTTTAACTGATGAGTAACACAGGAGGTGATTCTTCCTGGGAAGTACACAAGTGTTAATCTGTGTTAGAGCAGTTTTTCAAGTTAACCAGTAGCTGCAGACCTGAACCTAAACTAAAACTGACCTCTGAAGCTGTGACCGGTTCATTTCAAAGTGTTTGTGTGGCTCTGTCTGCTCCCTGAATCGGTTTAAGTCCTCGCTCTGCCTGCAGTCGGTTTGGTTTCGCTTCACCTGCTTCATCAATAATCCAGAGACACACAGAGGAAAAATGCGGTTGGCCAGATATCGACTTCATATTAAGAAGAAGAAAAAAACTAGGTAGAACATGAGTGGTGGGAAGAAGAAGAGGGCAAATGTGTTGAAGGATGGATCACTGTCCGAGCTAAGAAAAAGTTACTGTCACACCTGCTAACAGCCTGGACGCCTCATTGCACCTTGATAGCAGGTTAAGAGCTGCAGGAACCTTCACATGAAATCAGGGTGCGTCTGAATCAGCACAGGTTCTCACCTGGTCGTAGCTGTAGACCTCCCAGAGGACCATGATGAAATCCTTTCAGCATAGAGGAGGTTTGAACGGTATCTGACCACAGACGTTTTTAGACATTTATGTGGTTGTGTTTAGACGCCTTAGAAGGTTTGGGAAAAACAGTGAGAGAGAAACGTAACATCCACTGCACATGTTCTCGTTCTTTTGTCTTTCTCTTTGTGCCTTTCATCTTGCAACGACACTTTTCTGTCAGAAGTACCTCGTAAGCATCAAAATAAAGAGCTTCAGAATCCACAACAGCAGGCCAGATAACGCTCTACAGTACGAAGACTACGTGTGCTTCAAAGTCCTCTATGAATGCTGAAGGTTACTTCAGGGTTTATGCACATGTGCATGAAGTTTATTTCATGTGTTAAAATGATATAAGCTCGATTTTAGTTTGTTTGTATTCTCTTCTTTTGCAGACAAGCTGAAAAGGCTCTTTAGAACATCTTGTCTTCCAGATTCTTCCAATCCAGTGGTATAAAGGAAATAAAAAAAGAGATTCAGTTCTTGAAGAAAATGCACCTTTTATTTCTTGTGGCGCTTCTTAAAAGATACACGAGATACCTCCCAGATTGTCTGGGCTTTCATAAAGAAAGGAGTTTCAGCAAATACCTCCAAAGAAGTGCCTTCATTCGTCACACCTGAGTTTTCTTACAGACAAAAACCATTCATCTTTAAGCAGTTGTCCCTGGAGATGTTCTCATTTCTCTTAGTGCAGTCAGGACAGAAAACAGCAAGAAAACTCAGGGATAAAGTTGATTTAAAAAAAAAAAAAAAAAGAGCCCTGTGGATAGCAGGTTTGGGATCTGCAGCGTGTGCAAACACGGCCGTCTGAGCCGACGGGGACAACAAAAGCCTGGCTCAGTTTAACACTGTCTAAACACTTGTAGCTCCAAGAGCCTGTGGGCACAGACAGAAGGAAAAGTAGAGCACGGAAGACAAACCGGGCCTCGGGGGGTGCATGCTGGTATTTACAGATAACAGGCAAACTGTTTGCGAGCTGGGAATAAAACACTCTAAATAAAGTGAGAAACAAAAGGCCGATGGCCCCCACCCCCCCCAAGACCTTCAGCAATGAGACCGTCAAAGCCACCACCGGGTGCCCTGGAGGGTCGCGGGTGTCAGAGGTGGTGGGGGTTGATGAGAAAGAAGAGCAGCTAGCTTGTTTGTTTGCCCATTAGCCCAGCGGTTGGGTGTTTGCCAAAGGTTGTACCACTTCATTCCAGTCCTCCACTGCCCTGCATGTGTGCAGAGAGCCGGTGAGGGGAAAGAGGCTTAGTTCCGGTCCAGGGAGCATGGCGAGTTCTCATTTAGCCCCAGCAGCACTGCTGAGGCATGGGACAATGTCAAATAGAGGGTCTCAACCCAAGGAACAGGGCCCTCCGAGGGGTCGTTACAATGAAAAGAAAGAGTTTCCAGTTGTCTGATTAATGCTTTTAATCAAACAAAAGCTACTCGTACCTCATAACGCAGTGTTTTTAGTTTCCTTCTTTATGTTCCCCTAAGGATGCTCAAACCAACAACAAAAACTACAGTGAAGTGCCTGAAGGTGCACACTTTTCTGGTGATTTACTCTGTGGATGACTACAGTAACTCTACATCACAGCTTTACAGTCTGGTAAATGAGCTGTAAAATCCTGGCTAACAGTGTTAGAACCCCCACTGTGGGCTTCTCGTAACCTTTCAGTCTCATGGACGTGTGACTCAAACTGGTCTTCCTGCATCACACATTGTCGTATACCTGCAGCAACATGTCTGCACCAACAAAGCCCCTCACATGTTCTTCAAAACATGGCGCTATTTTCCATCGGAGCGTGACCTTTCCTAACCTTCTGCAGTTCATTCACCCTCTCTGTTCAGAGCGAGCTCAGGTAACACGACCCTCTCTTCCTGCTCTCGCTACACGCTACCTCGGCGTCATTAAACTTTAAATCACTTAGGGAAACGGTGTGCGCCTTACACAGTTCAAAGATAGAAAACAGGTACAAAAATCTTATTTCCTCCTGTTCTGTCTCAGCAGAAATCAGCAGACAGGCCAACGACGATTTAATGGTGTTTCCATGTCTAAACTGTTAGTTTTGTTGATTTGAGTTTGTTTGTTTGGGCTGGTGTGAACCCTGGACAAGAGAAATGCACCTGAAATAGAAGTGGAAAGTGAATATGATTGTTGAAGTTCTCCCATTACAAAGTGAGCAAAATGCAGCAATATTACAGTACAGGTACAAAAGTTTGTCACTTTTTATGATGTCAAAGTCAAAGTAAACTTTATTGTCATCTCTGCTATATACTGTTCGGGTACACAGAGAGACGAGACGATGTGGCTCCAGTTTAATCCGTACAGAACAAATAGGTATACAGAGTAAGCAAAAAGGTATATGGAAATAGAATATAAAAATCTAAACTAGCTAAGGCACAATATGAAAATATACACTTTAAACTGGAAAGTTCAAATTATTTAAATGTTTCAGAGGAGATGAGGAACAAGCATGTTGTACAGACCTTCTGGGCACATGCCCAGGAGGTCAGGGGGTTTAGAGTACAAAATGACTTTATATCAAAACAGACGCCAGGCCACCAGTAATAGGAAAACAAACCATGAGCAAAATAACCCCGAAACAGAAAGACACCAGAGAGAAACCAAATGAAAAAATCAGACACAAAACAACCGAAAAGATGCAAAACATTTCAAAACCCAAACCAAACTAGAAAGACAAAACGACAGACACCAAATGATCAAAAACAGAAACAAAACAGCCAAAAAGAAACACAAGGTGATGCAGAAAAGAAAAGCAACAAAAAAATAAAGCTAACAAAAAGTAAAAAACAACCCCAAAAAAGAAAGTCGTTGTCCACAAAGAGTTTTCCAAATTTCCAAAAAAACACCAACCAAAAAAAAAGACCAAGAGAACCAAAACTGTACATCAAACTATCAAACACAGTCAAATGACCAAAGACAAACACCAAACTACCACAAAGTGCCACAAAAAACAGGCTCCAGTGGCACAATCTGTAAGCGTGTGGTACGTATAAGACCGTAACCTGCACAGTGATGCTGAGGTTGTGAGTTCGAGCCTCACCTGGAGCAGCAGCAGTTTCTCGGCACTCTTTCCAGCCCGAACAGAACAACAGGTTCGACTCCCAGTCGGTGAACGTTAGTTATTATTTTTATTATCATTTAAAGAAAAAAGACAAAACAGAAATAGACACAAAACGACCCAGAGAAGTTAAAGTCAAAACCAAATGAGTAAAACGAGGCACGATATGAATCTATGAGGGTCTTAGAAAGCCATTACTTATCCTTCCATGGTAGCGCGCTGAGAGGAGGCTTTCAGGAGCAGGAACCATTAGCATATCCTACATGTAAGAGCAAACTTCTCATAGTGTGAATATAAGGTCAAAACAAAGAAACTGTTTTTTTGTTCACATCGATCTGCATTACGAGTCCGTTTCCTCGTCCTGAATGTTAAATATTCACTGTAAGACTTCAATGTTATTCGGACCTGTAGCTGTGGCTGGAGTTTTACTCGAGATGCCCCGAAACGTCCCTGCTCCTGCAGTGGAATCCAGAACGACCTCGGTGATGGAAATGAAAATAAAACTGTTTTCATACTGCACTATATAAGTTTCTCCCTCGAGCAAAACAAATAGGAAACTGCTGCTCGGGCTCAAACATATGGAAGGATTCAAGACGCAAGAAGTAGTTTAGTTTTAAAAGCATCATGAAAAGAGCAGCCAGTGCAGGCACTTCACAGCCCTGGGCAAGTTAATAATTCAGATGTGGTGCAGCCACGAATGGAAAGTCCTCAAATGATCTATTCCTGTGTCCAGGGCCGCACTGTTTCTGAAAAGCCCCTATTCTCCTGACATCAGTGCAACCGCCGCTCACTTCATTATGTCAGAAACTTCACACATCACAGCAGCAGGGGAAACCTCTCAAAGGGATAAACAGGCAGGAACAGGATGTGCTTGGTTTGGAGTCGGGCTTAATTTGGAGAAATCAGGATTCAGAACATCCCATAAAAAAAACCACTCAATAAAAACCCAAATCTTTGTCTTTCACTGGCCGATAAGCTCACAATACTTCAACAGACCCGACGGACGCGTCTGAAAAATGAAACGATTCAGAACCAGACGTCTGCTCCCAGTAAGCACAGACAGAAAATGCAACATCAGTCACGGTCTGTCATCAGGCAGGAGCTCCTGCAGGAGGGCAGGAACCTCACTTCAAAGATTATTTGGCTTTTGGACTCTGTATATACTCGACAGTGCCTAAAAAAGTATTTACTGGAGCCAGAATTTGTTCGGCGGCTTACTAAATCGAATGCAATGTATGCTGATAGGTGAACACATCAAATCCAAGTCTATACGTCTTAACTTGAGCTGTTTGAACTGGACGTTGAGTCATGGCTACTGCGACTCTTTCTCGTTAGGGTGAAACTTAAAATTACTAAAACAACTTAAATCGATCATGATACAGTGTGAAAACCTCCAGTGGGGGTGAATATATTTTATATGTCCTTCGTCTGTGTCCTCAACAGATGGATCTTATTTACTTTTAGAGTCAAAGTTGACGGAGTTCATCTGAGCCGCTGTGTCTGCTGCTCTGATGCTTTAGTTTGCAGCTATTGTTCCCGTCTTCTAGTTCTGCCAGGTGACCCTACCTGTCCTGAATTTCTTATGAGGCTGAAACGGAGAAAACGCTGACACAGACGTTCTGTCTCATAGGAGGGAGGAGAAGTCAAGTCCCTGCTGTCAGACACACTCCCTCCTGCCTTTATTTTGTCCCCGACTGTCATCTTCAGATGATGTTTCCCCCCCCGGCTCCCCTGTTGTGCTTTGCCTCTTTTCCCCTTCGGTACTTTCTTCCATTGTCGGTATTTCTCTGTCGTCGTCCTCTCTGCTCCTTCCTGCTGGCTTGAAGTGTGTCTGTGGAGCATGTCTCATCCCTCAGGGGTAACACGGGGTCTGATCTAGCTTTTCCTCTGATCACTTGAGCGGTTTAGACCCCCCACGGGGCAAAACAACGGCGTGTACACCAGTCAGCGACAGCCCAGTTGTTGCACAGGAATTATCACTACAGCTCGAGTGTTAATCCACCAGGGAGCACTTGAAAACGCTGTTTGTGTTATATATACATATTCTGTCCAAACAGCACTCAGATCCCATTAATGCTCCTAATGTCATACTTCACTGCCAAACCCCAGTGTGCACAGTATGGATGCATGTGAATAACCGAGCGGAGAATATTACCCCTGAGCACTTTTTTTAAAGGGCTCCCTGTGCGGTATCCACCTTCACTGTACTCTACCGTAAAGCGAGGCGTCATCAAACGTTGTGAAGTGTGTCGGGCAGCAGTGGCAGCAATCAGACAAAGTGCTGAGCCGGCCTCACCGGCCTCAGCTGACAGGTGACAGGAAATGTTCTGTCGAAACGTTTTGACAGATGACTTGCAGCTGCACAGCAATCACACCAAAGCTGTGACGCACTTCAGGTGCTGGAAATCACATCTTCAATGGCCTCACACTATGTCAAAATAAATCTATTCGGGGCGGCACCGTGGTGTAGTGGTTAGCACTAACTCTAAGTTTACTATTTTCAGTGGAAAGGCTCAGATCTGGTCTGTCGGTTGAAGAGCCCCTTCTGTGGGCACATGAACGCCAATCCCTCACATATTGTTCGGCCATCAAAGAACATACAAACATTTTGGGACGATGTTAATCGGATTCTGGCTGAGATTCTGTGTTGCAGGATTTCCTGGATTGTGTAACGGAGATTAATGTCTGCTGATGTAATTCAAAAGAAGGACATCCCTTTAAAATCCTAGTACAAGCAGGTGAAAAAGGCAATCACAAGAAGTTGGCAGGAATGTCAACACTTCAGGCAACAAAAGACCTGAATAACAACTGGAGCTTGTAGAGGACTCACACCCAAAGAAAAAAGTGACCCATTATCTGAGGCTTCATGACGTGCTGTGAGAAACGTTCTGCATTCAAGGGAAGGGATGTTGCTGTTGAAACGGTTTTAGAAAACACGACGTCAGTGCTGCAGGTATCTTCTTCATGAAGTCGTGTTCGTGACACACACATTTCATTTGAACCAGCCGCTGTGTGGGAAACCGTCCAACAACACAGCTACAGTCCTCAAAACTGTGTGAAGTGTTTCATACAGATTACGTCCAAACGGACAAAAGACGTTTCACCTCAGCGCACAGCAGCAAACTTCATTACCTTTTATGGTTCTGCTTTATTGTTAAGGCTATGCATGTGCAGTGATGCATGCACAACTGGCAACGTGGTCGGAAGCTCAGCAGGAAATTAACCGCTGAAGTCAAACTGAATTAGAAAGGATTTGCTTTAAATATTCATGCTGTATTTATTAACGAAGAACCGCTCGTTCTTTGGATCAGAGCTGCTCAACGTGCAGCACAGGGGGAAAAAAATGAGTCGGCTCTACAACGTTTAACCCTCTACGACACATGTAGCACTTAATG
This sequence comes from Ctenopoma multispine, assembly GCA_034779795.1. Classification (NCBI taxonomy): domain Eukaryota; kingdom Metazoa; phylum Chordata; class Actinopteri; order Anabantiformes; family Anabantidae; genus Ctenopoma; species Ctenopoma multispine. The sequence continues at coordinate 22,506,352 of JAUYWH010000027.1, forward strand.
CACATGTAATCACACTGAATTACACATTTGGCTTCAGCACATTTACACCTCTCGTAGTGAGTGAACTCTGCTGTAGCTTCAGGGGTTTGGAGTGACACCAAGAAATGAAACCACAGACACCGAGTGTATTCACATTCACACGAGCACAATCGTCCTGCATGGTCAGATTGTCTGGAGTTACTTTATCCAGGTTCTTCCTCAACTAAAGCTCTCACTCTCAAAGCCTGAGGGAAACTGAACACAGTAATTATTATAATAAACAGGATTTCACTACATTTTAAACGTCAACACCTGCCTCACTGTGAACCCTGTCGCTACGTCTCAGACCTCCGCCCTGATGGCGCTGTTCTCGAGGTGCCCTACATTTTGATTCCTACAGGAACGGTGACTTGCAATGCCAAGAATTTGAGCCTCGAGGGGCAGGTGATATATTTGGACGTGGTGCTGCATGTTGTCGAGGCTCGCTGTCCTTCACTGTGGGATATATGCTGTTCTTTTAGCCCGGTGGCAAACAGCAATAGGTCTGCAGCTCTTTTAATATGGCGGGACTCTACGCACAAGCTCCTCGGATTCATAATGTTTAGCCAGTGCATGACGTCTCTTGGTTTTAAGAAAAAGCTGCAACAGTTAGTAGCTGCAGGTGTGTGAAGTTGTTCTGTTCGAATGAAGCAACGTCACAAGTGAAACAAGAAACAAGCTTCGTGCAACAACTGCATTTAAATATTATCTCTAGCTGCAAAATCCTACAAGTCCTGTTCCTGATATCACCCTCTCTTATGTGAGAGCTCCTTTAGTGCATAAAATAAATCCAAATTGACATAACATGACAACTTTGAGATCTTCCAGATTACTCGAGGGCGATGACCTTTACACACACACACACACAGCCCGGGCCTCCGTGAGCACAGCCTCCTGTGGGCCTGATTCCTCAGGTTGCAGGGCTGGAGCAGGGAGATAACAGACTGGTGAATGATTTAGTGCGGATGTGGAACATCAGCCCAACACGATCTCCACCGGCCTTTGCAACTTGTCGGGAGAAACTGAGCTGATGAGGAGGTCTGATCAATGCGCACACGTCTCTGTGGGTAAATCTGTCTCCTGTCTTTATATCAAAAAGGTTCCAAAAACCAATTAGCAAATCTAAACCAAGCGCGATTAGCAATGTTAGCAGCAAAGACGATTAACAATTTGAATCTGATTTTTCTCAGTTCCACGTTATTCAGGCACAATGTGGTGGTCATTCACTGCATTAGTGATTCATTCATTAGTCATTCCCAACTGTCCTGTTACACTTACCTGTCCATGCAAATGTTGAAAAAGCTAATTAGAAACCTATATGTGACCAAGAAATCAGCCTTTTCCTGGAGAAATCTGGGGAAATCAGTTTTCTCTAATCCCCTGTCCCCAATTACCGAAAGCGGGTTTACATGACGTTAAAGAAATGAGCTGTGTGGCCATGTGAAGCCTGGTTTCTTAAAAGACATTAAACTGCGCTGACTGGACAGAAGTGAAAGGACCAAACAAAGAATCTAGTCACAGTGTGGAGGAGTGCAGAAAAGGTTTCGTTTATTACTTCTGCAGATTACACAGACGTGTAGAGAAGCATGATTCAGACTGTAAAACACCTGTGATAGTGGATTCATCTGCATACAGCCTGTGGTTTATCGCTTTTAGGTTCTTCTTTTTTTATTTATTTAGCTGTGAAGATTGATAAGAATGATCTTTATTCACAGACGGGCAGAATCATTATTGACATAAATCAAGCTGGAGATGAAATCCAACCAAAAGAAGAAAGTGGATCCTGTTTTGCTCGTCTGATTATTTTCCCCACACCGAGCAGCCTGAGGCCTTTTATTGAAACCTGCACTTTAATCTGTTCTCTTTTTTCCATTTGTTCGTATCTGCTCATCACTCCAGGTGTTGGGGGGGGGGGGGGGGGGGGGGGGGGGGGGGGGGG
>JAUYWH010000027.1:22509281-22545467 GCA_034779795.1 Ctenopoma multispine
AATTCCCCCCCCCCCCCCCCCCTTCAAAGCCTGGGAGGCAGGATGTGTTTGTGTGCATGCTCAGGGTTGGAGGCAGACGCAGGTATGTTGCTGCTCACTGTTTCAAGCTTTAATTATGTTGATAGCACAGCAGGAAAGAAGCAGCAGTTCGTCATTATTCCGCCTGTGAACCACAGCTCTACCGCTGAGAACCACGTTTAAGGCTTTTTAAGAGAAATTACCAGTTGTTCTAGGACATAAGTGCTGTTTTTTTCCTCAAGTGCACAGGAGCTGATTTCATTCTTTTGTGCCTGAGTTCGACCCGTTTTAAGGCTCAATCACCATCAGTGTCTTTTACCCTGCTTCTTCTTCCAAAACAGTTTCCTCAGAAGTCTTTGTTCGAAGCTGCATCACAAACATCTTCCTTCCAGGCAGAGTGACCCCATCACACCTCCTTCGTGAAGAAGAAACTCAAACTGCACATAAATAAAGTGGTCAAAGAAACCTGAGGTGACTTTTTCATATATTGAAATATTGATTCTGCTCAGAATAAAATATATGAAATCTATGAGTTTCCTGTTATCTCTGTGTGAATCCATACGGCCAAAAGTATGTACATATATTTACAGAGACTACAGGAGGATTTAAGTTCCTCCACAAATACAAGTACACGAAAACATCTATGCTGGACGTCGTCATGGGCCTTAAAGCCTCACAGTCCAAATCCCTGAGACACGTGACCATAAAGTTCAGGTGAGTTTATGGTTTTGAAAGTGTGTCAGTGAGAAAGCCTGGACGGCCTGCGCGGAGGAACAAGGACACGTCTCATTAAGCTGATGCCTCGAGCCAAACAGGACAACTTTAAACATTAAACGTTAGAAGAAGTCTCGAGCCAGGATGTGAGGATCTGGCAGCAAGGTCTACAGAACATAAAACAAAAGCACAATCCCAGAGCAAAACCTTGGACGCTCGCCACAAACTTCTCTCTCACTTTGAAAAAAACCCAACGTTCAATCACTGAGCAGGGCGAGTCGGCGGCCCAGCACGCTGACGAGATGCTTCAGCCTCTCTTGTTGCCATTATCTTCCACAAAGTCAGTATCCGGCATGCATTATAGATGAGACACGTCTTCTCTGCTACATTTCAGACGACGGACGATGTGCAGCAGTCCTTACTGATGATACATACAACCTGTCTCTAAACACACACTTAACTGTTCAACTATCAGTCACACTAACCTGCTAATGTCACCTGTGAATAAAACATGAGTAAATACCCATCGGGTGCACAAATGGACTTAACATACTGATTCTGAGTGAGTTGGCAAGCAGGAAAATTAAACCAGTGACACTAAGGAGGCAAAATAGCAGAAGAAAGGGAGGGTGCACTTACCGCATACAGCGATCCCTCGTAGATACAAGCTCCTAGTGTGGCACAGAGATAAGAGAGAGAAGCATCAGAGTTACAGTCCTGTCATGATCACACCTCTGGTTCTTTCTTATGCATTATGTAAATCTGTCATTGTGGTTCCTGCACATGCTCGGGTCGGACACACATCAGACTCATCAAGGACGAGGAATCAATTCCCTTCAAACTCTAGGATGTGAGTTTCTGTAAACTGTGAGAAAACTGTGAGTGCTGCGAGCGTCAGGTGATCAATACATCACTGCAACACGCGGAAACACGTCAGATAAAGAAACAGGGACGTGCACAAATGCTAATAAAGGCAGTCCATTGTCTCTTTTTCTCTGCAGCTTTAAAATGTGGCATGAGCAACACACTGGGACGATGTGCTGTACGTACAGCAGCAGACAAAGAGGAATGAAGAGGAGCTAAACCTGATGGAGTCAACACACAGTGAGACCTCACAGCGTTAAACATAAAGACAGAATGAACACACAACGTGCACAGACTGAGCCGGTTTAGGGTCGAGACACACAAAGCCAAATGTCAGCGAGCTGCTGTTGGACGGATTCGGCCTGCTGACGGTTACGTCGGCTTGCTGTGTCATGGCCCTTAAATCCAGATGGGCTTAATTTAAATCTTCGGTAAATGCAGTCAGTCATTTAGTCTGTGAATTAATCAGCAGCTCATTTGATCGTAGCATCATTTCATAAATGTGAGGACCTGCAGCCTCAAAAGTGAAGAGAGGCCTCTCTTCACGGCCAGCTCTGCTGTCCTCACTACTCACCAAGGTCACAACTTCACCATCAAAGAAACCAGCTGTTTCACAAGGTTGTTTACATGCAAAGCTTCTCATCTATCAGTGCTAACTAGCATTTCCAACATCCTCCATTATGCAACGTACTGAGGTACAGTTATAGTTCTCCTCTCATACAAAACGCCTGAGAGGGAGTCTGTTTATTATGCTGCTTTGTCTCTTTATCGCTCTCTGTATAAGAGAAAGAGAGCACTGCACAATATAATCTGGCAGTTTAATCAGTTCAGGGGAAGATATACAGAAGCAGTTTATATTGCAGTTCTGCTGCTAAAGAAAACTGTAGAGGTTTTAAACAAGATTAACACTGTGTTTGACTCTGAGGCATCACACCAAACTGTGATGGCTTTTAATGAGTGTGACATTTTATCAGAGAGTCAGTACCAGGTTTTACAAGATGGATTTTATGGATGGATTTTGGCACCAGTTGCACAAAACATGGATGGATTACTGGATGGGCCTACAGGGTGCAGGCCCTGGGGTCCAAGAGGCCAGAAGGCCAGAAGGCCAGAAGGCAGGAGCTTTCAGGAGTGTTTTCTTTTTTGAAACCTGTATCTCAGTTTAAGGATTCAAAACTAACCAAATAATATTAATAAAGGACCAAAAGTAGACAGTAAACTACTAGAAAACTAACAGAACTACCAAAACGTGATCTTATCCTACCAAAAGCAAACACCAAAAACAGAGAGACATCAAATGACCCAGAAATGTGTAAAAGGCAAACTACCAAAAACACGCTCCACACAAACAAAAAGAGACACTTCAAACCAGGCAGAAAGAAATATGTGAAAAGAACCAGAAAAGACACAACTCTAAAAAACTAGCATCAAAAATAAATAAATATAAACACGACAGAAATATATAAAAAGGACTAAAAAAAACACATCACACTGCTAATATCTGGACCAAACATTGACACCAAACTAGCAAAAATAGACACTGAGCCACCAAAATAGACACAAAAGGACTCACTCAGCCTTTTACATGTCTGTGCCCAGGGGCCCGTTTCTCATTATCCTTCCACGGCAGAAAAAAGCTTCTATAAATAAAGTCTATTTTTAAACAAGCGATGCTAAAGTTGTGACCTTACTGAAAGTTAAATAGATTTAATGGTCAGAAAAAAGAGGGTTTGTATATACTGAGGCAGAAGAGTAGACGTCTTACTTCTGTCGCTTCAGGAAACAGCAGAGGCACCGTCACAAACGTTTACCTAAAACATTCACATTAAGTGAAACTGAACGTGACTCTTCTCTTATTCCTCACATTCCTTCATGTTTTGATGATGACAAAGTCTGGAGGAGGAAAAAACTTCCACAAAATTCTAAAAATGTGCAAATTTTCAATGGAAGTTTGGTGTGTGGTGGAAGATCACAGAGTTTTCCTGAAACCTAAGAGATAAGAAATGTTTCTCAGAAGATGATTCTTTAATTAACAGAATCTCTGGATGCTGTCTCCTAGTTATCAGGCCTTAGAATAGAATATTATATATACTGAGAAACTAGAGGGTGAAGTTGTGATCATATTATCTGAAGACGACAGGAATTTCTCTCACGGTAACATGAAATTATCTGCAACCTTGGCTTCCACAGACAATAGAAACGAAACAAAACTCCCACTAACAAACCCGAGACTGCTTTTCTTTTCTCACCCTGAATGTCTCACAGCCGGACGCTTTCATATCACCCTCCACCTGACAGGCTTTTCTCTTCAAGTATTCATCATCATCAAGGGGCAATTGAACCATTTAGGATGCTGGAAAAGTGTGTGTTTCTATCCTAAAAATTATTCATTTGGTGATTTATTATCTGTTTAACATTAACATTAACATCACGACACCAAACTAACCCGTGTGAAACGTACTCGTGGGTCGTTTTCAGTCTCTTTTTAACAGTTTGGTGCCTGTAAATGACCAAAAACTGAAAGAATCCTCCACAAATAGACACAAAATGCTCCAGAAACATGTAGAAGGAACTGAACTACTAAATACCTTAGCACAGATTTACCTGTATGTCTACACACCTGCAGGTCAACAGATCAGTGCTGCAGGATATCACCAGATTTAATCCGGTTACATGCCTTAAAAACTCAGCGTTCAGGCTGCGATGATGAACCAGACTTAATCTCCTCAGTGAGAGAGACAACGATGTGGTTTGCTTCAGATACTCACAGCCTGTTTAAAGCTGTAAAAGAATCCGAAGCCTCCATCCAAACCACCGGGCAGCACTTAACATCAATAACATTTCAATTTTCAGAACTTCCTTGCTCTGCCTGCCAGCACCGGGCTGCTCTGCTCTCTCAGTGGAAGGAGCTGGTTGCTTTATAAAAGTTTGAGTTTTAATGAAGCGAGTGCTGCCAGGCAGAGATGAAGAGAGGAAGCCAGTGATTCTGGTGATGACCTGTGAGCAGAGGCTTTAAACCACTGTGGCCCACAGGTAGCAGGGATGAGGAGACACCCTGAGTGTGTGAACTGAGCAGCAGCTGCACACACCTGCTCTGCATTCTGCTCCTGACAGGCTTTGCATTATTACAGCTCGTGTGGTGGGAATGCTGGAGCTGCGTGGGGCCGACCTTTTAGATCCGATGCAGTTATGAATATTTAAACGGTACAAAGGCCACGAAGCCAGATCAGTTTCAAAGACGTGTTTGGATACTTAACAAAGTGGAGAGGAACAACGCCGGTGGACTCAGACAAGCTCACTTCATGTGCTCTTCTTCTCTTCGTGGCTTCACTTACAGGGAGTTTGCTGAGTCCATCTTCTCCATCAAGCAGATCATAACATCACTGCAGAAAAACCTCACTTCTAACCCATCGATCTGACTAATCTGAGTGTGGCTGCTGCTTTAAATCTGCACTTGATGATGATGATGATGATGAATCCAAGGTTCTCATTCAGAAATCCCATCAGTGAAGGAGGCTCACTTTAAATTCATTACAGGAGCTGGAATCACTCAGACTTTTTCTGGTAAACCTCGGCTCTCTGTCTGCTCAGGGAGTCCCAGAGCAGGAGGTCCTGCCCCCTCCAGGGGTCCCTCAGGGAGCTCCAGCAGTAAACTGTATTAAACTCTGCTGCTGCCTGGAACAACTTTCACTACGGGACTAAATCTGATCAAATCCGGTTTGTGGCTCTAATGCGAGTGTGCACGGTGGTCCCGGATAACCCCTGACCTACTTAACAACACGAACAACTGCTGTGAAGAGACCAAAAATACCAACCATGTATCCCACGAGGGACGCCGAGGATCCCGGTCAGAGCGCCAACAACTATCCACCATCCAGCCATGGTCGCTGCGGGGAGGGCGATAAATCCAAACCCCCGTCAGCAGCAGAAACGCGCGGTGTGTTTATTCTCTGGCTCGGAGGAGAGCAGTTCTCATTGTGCGTTTAAGGTGCAGCAAACAACCGGGAAAGATCCGGGGAGACGGAGCGCACCGGGTCCGACTCCTGCGCGCTGCGCTCCGGGCTGGAATGCGGCTCAGCCTCGCTCCGCGGAGAGAAGTGTCCACCTCCTTCCTCCTTCCTCCTTCCTCCTTCCTCCTCCTGCTCGCTCGCTGCTCTGCCGGTGCAAAACTCTGCCACAATCAAATAAATAAATGAGCAGATGCAAGGTGGTTCGTGCCCCCCCCCAGCAGCAGCGGCAGCAGCGGCAGCAGCGGCACCGGGGCGCTTTTAAAAACCGAGACGCGGAGAGGCGGTCGGACTTGGAGCGCTCCCCCAGCGGGGTTTGAAGTGACTTCTCTCAGAGCAGCGATCTTCTTGTCCTCCAGAGTCCCCCCACCCCACTGCCACCAGCACCAGCACCACTCTTCTTCTTCTTCTTTTTCTTGTTCGTCCTCCCCCCTGCTCTCTCCGGGAGGACGTCCCACCTCTCCTTTGCTGCCCCCCCTTCCACTCCCACCTCCACCACCCACCTCGCAGATATCATAATCTCACAGGGACTCTGCTCTCTGGAGGATTAGGAGCTGAGGGGGAGAGAAGTGGGAAGATCATCGTTTTAATCCCGTTTACAGCTGAAACCTGAGCTTTGTTCTCACTTCATCATATTCAAACACTTTTATTACCACTGCTGTCTTTATGTTAGTGCAGGGACCCTGAACGAGTCTGTGGGGCTCACTGTTCTGTTTTTATTCCCACTTCCATCACTGTTAGTCACCTCGTTGTATTTCTACACACAAAGATGAATCCAGGGGACGCGTTCCAAGAAAAACCTGTTCGTCCTCGTTTGCCTCGTTTCATTAAAAGGAGCTGGAAAAAAGGAAATGTAGGGTTAACGTGTGTATTTTTACCAGTTTCACTGCAGCTTTAACATATTTACCTGCTGTTTCTACAAACTATCATAAACTCTCGAGTGAGAACCTCCATGATGTGTGAAGGTTCAAACACTGAAGAAATCACAGGTGATGGAAGCGATCGATCACTCAGTAAATGTCAGACTGATCTGTTCACAGGTCAAACTTGGGAAAAAAAACGTGTTATGTGACGTCTTGAGTGTTTCTGAGGTTTTCAACACTTTTTTTATACTACGACTAACAAGTTTAACAAAGTTTATATTGTTGTGATTCCTTGTTTTTTCACAATCACATTAACTGTGGCAGGACACAGATACACAAAATGACCAAAGATATACACAAAATGACCAAAGATATACACAAAATGACCAAAGATATACACAAAATGACTAAAATGATGAACAAAATGACTAAAATGATGAACAAAATGACCAAAATCAGACACAAAATCATCAAAACTATACACAAAGTGAGCAATGACATACGCAGAATTACCAAAAACAGATAATAAATGAAAACATGTACAGAAACTAAGCACAAAATGACCAGAAACGGACCCAAAGGAACCGAACATCTTACACACGAGTGTTTTATGATTTAATCTCATCTCTCTCTCATTATAAAGTCATCTAAAGAATTTCTCATTGGCCTTATTGTAACGTTGTCGTGTATGACAGCGTCGCTTCCTCTGCGCCTTTTCTTCCATCTGAAGCAGAAGAAGGATGTTTCAGTCAGCTGCTGTCTGTATCTTAACTTCCTGAACTGTTCTGCTCTCTCTGTAATGTTTAATCAGAGGGAGAGCAGCACTTAGATTCCTCAGTGTCACATGGCAGTAACCTGACCTACACTCACTCCTTTTGTCCTCTGCCAAAAACAGGGATCAGAATCAATTTTGCCTTTGAACAAGCTTCTTTCTGCTGCTGCTGCTGCTGCCTGTGCGCCGCAGCTATTTATAACCAAGACTCAGTGACGCAGCGGAGGATTAAAATATGTGGCTGAACCCTGACCTCCAGTCTGTGACCAAGAAACCTCCAGCATCATCAAAAATCAGTCGGAATAACTAATGAAAATAAGAAAAAAACAGGCAGAAAATCATGAGAAACAACCACAAAAAGGCCAGAAACCCAGAATGATCAGAAACAGAAACCAAAATAACTAAAACAGGCACAAAATGACAAAAGAAAAGCAAACGATACACATAAACTGACCACAGAGACATTTTCTCACTTCTGATGAAAAGATCAATAATTTGGTATTTTTCTCTGTTTTACTGTGAAATGGTCTTTTGTGACGAGTCTTACTGCACAAACGTCCGACGTTGGTCTGAGCTGGTGGAAGGTGTGAGAAGTCTCTGATGTCTCCTTAATTAATGTGAGCGGCTCAGCCAGTTACCCGTCCGTCCTGTGACGCCGCGCAGGTGGATGCTCGGTGTGAGGCTGAGATAAGTTGGAACTTTTAGTGGTCCCTGTGGGGAAATCAGGATGTTGCAGCAGCTGATTTAATGGGATTTGGCAGAGAGGAGGAGAAAAGAGAGAAAGAGAGAGAAACAGTGATGAAACTGGCTTCAGTGAATCAACAAGCAGAAACAACTTCAGAGGTTTTGTTGCCTTTCAGCTTTTTACATGACTTCATCCTGTATGTTTGCATCCTGTATTTTTATTGAGCACACACACTAACAATAATCTTTATTTATTGTAAACTTTCCAAATCCCACTCTCTCTTACAAAACCGCTTCACAGCTTTGATTTCTGATTACAGGTTCAAACCTGAGCTCTGTGTTGAATAATGTTCCTGGCGACACGCAAAGCTTCAGAAATAGTTTCATACAGTTTAACCACTGAGGTCTACAGACACTTCTCACGTCTTCGCTTTTGTCCAGAAACTCTAACTCGTGGAACCTGATCCACAGGTGTGTCCCTTTCTGAGTGACTGTGGTGATGCAGCGTCTTTGACTTTCAATATATTTGCATCATTATGGATTATTGTTTTTTATATTTATGTTATTTATAGAAAACCTTTAAATTGTTTTAATAAAGTCTTCCCATGGCCACATTTTACTAACTTCTACTGGGGGCAAAGGTACAGGCAATGTCAATACTGCCTCCTGGTGTTTACATGACAGTACTGCAACTGAGCTCCAGTTGCAGTAAGTGGACCAGACTAAACAGCTGTAAGTATCTGGACAACTTCTTCTACTGTCCCCAGGCAGGAGAATCAGCTGGAGGTGATAATGTCTGGCTCCTGAAGGTGTCAGCTACTTCCTTATGAACCAGGCGTCGCCTGTGAACCTGAGGGTAAGTGGTTTGACTCCCAGCCCGGTCAGTGCTGACATGCACCGACTGACAGCTGGTCCAACAGTTTCACCACGGGGATCAACAAAGTGCCTCATTATTATTAAAAGAGATGGATTTCAGCAAACAAACCAACCATGATAGATCTGGGTCTGGGTCAGTGCGGAGGTGTGTGGGAAACATGGGGAGGTAGATGGAAAAGGAGATGTCACCATGATGCTGAACTACAAGTGGTAAAAATTTATATAATTATTATTTAATTAAAATAAATTCATCAAGAAACACAAACATGAGACACTATGCTACCAGATGTGCTGTGCCTGAAGAGATGAGCTGGACTTTCAACACCTTGAGACCTTGTTTGACCTTTAACAGACTCGACGTCCTGTAAAACATCAACAGTATAAACTGATTTATGGGTGATTAATAACCAATGTCTCTTTTTCCATCTTGGTCACCTTGTATGTTCGTTGAACTCTCCTGGAATCATTTTTAAAAAGCAGCACTCAGGAGTCAAACTCAGAACGAACACTTTATTGAGCACAGTGAATATTTACAGTGTGAAGCGGATCATGTCTCCTTCTCCTCCTCCGCTGGTTTCGGTAAAACGTCTTCACTCTTGAACCACAGAGCTTCACTGGTGTGACTGGCAATGATCGCTCGCTCGATGAAGGGTCCTGGAGGGAGGAAAAGAAAAACGGTGTCATCATTTAGACCCACGTTCAGTGGCCCTGTACAGTGTGAGGATAAAAGCTGGGGGGAGGTTGAGGACGTTTCGGTGACGCTTTTACAAGACGATGCTGTGAATAAGAAAAATGTTTTAAAACTGTAAAGTGATAGACCTGCCCACACCTGACGTGGACGTGCTGGATTGGCTGTAAAAAGACAGTGGAGAAGTTGTTTGAAAGATAAAACAGTTCAAGGATAATGAAGCTGAAAGTAAAAAGGATAAACGTGGAGCCTGAAAAGGTTTAATAAATCTCAAAGTGAGCATCACTTTGCATGAGATGTAAAACAGCTTCTCTCACCCACACAGCTCGTGTCCCTCTTCCTCCATTACTGGAGAATATGCACCGATTCCCTGTAGACATTATTTCTCATATTTACTTTAACGTACTTATGAATACTTATCTCAGCATCATTTTCTGTTGTCTCAGGTCTTTTATTCCCATAAATCTCTCTCGTTTTAAGCATTTATCTGTGAGGTTTCCTCGCGTTTCTGCCAACGCTGCAGCCATAAGCCTCTGTCAAAGACTCTTCAGAAACATTAATGGATATAGAGAAAATAAAACACTCTTAGTGCTGCAGGTCTTCCTGATATTCACATTTTCTGATCCTTGACTTCTGTGTGCACAGATAATTAAATTCTGCCCAGAGTCCTCGCGCGCCTCTTGTCAAGGACTTGATCTGCTGCGTAATGTTTGCTGGCACAAACTCAAAGACGGCTCACCACAGATAAGGTTCAGGAAAGCCCAGGTGGCTCGGTTTGACACACGCTGCCTTCATCGCCACAAGCTGCTCAGAGATAGGAACGACAGAGCAGGACGTAGGCACCGAGTGAGAGGATTCTCTCAGCTACTGCAGAGCGGAGGACACCCTGTGCAGCCAGGCGGGTCACGCAGAGCGGCGACGAGGCCCACAGGGACCATCATCATCATCATCAACAACAACAACAACAAACTAAAATGTCACACTCACAGGTTTACAGTCAGCATCTGCTGAGAGAGACACACACACCTGCTGCTGCTCTTCACTGCTCTGAAACACAGCAGAACAGTTTAGGTTTTCTTTTTGTCCCATTTGACAGTTTTAACCTTTTTAATGACAGTAATGAAAAACGTTTGGCTGTTTTTTTGTCAAAGATTTAGCCAGATGCCCTTCCTGATGCAACCCTCCCCTCATGGCTTTGAATCGGCACTAGGGAAGGACCCCACCCAACAGCTGCATTAAATAAATGAAAGCAGACAGCTGGGTAACTGGAAACATGGTCCATATCCAAATAAACTAAAACCCCACGAAAACGGGCTTCAACACTTTCAAGACTCTGAGATGAGAAGATGAGAAGGACAAACATCATTTTGGTTTTTGCTGATTAGACATCAGAGTCCTCAGGAGAGAGATAAATGAGACAGTAAAGAGTTCAGGATGTCGCTGGTTTTAAAACGTCCTCAACCAGCTCTGCAGTTTACTTCAGTGTGTGTGTGTGTGTGGGGGGGGCATTTAAACCTCTCGCTCTAATGAGGGCCCATTACTATACAATTAAAATCTGCATATTATCATCAAACAGAAAGTGGAGAAAAAAAAGGAGAACTGAATGGGATTGTTTCCATCCAGATTTAAAGGAACATTCTAGATTTTAAGTTACTGATGAATCGTGAAACTGGTAGACTACAATCAAATCTCAGCAACGTGAGCAAGACGGCAAGAAGTTCAGCAACCGCCGCCTGGTGAGGCAGAAGCTGAAAACCAAGCTGTGCAGGTCTGAAACAAACATACTGCATTTATCAGGCCTGTGACAACTTTTACTCTCAGCTAAAAATCACTGAAGCTGTAATAAACTAAAAAGAAACTAATGAAGCCACAAACTAGAGACTGTTTCCAGGAATCAAACTGAAAATGTTGATTTAAATCACCAATAAATAATATTTCATTTCATTTGATCCAATTTAGATTTTAATACTGTTCTGAAATGAACGGAAACCTGCAGCATAAATTCATCCATCCTGGTGTTAAACTCTCCACGTGAATCACACAGAACACAGTCTGGTAACGGCACAGCTGACTGCCGGACAGGCTGCTCTCATTCTGATGTAAAAACAAAGAAACAGTTGTTAGCAGAAACGCCTGGCAGCATCACAAACGCCGGGCACCTGGCTGACCTCCTCCCCGGCGTCTGCGCCAGTCTGACTACGAGCTGAGAACTGAACAAGAGGGAAATCAAAAGCTGGCACGATGCGAAAGCTTCAGCTCTTCAACGGCCACTTCAGCACATAAAATACAAATCAACTATGTGAGCTTTTATTCTGAAGGGTTGTGAAATATGTGGTGGGAGCTCATCAGTGGTGTCGTCGTCGGTTTGAGGGGACGTACCCGTATTGGCAGGTCGGTGGGAGCAAACGTCGATCAGGACAGTCTGCAGGTTGGCAAAGATGTGTTCTCTGGACATGTCGAGCTGCGCAGGAGAGAAAACAAATAAATAAACTGTTTCTGAAGCAGTTTACATTTTCATCATTATGAAGTTAATGTTGGTCTAGTGTAACGACCTTCAGCTCGTGCCTGAACAGTGGATTTCATGTTTGAGGCAGAACTTTCATAACTGTAATTAACCTGTAACTTAGTATTTATAATCTTATTTAGTAATTTTAGAACACCAGTGGAGCCCCACCATCACTTTAATCCACCTCAAAGCTAATTTCTCTCATTCACCAAAGCATCAGCCACTTTAAACTAAGAGTTCAAAAGACAAGCTGAAGCCATCTGTAGCTGAAACTCCCCTGTCGATGCCTGAAAACTAAACCTAGTTTAGGAAGCGCAGACACACACAGAGATAAGACAACAGATTATCCAGCGGATTAAAAAATGTATTTCACACCAACCCCACAGTCTTTCCTGTGGGTAAAGCCAGTTTGTTTCAATCTTAGCTTTGAGCACCTGAACTTGCAAAATGTAAAACGTGAAACTGCCTCTTCCCTGGACACTGAAAGCTTCGTCTTAGCTGATACATTTAACAGACGTCACACCACAGATGTCACCGTGAGCTATGATAACAACACTTCATGTGCGGTTTTGGCATCAGCGTGTTGAGACGCACCGTGGCTATCTGCGTCCTAACGTAGCAGTCGCTCTCCACCATGTACTCGTGACCCGTTTTAAACAGCTCCAACATCTTGGGAATGTTGATGCCGACTGATCCTGGGTGTCAACAGAGAGAGTGAGAGGGAGAGAGGGAACAGAGTTAATCAGCACTGGTGTCCTGTTAGCGCGTGAACAGATTGACACTAATTTGTGTTTGTCACTGAAATGCAGCAAGTGTCACTGTCAAAACCTACAGCTGCTAAATGAGCAATAGTCAAACAGACACACATACACTGCAGCAGGACAACAGCAGAACACAGATAGAGAGAAGTTGTTGCTGAAACTGCAGGCAGATATAAAACAGCTGTTAAACATCCTTAGCGTACCTCTCTTGCTCTTTGGAAACTTCTTCCTCAGTTTGTTTTTCAGTGGCACAAGCTTTGGCAGTATGTCAGGAACCGCTACATAAAAGTCTGCTGAAACCTCATCATCTAAGATCTGGAGAAGAAAACAGATTAGATTTATCTGTAAAGACGTCTGCAGGGACTCTGAATGACATTTAGATACAAAAACACACACAGAGTTTGACTGATACTGCAGATACAAACAGAGAGGGGATTCTTTGATTCAGAACACGTTTAGGACCATCAACACACCTCAGTTAGTCAGAAGTGTTGGTCGTATTATCATTTTATTTGGGGGGAGGGGGACAGATGACCTACTCTCTGTGCTGTCCCTGAACGCCTCACAATACAGTTGAACAAACCCTGTACGTCCCCCGAACAGTAGCCAATAGAGCACAGTTTCCTCATGATGTAGCTTCATAACTTATCTGAAGGCGACAGCATTTTAATCCATTTAGTCATAAATAAAGTGACTAAAATAAATAAAGACGTTAGTCAAACTGAAGAAACTGTTCAGTGCAATGAACTGTGCTTAAAGAAACTGATGTGGAACCCAGATTTTGCAGTAAGCCAACAAAACTGTTCTTTATAGGAGGACAACAATAAACTCACCGGTTGTATGAGCTCTACACCTCCAGCAAACACGGCTCCGTTCTCCTGAGCAACCTGTGCTTGTGCAGCATCCTGCGGGAAAACAAAACAGAGGCAACAATAAAACTTATATCTGATCTGGGTGTGTCAAAGTCTGTCACTCATTAAGGTCGTTAACATGCACATCCAAGTTACTACCCACAACTTCTGCTGCTAGGTAGGAATATTAATCAGATTCTGTTCACAGCAGCTACCTGAGCACATTCATTACAAATGGGTGAGAATTAAAAGGTGCTGTTGCTGCACGTCTGAATCAATCAATGCTCAGGCAAAATTAAAACTATTTATCCACCGCAGACAATAAACAGGTTGTGAAATTAAGATTCACTGAGGCTGAAGAAAAGAGGCTTAAAATAAAATAAAAGTTTCACCTCAGTAAAAACTAAAACTTTGTTCATGTCTGTCTTGAAGGGGTGAGGTAAGTGCAGGGTGCTGACGAAGGAGTCGACTTTTCTCTGCGAACAGAAAAAACAACAACATTGAATTATTACAGGTATCGACACTCCTGACGCTGCTGCAAATAAAATATTTGTGAGAAATCGTAAGAAACGAGGAATGCAAATCATGCATCGAGCTTAGATAATCAAGTACGAAATTTATTCCGCCAACACTTTAATTTTTCATTTCTCAGGAGTGTAGTTAATTTATTATGCATGGGAACATTGCTTCTGCACATATGAGAGTACGGCAGAGTGCGTCTCACGCGGAGCGCCTGAACGTCTCTCAAGCCCGACAGCGCGGTGACGTAAAAATAAAGAGTTTGTTATCCCTGCTTTAGCAGAATAACCAAAAACTGCTCATGTTTCAAATGATGCTCTAAATCTCACTCCGATTTGTGGAGACGAGGTGCAACAGTGACGCTCAGAGTGGGAAAGTACCCGGAATAAGCCAAACAAGTCTGCCTGTTAAAATGAGTCTCGAAAAGACACTTTGGCAGGTGATCAGCTGACCGTCGTTTGTCTTTCAGAAAGGCATCATTACTTATGATTTCCACAGCGTTGACGTTCCACTCAGGCACCACCCCTCCACCAAACAGACTATTAGTGAAAACATATGTGACACAGACAATCTCCTGTTACGTGTGTGAAAGAGCAACTCAAGACCACGTTAGCAGTTTATATGTGAAAATGTTTTTTCCTCCATTAGACTAATGGGTGTTTCTAGTATTTTGTCCACCCTATTTATATCAGTGAGGGCAGGCGAAATTAGATAATGATCCCTGTCGGACCAGTAGGTGTAATTTTTAAAGTTACAACTAATTAATATTTATCTATTATAAATGCATTTGACATTTATTCCTGTTAGTCTAT
Source organism: Ctenopoma multispine (assembly GCA_034779795.1). Taxonomy (NCBI): domain Eukaryota; kingdom Metazoa; phylum Chordata; class Actinopteri; order Anabantiformes; family Anabantidae; genus Ctenopoma; species Ctenopoma multispine. Next base: position 22,524,217 of record JAUYWH010000027.1, read on the forward strand.
ATAATTGCAAAAAGGGAAAAAATCTAACCAGATCACTCTTGACCCCAAGTGACAAACCCTCATAGTGTTCCTCACACATCACATTCAAAACTGGATGAACAGGAGGTCACAGTGACCTTGACCTTTGACCACCAAACAATCAGTTTAACACCGACTCCAGTTTGACAGAATTCCCTCCAAGTGATCCTTAGATACCGCGTTCAGACTTCATAAATTTGCCTCGAGGAGCGAAGTTCTAAATGATTTAATGAAAGAAAAATTATCTCAGTGGGCTGATCAGCGATTTGGACACAAACAGCATCAACTCCCTCCCTTAATTTTAATTAAAACCTAGTTCTACCAAGTAAATGACCTGAGCTCCATTTTGAACAGACTGCAAACATCACCTCAGAGACATGAAAGACAAAGAGCTGTGCTGATGCTGTTACCTTCTTCTCCAGCTTCATGTCTAACTTCAAATCGATGTAGACAGGCTGATTGTGGGAAGTGAAGTCCAACTGCTGAAATTTCTTCAGCATGTCGATGGCGTTTGCTGCGTCGTAGATCGTCCGGGGGTAGAACCTCATTATGTACACATCATCCACAGGTGTCCACGCCGTCTTGCCGTAAGGCTTATGTCTGTCTTTGTCATCGATGACCCTCTTCTCCTTCTTTAGCTCCTTAGCTGAGTCCTCTTTCTTGTCTTTCTTTAGTGTCCTGACAACAAGGGAAAACATCAAGGGAACAATTTTTAACTGATGAATGTCAGACATATGTAAGAGCTGTCTGAATTTTGCATTGTTTGTTTGTATGACAACACTTCTAACATGTTTTATGAGCTCATCAGCTGAAGAGACTGAAATAAACTTCCTGTTAAAAGACGAGAGCGTGACTAAGCTGAAAGCCCCTCCAGGATGAAGACCTAAAACCGTCTTACTAAACTAAAAGTTTGTAAACTCACTTGACGGCTGCTAAATTCCTGACGGGCAGGTTCCTCGGTGCAGTTTGTGAGACACCTGTGTAGGCGGGACTGCCAGCGCGCAGCAGCTGCCTCTGACATCCTGCTAAGACTGGCAAAGAGAAAAAAAACTAAAACAAAGCAACACAAGGTACAGACGAGATCCATTTAACAGAGATAGATGCTGCTTTCTATTTCTGTGGGACACAACATCAAACTGCATATTTGAGACACTTTTTCAAGACGTATTTCATAAATCGCTCTTTAATTCTGCATTAGGCACACACAACAAGAAGCATCTGTTTCAACTGGGATACAATACAATCTGCTTGGTGTTGATGATATTTGATGAAATCAGTGAGCTCAAAGATTTGCAAATCTGCAAATTTAAATCCCGTGTGAACTTGTTCACAGCTGTAGTCAACATTCCTCAAGTGCTGCTTTTAAATTAACCATCAAAAGCAATTGAAGTAATTTCCTGCTGTGTTTTTTTAAAAGATCTTTAATGTTGTGGCAGACTTGGACTTTTTCTGTTAATTATAACAGACTATAATAAACCTGTGGATGCCCGCTGGGAGAAGCTGACTCATGTTTTACAGTTTCAGTGTTAGGGACGTAAATCAAAGTAACTAAATTCAGTTTTAATCAGAAAACATAGATGTCGTGGCCAATATTGGGCAGGGAATGCCAGATAATCATTCTATATATATACACCTTCTGCAGCATGAATCACAGAACAACAACACCTGTTTCCTTCAGATTTGTCCACGAAACTTCGTTCACAAATCCGATGATTTAGAGCGGTCACACAGGAACACAATTTAAAACCTTGAATAAAATATTTGTTAACTTTTACGATTAACGATTCTGGGTTTGTACAGTGCACCGATTATGACTTTCATTTAACTAAATGTCTACTTATCTTCCTCCAGTTAGCACTTGTCATCATCACCCACCAATACGTTTGGTTCAAGGACGCTCAGAAAAGACCGATTAATCGATCAAAAAATTTTTATTTCGTTTAATTATAAGTCGTGTTATTAGTTGAATGAATGCCGAATGACACAGAAATGCAGTGATTTGGATGTCATCTGAAATAATGTCGTTTCCAGTGCTGGGTTACTGAATAGGCAAGAAAAAACTAAAACTGCACACATTTTTAATGAGATTTTGTGTAACCAGGAAAGATAGCTAAGACAACAGCAGGTAAGCTAACAGGCTGTGGCTGTTTTAACACACCACAAATCAAACTGAAAGCCTGATCGAAGTAGCACATTCTTCTCCTACAGAACATATGACCGGATTTGTTGTTGTCAGGTTCACAAAAGTTGCACAAAAACACTGACCTTTCCACACAGTCCGCGTGCAAGTTGCCATGTCTGGGAATGCGGCTGGTCCGTGTGGAAACAGCGACACGTTCTAAATTGTTCCGCCCGAGAACTTAAACCAAATATCCAACAAAAAAAGACAATGTGTAGTTATGTTTCCTATCGATAATCTGCCTAAAATATAAAGTAATTATATGGAATCCTTAGGGTCCAGTCTTGTATTCGGCATGCATTTTCCACTTGTTTTTAGCAACTGTATGTAGGAACATGTAGTTCTTCCCAGACGTTACAGATAGTAACGACAGTAAGTGGTAGAACTAAAATAAAATACAACTTAACAACATTTCCTTGCTTGGTTAACTGAATGCCGAATTGTCAAATGCTTACTAAATATTATTTAAAAAAGCATTAAATGATCCTCGGCAGCTTATGTATTTCTATAAGTCACATTTGACTGAGATTTAAATTATTTCGGTATTATTCTGAGCAGGATTCCTTAAAATTGCGTTTTAAATAACGGCTTTCTAACAGCGTATTGTCCTTAAATGTAGTCTTAATTTTAAAATTAGTTTAGAACATTAGTTTAGAAGAACATTTCATTTTAGAGTATCATGAACAGGGGTAAAAAAAAACGACGCGGGTGCGCGCCGTGTTTCGACGGGTACGAGCGGAAGCCGCGTTTGTTGTTCTTCCTTCTGTTTCCGAGACGTTCAGGGTCTAAACGGGTTCGACAGCCGCGTCTGCATGTCTCTGCCAATTCCCTCAATAAATCTTCTTCCACCGCCCCCGAATGAAGGTAATGTCAATTCCGACTTTGTTCTTAAACTGCAGACACCTTTTAAACCACGCTGTCCCCGCTTAAATCGCACACTTAAACCCGCTTCCATGTCCACCAACTCGTCACCCCCGCAGTCCGCCTCAGCTGAGACCGAGCGGCGTGAGCCGTGCAGCCGCAGCCCGGACAAATCCAGCGCCGTGCTTCGAGCTCGCTGTGCGGGTAACCTGTTCGTGCTTCGTGTCGCTGCTATTTTTACCACGTTTGACATCAGATTATCCGCTAGCAGACGTGTGCGGAGGGGCGTGTTTACCTCGCTGTCAGGTGTGACAGCTGGTGAGCCGGGGACCTAACTTCTCCGGGCCCAGGCTCGCAGGCTGCGTGCTTGTCACTTTTGACATTCTAGACTCAGCTGCTGAAGCTGTTTCCATCGCTGCATGTCCCCCTTTTAACAAATATATAAATACATTAATAAAGGCACCGCAAACCAACGCGCACTAACTCCCCACTCTTCCGGTAGTTGCTGTCATGTTTAGAATCTCAGTGTAAAATGTGTATTTTCGCTCAGCTGCGTGCTGAAAGTGGCTGTTGTAAGTCAGGTTTCGTTCTTGTGACATGACCCGATGCCAGGCCGTATATCTGCCTGCAGGCGCTGCTGCCGCTCACTTGTGACCCAGCAGTGTGTAAACAGGTTATGTAAGTCTGCTCCAAACTTGCTCACCCCTGAGCCAACCTCCAGTGGTGGAAGGAGTATCTTAGAAAAATGTACTTCAGTTATTTCAGGTGAATTTAGCAGAAAACCTCCTCCTGTGACTGATCTTTGTTAATGCAACATGTGTGTTTGTGTGTGAGCAGGAAACTGCTGCAGCTGTTGGAGCTGCTGCTGTACTTTTAAATACTTTTAAGTACACTAGTAGTAGTGGGGTTTTTTTTTTTTGTTCACTGAAGTAAAACTAGCACCTTGTAGAAATAATCCGTCACAACGTATTGGCTCCAAAATACCTGAATGATGAATGGTTATGATATATGAATGCATGTGATATTCCTGTGACACTGTGCTCTCTCTCCCAGCAGTATTACTGATGCATTATTGCTCCGTTAAATTGAATGCAGCTACTTTTACTTGCTGTATTAATTATCATGTTTTCACTCAAAGTTTACGTGCTGCTAAGTGGTTTGTCCATTTCACACTAGGCCTCCAATAGAGTCCAGGATAAAGTCTAATAAAGATATTATAGTGTGTTTTGAATTAGTAAGCTGAATCTACTCACTGGCTAGTTATCAAATAAAACGTTGTATTTTCTACACTTACAAAATGTTTTAACGTGAAATTTAAAAAAATGAAGGTGAGAAAACTACAGTATTTCTCCCAGAAATCTAACATAGCTAAAAGTAAAACTGCACACAGCAGTTAGCAGCGTGGCATTAATAATGCCAGCCTACAGATGCTTCAACTCATGCGCACAGTTCATTTTCTCTTCACACACTTCTGCTCTCTCACACACACACACACACACACAGCGTGTCCAGTACTGAGCTGATATTGTCACGATGAAGTCATGCAATATTGAACGTGTATTATACAGCGTGAGCCCCTGACACCTTCATGACATGAATATATCCTGTATTAGTAGCACACAGTATTCTCACATTTTAAAAGATGTGTCACCTGCTCTGTTTAAACACACTCTGGTGACTTTCTGTCTGCATGACGTAATAACGGTCTAATGTCAGCGATGGACTCCTGGTTTGACTTGTTAGTTCTCAGTGTGGGAAATCACCATCATCTCTAAACGCTGTCTGAGGTTACTCACTCATTTGGTTAATTTGATCATTTTAAATATCTACACTGGAGAGGGGGGATTTTGCAGGTGGCTGGAGAGTTTTGGGGGGTTTGACGTCACCGAGGATTAGGAATAAGTTTCACCTCTTCAGCACATGACTGATAATCTGATGACTTGTTGACTCTTCTGGCAGTCACATGTTACCGTGGATTGTTCTTTTACACATAGCTGGAGTTAACCTGCTATTAGCTATTAGCCCTACAAAACATAGGAGAGAGACCTGCAGAGCAGGGGAGAAGCCTGAGAAAAATGCACGAGTCATCTGCATTTTTGATGTCGTTTTTCCCTCAGGGGAAAAATAAAGTGTTATCTAATCTAATCTAATGTTTCTATTTCTTAAGAGAAGAAATCTGAGTGTCTTTCTGGAGGCTCACTCACTCACTATGTGACAAACACACCTGATTTCTTTTATGTAGCATTTTATGTGAATAAGAGCAGAAAACCTCTGTTTTAGAGCAGAAACCGTTAATTCAGTATAATAAAATAATAATTAAGTATTTTATATCATCTTTTGAGTAATGTCAGTATGTTCTGCTTCTATCTGCTTAATCTCTTTGTAAATTGAATTTAACAACTGTGCAGAGTGCTGAAATAGCTCAGATTGATGAGACTGAAGATCCAACATTCAGGTTTTTAATGTGATTCTAAAGTATTTTATTGAGGTTTTTAGTTGTTATCATGAGTATCTGTGTGTTTGTGCTGATGTGTTTAGCACTGGGCAGAGTAGCTGCAGAGCCAGACAGTCAGACTGCTTCTAGCTTTCTGAATCTAAACTAAGATCAGGTTCCTCTCTGTTCTGTTTTTCAGATTAACAGGTATGCCAAAGGAAAAATATGATCCTCCAGATCCCCGTAGATGTTACACCATCATGTCAGCTGAGGAGGTGGCCAGTGGGAAGAAGTCTCACTGGGCTGAGCTCGAGATATCCGGTCAGTCTTAACTCCCTCCACAGAAACAACTAGAGCCTCAGGTGTAAATCTGTTCCCCAACAAATAAGCAGCAGATTCTGAGTCCCAGCAGGATGAAAATCACCTCCATAAATGAGATATTGATACTGTACATCATACATTTGTTTGGTCTCCTACATGTTTTATCCAGTTTTCCAGGAGCTTCAACAGCAAAAACTTAAGAGGATGTAAATCTATAGTTTTTATCAGTGCGATGAAGCAGAATCTCAGTTAGGTTTCCAGGGTTTTTCTCTGTGTGTGCTTGTTCTTTTCCTTAATGAGAAGCTCACTCACGCTGCGTTCACTGTCTTTCATGTCACATACTGTGTGTGTGTGTACGTGTGTACAGTCTGTCATTTCTGACACTGCAGAAAGTAGGTGAAACTGTTCAAATAAATGCCTCTGAGAGATAAAATGGGCATTTTTGTGCTGTTTTGTAACGTTGTGTAGATCACACAATGAATTGATTAATCAATAAAACTCAGCGTGACTCAGTGATGGAAATAATCACTGCATCGTTACTCCAGCCCTACTGAAAACACAGATTTTCCTGTCACTCCACCCATCATTTTCCTGTTTAAATGCAGCCTGAAAAAGTAATCAAACTCTGGCTCAACAAATAAATGAGGTTCTTGTTTTGGCATGAATTAAATCTAATAATGGTGTGAAAGTGACAAAATCGCTTTCCAATCAAATATAAAAGCTAAAATCAAAATTTGTGCCTTATTAAAATCTCACTCGTACCTGTGTTTGCTTGAACAGGGCGCGTGAGGAGTCTGAGCAGCACGTTATGGACACTCACGCACTTGACGGCGCTGCACATTAACGACAACAACTTGACCCGCATCCCGCCGGACATCGCCAAGCTCCCCAACCTGGTCTACCTGAACCTGTCGTCAAATAAGCTCCGCAGCCTGCCCGCTGAACTGGGCAACATGGTCTCTCTCAGGTACGAGAAAAAAACATATACACTGACTGATTTCAAGGCTGATGTGAATAATATCAGAGTGGTGATAACTGATGTGTTAATAACATAAGAAATGTATACGTTAATTTGGTAGTTGGGAGACACACTGACCTTCGTCCTCTGGGTCTTGTTAATGGCTTCGTTTGTACAAAGTTTAACAATTAACTTTTTGTCTTGGTGAATACATTTTTGTCTGGACTCGTTCAAACTATTAACAATCCCGAAGCTCAGAAGAAAAACGGCGAGAAGCTGAAGGAGGAGAAAAACACGGTGATCAAACGAGCAGAAGAAAGAGGACGATTATGAAATGTGTGGGTGATAGTAGTTATTCCGTGTGGCTCACAAAAAGCAGCTCACCTCAAAACTGACAAAGACAGTTTGATGGGAAGACTTAAGCGAAGTGACAACAAAGGACAACGTGATGGAAGGAGTCTCAACAACAGTTTTAATACGTCAGTGACAGAGCATTACTACGCTGGAGAAAGGAGATGGAAGAAGTCAGTGAAAGAAAGAAAAACACTCTGACGCTCAAACACTGATATTTTTGTTCCACTTCTTGCAGGGAATTGCTTTTAAACAACAATCTTTTACGAGTTCTGCCTTATGAACTTGGGAGGCTGTTCCAGTTACAAACTCTGGGGCTAAAAGGTGAGTCTTTTATTAATCTGTTATTTATTTTATATTCTAAACTAAATTTTAACTTTTGTACTTCTGATGTGGTTGTTTTGCAGGGAACCCTTTGTCCCAGGACATCCTCAACCTGTACCAGGAGCCGGACGGAACCAGAAAACTTTTGAACTACATGCTCGACAATCTAGCAGGTAAGCGGCTCAGTCGCCTCGCCTCGCCTCACCTTACCGTACGAACCCATGCATATTTCATTCATCGTAAACCTGAGCACAGCAGCTTTACCACTGTGTTTGTCACAGACAAATGAGCCGTAATCCTTATGTTGTCCCTGCCCTGCCCTGTTTCCAGTACACCCAGAGCAGCTTCCTCAGAGACCATGGATCACTCTGAAAGAGCGAGACCAAATGATCCCCACAGGTAATGGAGGGAATTACTGCAAGTTGCATCTTCAATTATTTATTATAAGTCTGTGTCATTGTTAAGGTCAAATATGATAATATGACTACTTGAAATAGTTATAGACGTATTTTTACTGAGGTAAAAGAAGCAGTACCACAGTTAGAAGTAAAAGTTCAGGGTACGCAACATACACATTAATATCGATCTAGTTCTGTGTTAGTTATAATTGATGCACGCACGTTCAATGACCTCTTCTGAAACTAATTTAACTACTCTTACTTATATATGTTGTTGTGCCTCTATTATACAGTATATGGTCATTTTCACATACTTTTCACCACTGAAGAGCAGAATTACATGCAGTGTTAATAACTGTATTGTGTAATGTCTAATGTGTTAGACATAATCATAGCGATTATTTTAAGGTTTCAGTATCGGTTTCCATCTCATTTACTCCTCTCCTTTACTTTTCCTGAGTGTCTCTCATAAAAAACTTTGTGAGTAAGTTAATTGAAATTAAAATGGTAAAGTTAGATAAGCAGGGAGATGCTGATTCTTAAAATAAACAAATAAATGATGATGTATCATAGATGAAGCAGCTGTCAGTACATAAAGTGGTTAAAATCGGCTCCACCTTTACCATCTGCTGTTTTCTCTACAATAACATTGATCTAAATCCCAGAGCAGCCAGGTTGAGAAATGTGAGCACGCTGTGTTTAGTTCACTGACATCACCTTATTGGATTTTCGGTTTGGATGTTTGTTCTTGTCACTTGCCAAGAGGGGAAGCTGCCCAAAGCATCACTGCTTCAAAACGTTAGCTGTCACTTTGGCCTGAAAACAAATAACAGGAAGGACAAAAAAATCTGTCAAAACAAAAGATAACCATCACGCAGGCCTGATCGAGCAGCGATATCAGAGATATCAGTCGTTTCATTTCATTTCAGTTTTTGTACTTAGTTGCCAAATGGGGAAAAAGTCACAACCTCATGATTTATAGAGCTGGTTTAAACAGGAAGTGTGTAAAGGACATGATGTGTGAGACTTTAGTTACACTCATCAGTTCACTAAACGAGGAGAAACGGTTCCAGTTTCATCCAACGTACAAAAAGTGCACAAAATGCTTCAGTTCAATACTCTAAAGTACTAATTCACTTAATAATGGCTTTCTTGTGTAACTCGTCATCAGATTCATCATTCCAAACACTATAATATATAAATACATTAATCTCATTTGGTTTTATTAATGTCTTTTATCTTCTTCTTCCTCCTGCAGCTGTGTTCACTGTCATGTGCTACAACGTGCTGTGTGACAAGTACGCCACGCGACAGCTGTACGGCTACTGTCCGTCCTGGGCGCTCAGCTGGGAGTACCGGAAGAAAGGCATCATGGAGGAAATCACCAACTGTGACGCTGACGTCATCAGCCTGCAGGTGAACGGACGGGGAGGGAGGTCTCTCCACCACATGTACCTCTCTCCACAGACTAATGAGTCCCCCCGTTACTATTTCAAAATGTTTGCTTCTGACCACCTTTCACAGTCCTGCTTGGTTCCTAGAGCCATGCTAATGGCTCTGCTAACAGCAGCATGCTAACATGCACAGAATGACAAAACTAAAATGCTGATGTTGAGCATGCAGGGTGTTAGCATGCTAATATTAGCAAACTATTACAGCGGAACATACACTGTTCAGCTTTGAATCAGTATATGAAAAAAAGAGAAAACCTACTACTAAGCACAAATAAAGTCTAGCTGCTTTCCACTGGCTGTGGTTTGACTGTAGCAGCCTACACTCTTGCTCTAGCTTGTGACCTTTAATGAGACTCCACCCACCATCTGTCCATCCACTGTCTCCGAATGACCGAGCGAGGATGATTCACTCAGAACAATGTCAGGTCGAGCAGAATGGGGCCAATTTATTGAGCCGTTCAGTCTCCTCAGTGCTGTAATTATCAGACTGTTCTCTCTGCAGAGCTGCACGGCTCATGTCGGTTGTAGTGCATTGTCTGCTAAAGTAGAGCACCACGAAGGTTCACAGACATCAAAAACCTTCTGAAGTAACAAGCTAATCAAACTAATTTGATAATAAACTAATAGAAAAGAGAGCTTTATGGGATAATAGATTGATTGATAGATACTTTATTAATCCCAGAGGAAAATGTAGGTGTTGCAGTTGCCACAAAGAAGAAAATTACAGAACACTACAGAAAATACACATGATAATAAAGATTAAAAAAGGAAAATACAGATCTAGGGACAATAAAGTGTCTCTTATCTTACTATGAGGAATTTTAGGGCCAGATATATTGGAACTGATTAGAATATGAGTCTCGACAGAGCATATGAACTGCAACTTAACAAGTTGGCAGAGGCATAGAACTAGTTTTAATTTAATGTAAAGGCAATAGTGATCACCCTGACCCAGACCTCTGATGACATCCCTTGTCCTGTGCAGGAGGTGGAAACAGAGCAGTACTACACCTTTTTTCTGGAAACACTAAAGGAGCGTGGCTACGACGGCTACTTCTGCCCAAAATCTCGTGCCAAACTGGTTTCTGAACAGGAGAGGAAACACGTGGATGGCTGCGCTGTGTTCTTCAAGACAGAGAAGTGAGTTTTTTATACTGTATGTGGTCCATTGAATATTTTTAATCGTTTGTATGTTTGTATTTTTATGTTTGGTGTTTGGATAGCCAAGTACCCCCTTTGAATTTAGCAATTTATGTAGAGAGGAGGTTTGAAAGTGACTCGGACCATATTGCAGCTGCGTGCGGTGTTGATGGGATGATCATCATTCATGTTTGTAGTACAGCAGAGACCAAATAAAAAGTCCTTCATGGATATTTATGCTGCATTGTGGATGTTTCTGCAGGTTTACTTTGGTCCAGAAAGACACTGTTGAGTTCAACCAGGTGGCCATGGCCAACTCTGAGGGCTCAGAGGTCATGCTAAACAGAGTAATGACCAAAGATAACATCGGTGTGGCCATTCTGCTCGAGGTCAACAAGGACATGTTTTCTGGTGGTAAGACTGGACAGAGTCACACCGTCAACCAACTTCAGAACATCACACAAGACGGGATTATTACCAATCCTTATTCCACGTTGTTAGAAGCTTACCCAGTTTTACACAGCCCACCAGCATCAGTGTTGTTAATAAGTATATAAGTCAAATTATTAATATATAGTTAGGGTGCAAGATTTCTGGTGGGCATAAGAGGTGTACCAATGTGGCAGAATGAGTAGTTTATTTATGTGCACTATATACGTACGCGGGTCAGTGGTAGTAAGACTGAAACAAATCACTTTTATTCAATTTAAATTCATTATGTACCAGATGTTTTACACTAAAATCACTGACATGCCCGCGGTCACATGCTCAAATGTATTGCGTTTTGTAGGCAACCTAATAGATTGACTATTAGCTTTACATTACTGGTCTGTAGCAAAAAAAAAAACTGACAGGTTGCAGTAGCATTGCTTCACAGCAGGTGTCACTGTTGATCCTTATTAATAAATTTGAAATTAAATTAATAAATCCACCAGATTTTTAACTTCACGCTTTGAAAAAAGAGTGAAGTACTGTGTTGTGGTTAAATTATATAATGATATTCATCATTTCATTCATTAAACTCTGCAGTGAGTGACATGCAGAATATATATATATGTTTTTTATTTTGTTTGACAGTGACCTACTTTTACAGTAATACTTCCTTGTTTGTGGTTGATTTATTTCTACTCACAAACCCTTGCTTCATTTAAATGATTTTACAATTTCAGCAAATGTGAGTTTTATGTACTGTCTGTAACCAAAATAATCTATTTTATAAGCCTTTGCACTCTTTTTTTTTGCTTTAGTTTCAGGAGTTAACCTTCAAATTATTCCTTTTAAAATTCTTTCATCTGATGTGACGAGTTTTAGATTTTTCTTCTTAAATTATTTTAGTTATTTCAACAGTGTAATCATTGAATTCACTCCTTTTGTTGGCTGCATTTTTTGTCTGAATCCAGTTATTTTCCTCTGTTTTCAGGCATGAAGACACCACAGGAGAGGCAGCTGATTCTGGTGGCCAACGCCCACATGCACTGGGACCCTGAGTACTCGGACGTCAAGTTGATCCAAACCATGATGTTTCTGTCGGAGCTGAAAAGCATCGCTGAGAGGGCCTCGGGCTCCCTGGCGACCGGCTCGCCGACCTCCGACCCGTCCTCCATCCCCATCGTCCTGTGTGCTGACCTCAACTCGCTGCCCGACTCCGGTAAGTTTGTCTCACCTTACAGGGACTTCTGGTAACATTTATTTTTTGGGGTTTTTTTTTATGAACTTTCCAATTCAGTCTTAACCTTTGTATGATCCAGGTGTGGTGGAATACCTGAGCAACGGAGGAGTGGCAGAGAACCACAAGGACTTCAAGGAGCTACGCTATAATGAATGTCTGACCAACTTCAGCTGCAACGGCAAGAACGGCAACTCAGACGGAAGTATCACACACAGCTTCCAGCTGAAGAGCGCCTACGACAGCAATCTGATGCCTTACACAAACTACACGTACGACTTCAAGGTAAAAAAGTGATTATGTGATTTTCACAGTTTTGTCATTATTTTCCAATGTAGGCTGTACAGGTTTAGCTCACCGGATATATTTTTCTTCTCTAACAGGCTGCCACTGGTTTTAAATTCGCTGATGTAGGCAGGAAATTGTATTCATAATAACAAAAATGTAAACCTGTGGGTGTATTCTAATTTGATGATGAAACACAATATTTCAAAACTGATAAAACACTTCATGATCTTTCACACTATCTCACAAGCAGCATTGGAAATGTTAGCCATGCTTTGGAAAATGCATGCTGGAATCAAAAGTTTTTGGTTTTTTTCCAGATCTTTTGCTTAGAAATCTCATTAATCTTGTGTTTAGATTTGAATCAGTCCCCAGTTTGACGTATTAGCTACTGTATACTGTAATTGGAGATGATTTGATACTGTGGCTATTCTCCGTAGAAGTGAGCACTCCAAAATCAATATCACTCCAAAGGCATAACGCAGAATGCTCATTGTGGGGAAAAAGACCCCAAGAGTAACAGCAAAAGAGTTGAATGATTCATTGGAGCTGAGCAACATCTCTGTTTATAAGTCAGACATATGCAAAACATTAAACAGGCATGGTGTCGAGGGCAGGACACCATTGCTCTCTAAAGAAACTTTGCAGCACGCCTGATGTTTGCCAAAGTCATCTTGATACCCCATAACACTACCCTGTGGACATAAGAAACGAATTGGAACTGAGAAGAACACACAGTAATCATCGTCTTTATCACTGTAACCACAATGAGGAAGATCCTCTAATCTTAATGAAGTATGTGTGTGTCAATCCAACGATCTTTCCCAAATTACACGCGGGTTTATCACTCTAACCATGACGTCAAGTGCGGGGTTCTCACTTCAAACAAACGTAGGAGCAAGTCACGGAAAACCCCAACGTAGCAACACACCAAACAGAGTCTGGACCTCGGAGACTGAAGAGGTGGTATTCTTTGCCCAGGGAACTATCAGCTAATGGTACCTTTAACAGGAGACTGGCTGCATGTAGGAATCAGGACAGGAGGATCAAGGAGTGATGGTGTATAGTGTTACAGGAGCAAAGGTATAGGCCATTTGAAGTTAGTTTTAGGGCCTTTAAAGCAGAGTGTAAAAGTAATAAAGGATTACCAAAGGATTTCCCTTTGAGTAGATTCAGATACTACATGCGGAATGTTTTACATCATTGTGACTGTATTTTCGGAATGGAAAACCCCTCAACACTCAGCATCTGAGGTATTATTTGCCCATTAGGATGCCGCACACCAACACAGCACAATTTATTTTAGATGTGTTCGTGGCGACGCAGACATGCAAAAATATATATGTATCTCATATACAGTGTGTGGTTTCTGCTGTCATATGAGTCATGCAGGCACAGATTTTTTTTTTTCGCTTTTGGTTTTTACATGAGTAGCGACGGACTTCCCCATATGTCTTACACAAATCTGGGAGAGCATCAATCAATCAATTTAGGGTCACATTTTCAATTTACTTTGCTCTTCTTTGAATCATTTTTGCAGTATTTTCCATTAGTAGAGAAAAGAGGTGCTTGGATGACTAATAACTGGTAAGACTGGGCCCAGGACAAGGTCTTCCTATCCCATCTGACTCACAGACACAACACAGGAAACGTCATTAAGAACTATTGTGACATTATTCGTCTAAAAGGATGAATATGCAGTTGCAGAACGATTCTTCTTAAATTCTAAAGATCTTTTCTTGATTTTTGAAAAGACTGAAACCATTCTGCAATTTGTTTGACGGAACCTCAACATGAGATAATGAACTTGTGTATCGCTGTTTCGATCTCAGTTTCTTTTTTTTTCTCTTACTCATGACGGTACATTAACTATGAAGCTACTGCTAGCAGCCAGGTAGCTTGGAGTAGCACAGAGACTGGAAACAGGGACTAGAAGATGGTTCCATAAAGAACAAAGAACAAACTCTACTCATCAACACCTCATGTGTAGCTAATACACTGCATCTTCTTCGTTTTAACCAAACAAACCTCATTGTTAAAATTAAAAAATGTGGTTTTGGTCTTTACTAGCCAGCAGTTTCCATTGTATCTAGTCTTTGTGGTAAGTCAAGCTAATAGGCTTTTGTCTAACTTAAAAAATATAAAACTTGGATTTGTGATCATGTGATGTCTTTGTGTCTGCAGGGCGTGATCGACTACGTCTTCTTCTCCAAGACACACATGAGTGTCCTGGGCATGCTGGGACCACTGGACAGTCAGTGGCTCATCGACAACAACATCACCGGCTGCCCTCATCCCCACATCCCTTCAGACCACTTCTCCCTGCTGGCCCAGCTGGAGCTGCACCCTCCCCTGCCCCACCCGCTCAATCCTCTCAACGGGCTGCACCTGCCGGTCCACAGGTAGTGCAGCCTGAGAGAGCCCGACCTTTTAAACACTGTCCTACCCTCCCTCTCCAGCTTTATACAGGACCCTGTACAGTTTACCGATCATGCTAAAACTCCAGCACCATCCAGTCCTTACCCTCCAACGCTAAGGCACACCTACCCAACAGGAGTGAAGTATTTGCCCCGTTTGTTGCTCCTTTTTGTGTTTTTGCACATGTAAATGTTTGTTTTATTTCATATTTTCATTCTCCCCAGAAAAAAAGGCTTGATACCAAATGTTGGGCTTGGGATGAAGTTTAACTATACGTTAATTATATTTGAGAAAATACCTGCAATTTTTAAGGTTAAAAATTACTACTGGGAGTTTTTAAAGTAATGTAATGTCACGCTAACACTAAATTGGTGTGTTTCATGTGGGATTTAAGGTAGGAAATCATCTCATGACAGCATTTGTTAAGAATCTTTGGTCACATAACACCACTTATAATATGGATGATGCATTCTTTGAATGGGGTTTCAAACTGACACCTGCTTTGTGGATTATAATTATTTTCCCATGTACTTCTCTGTCAAGTCAGACTTTTTCATGATCACATTTCCACATAATTTGGGATAATGTCATGTCACTTTTCTGAACAGTTCATCTATAAAAGGATTCTCGTACCTTCTCTCACTGTTAAACACATCAGTTGCAGAGGTAAGCTTTTCATCTAGGCTGATTCGTGTTCACTGTAGTCTCAAACATGAAGCTCGTGAGTTTTTTCTGCAGTGCCAGTAAGTAATAAGAGAATTTAGGCCAAATTAGTCATTAAGTCCAAATTTCTAAAAGCACTGCAGCCAAATCACAATCTTATTCTCTGACATGCATAAAAATATCTAAATCATATATTTTTTGTAACACAATCCTTACATTGACTTAAAACGTGCTTTACACTTTCAGTTTTAAAGTCCTAAAAGAGCTGCAATCCGTTTCCCGTCACCTGACTGGCCAAAGAATCTCTGCAGAATGAGTGACTTATACTCAGTTAATAATAATATGTGTTTATTAGTGCCAGAAAAAAACACTAGAGAAGGATTTGCTTATGATTTGGCATCCGGAGCCAAATGTATTTACTAAAGACTCGCTATGAAATTGGTTGTTGGAGCCTCTTAAAGCCAGATTCCTGTGGACATTCAACTTTGTATATTTGTGTCACATGATTAGTACTATAGCCCTTTATGTAAGTTGTAACTCAGGGCTATGCTATGCATTCAGTAGTACCTCTCAAACAAAAGACTCGCAGAGTCGCATCATATATAGCAAAACCAAACAGGAAGCTATTATTCTGAAAGTCCTTTAAAAGCACAGGTAATGTATGCACTTACTTACATAGTATATGTTGTTCTTGCTGTTGTCGAAGTCACACATTTTTGTCCTTTTTTTTGACAAAACTACTGCTGCACTTTTGCTCCTTTCCCAAAAATTTGGGAAAATTAAATTGATCAAATTTTTGAGTCTTCAGAAGGTGCAAAAAACGTTCATATAAATTTAGTTTACAGGCTACAGAGTTTAAAACATCATCATTTGGTTTTGTTGTAAGGCTTTTATGTGTGGGATCGACAGGATCAAAGGGGTAGGACTGGGTACTGAGAGTAGCGCGACCATGACACAGTACTTGAGTTTCACAACCAATACATTAGTTAGAATTGTTAAAATGTTGAGAAAACTAACTTCCAGATCTCTCCGAACACTTAATGTTGTCTAGACCAGTGGCTCCACGAAATTTGGGGCCTTTTGCTAATGTTTTCTTTTTTTCTGACTGCATAGTTAGAGGAAGGTAAAATCCCATGTCACACTGCAGCAATGTTTGGGAACCACTGGTCTAAACACAATCAACCACACAATCAACCACACAACTACTTTGCTCAACAGAGCAGTCTACAAACCGGCAAAACTGTCAACTAAATCAGGAGCCATCTGATTTAAGGATCAGTTAAACGTATGAGATCTGATCAGTCATTCTGTACCAGCCTTGAGTGCTTGCTGGTTTTTGATAAATAGTGCCACAGATACATTTGTAAAAGATGTTGATGTTGGATACCCAGCTCTGGTTCTGCAGGGGAGAGCTGAACTGCAATAGCTGTCTTCATATACACTCAGTTTTTAACATATCTGACACATTTCACACTGTAGTGTCTAGTAAACTCTGACGTTTTGGGATTTAATTAGTTTAACTAGTCATAGTATTTGCTCTGTTTGGTATTTGAAAAAGAAAAGCCATAATTATTTTTGGAATAAAAGGTGTCAGCGCAACATGGCACCAGGTAACCTCAGCTTTAAACCTGGAGAAGCAGGCTTTGCTTCAGTTGCACATGATTTGGCAGTAATGAGTATGCTTCTAGTTTTGGTGGAGTTGATCTTTTTCAGCATTTTGAGGCCTATACTTCACTCCTGAACTCACTTTGACGACAGGCGTCTTTCACATCTGTGAGAGGAATAAACCACTCTCCCAAATATTTCTCACAAGTCAAAGATGTGCTTGGTGTTGTACTTTATTTTCTTTGCCCAGTGCACTAAGATCTCATTTGTGAATACCACCTCCATCTGTCTCTTGATACTCTTGTAGAGACAAAATGTCTCTGTCCAACTTTGTTTTTGAACTATGGGCATTTTCTGTCTCTAACTAACATGCAGTTTTTCAACTGGTACTTTGTACAATCCAGTATTACCAAGTTTTTGACAAGAAAAGATAAATGTTCTAGGTTTAAAAGCAGTTGTCTTGATGGCGTTTATTTCTCCAGTGCACATTTAAGCATCATCTCAAGACTTTTCACTCTCTGTGATGATGCTTAATCAAAATAAAATTGGGTCTTTCTTCCCTTGTCCAGTTTCCCTTTTGAGGTTTCTCAAAACTGTTTTTCCATATCCCCTTCACATCTCTCTTCACACATCACCCAGCATCCTCAGCCACATCTTTTACATATGCCACATTATCATGTAAGCATTTGACCTGTTGATTTTGTCTCTGTAGAGCGCACCTCGCATAATTTTTCTACAAACAACGTGCCTAGTTTGTACAATTTCTCCGACAGCAGCACTGCCCATGAGACAAAGACGCTCAGAGATTAACCCAGCGCCATTACTAATCCATCCTTTCGTCCTTCCAGTCCATCATAAACCAACCTATGGGAATAAGGTCATATGGATGTGAAACTGAGGAATGACAGATATTTTGTATCTGAAATATAAAGGATAACACACGTTTTGCTCAGTAATTTCTACTAATTATCTGAAGCGCAAACTCGTTTGGTTGTGGTTTTCCTCTGCAAAGAGGTTTCTGTATCTTATAAAGATTATCATGACCATCACTGCATGCAATTTCTGAATGTAAACTAATTTGGTCCCTGTTGTTTGTTTGTTCTTTGATTTTTGTTCAAACAGATTTTATGGCAATTTGCTTGCCATATGAATTTCTCTAGGGTAACTGAGGATTGTCTGACAAAGCATTTATTATTTGGATGAAGAGTATGTGGTATTCAGTCTGCTCTGACAGGTTGAAGGCCAGAACAAAATTGCTGCATTCAAACTCTGAAGCATGAACTTGGATGATACTGCATACATATTTGTTTCCTAGTGTATTAACCTGTAATTAAAGCTGAAAAGGGAGTTGGAAAATCAACACCGATAAAGTCTGATGAAATTGAATTAAGAAAAAATTGGAACAGAGTTGATATATTCTTAAAAATGCTGGATATTTAACAGGCATCGTGTCTCCTGAATTCCAACCACCACAGGTTAATGCACTGGGTAATTTGTTAAAATAAAGTGATAACATATGATCTGAGCTACAAAGGGGAAAGGCAGCAACTTCTGTGTCAAAACATTTATGCTATCAGTGGGTTTGACAGTTGGAAAAACATGAATTGTAATTGTTATTTTTGATAATAAGAAAGAAATTTTGTCCTTGAAGAATCCTAGAAAAGGTATGTTACAGTTGCTGCCTTTCAGCAGATTTGTTTATTCATAAAGTAAGTGAAATGAAACTGGGTAAAGACCCTCAGCCACCAGCAGTCACCAACAAAGGTGTACCTTGGTGCTACCTTGTTTCTTAAGAGGATTTTAAAGAACTGCAATTATACCAGTTATATGTAAAAGCAATGTTAACTTTTACCAGTTTGCAGACCAGTAGCTCTTCACCACATTGGCTTTTAGTCCTCTGCACCTCCACCATAGACGGGAGGAAGCAGTGAGTGTTGGTTTGCAAAGAAAACTTTAAGCTTTGTGGTAAAGAGCAGTTGACATTAGACACAGACAGTTTTGTATTGTGGAATCTAGTGTATGAATCATGTCTGACAACTAAATGTCAACGTGGTGCAGAACTACCGTGACAGACGATACTCTAAGTACAACTTTGACTTTGGTGGATTTCTATGACTAAAAAAGGAAAAGAGTACACATTTAGCCTTTGTAGACGTCCTCTTTACTTTGTTTTAGAAGCTGAGTTACTGCTGCACTTAGGAACCAAATAAGTAAAAGTGAAGTTGTGCTTTCAGTTTTGTTTTTGGATGTCAGAAAGCAAACTAAACATCACGTAAAAAAACATAAATGAACAGTGCATTAATAAAAAGATCAAATTTAACTTTTGTGAAAGGCACCAAATCACATGCTTCACAAATATATTAACTTGTTATAATAAACCTAATGAAATGGCCCTTTTTTCTTGATGAAAGTTATAAAGCACTTAACAGGACAGGATATAAAGGATAAAGATACAAATATTTTAATTTAGAGATTTTTCAACTAAGATTAAGCTATTACTTAAAAGATACTTGAACCTTATGGTTTAGTTTTTTGGCAAAGCTTTTATAAGCTTCAATTATCAATGGAATCATCCCATTAGCAATCATTCAATCAACCAAAGTTATTCAACCTCACCAAAATGGAGCCAATTTTCAAAGACTGTGGTACAGAAATAAATGTTAAATCTAAGGTGAAAAAGCAGGTAAAAACCCATCCACTATTCTTCCAGACAGCTTAGGCTAACCTCCCTTTAGCAAAAAGAAAAATTCATGAGCCTCTTTTTGATCTCATCTTTCCCTACTTTCCCATATATGTAGAGAAACTGTCCCCTGCTGGACTGAATATACTGATTCTTCAGAGCAAAAAACTCAGTGCAGAGTTAAGAATATTTTACATGAATGAAACTGGGACGTCTACAAAGGCTACAGCTGTGTTTTTTTTATATGTGGGCAGTCACACCTTAGTTGAAACCAAACATCGTATCATCTCTACACCCCCACACTCTCCCCACCTTCTGTAGGCAATAAATGTCACTTTTTTTTAAGAGTCTTTTTGTCTCCGCTTTATTTTTTCTTATAAAAAAGAAAGTCACAAATTACAGCATCACCAAAATGTAGCTGCTATCCTGGACAGCAGTCTCCTACTTTGCATGACATATGAATAGCTTTTTATTTCTCAGTAGAGATTTGTGGTTTTCAATACATTTAAACACTGTTATTTCAGAGTCTGAGCACCAATACTGCAATAATGTCTTTGCTAAATATTACATTCTTAAAGAGGTAAAGCACCATCGCTAAAGAATATTAAGTTCATCAGGCATAAAATGAAAGGACTGAGGTTGTAAAACTAACTGACTGAAGAAAATTGTAAACTAAAGGCGTGAATAAAAAATTTAAAACTGGACTCCTACAGATAATTCACAGCTTGATAAAATTGAAGAAGGCATTGTTGCATCAAAGCATGATCAGACGGGCACCTCATGAGTTGTGGAAGTAGTAGGTGGAGGAATCGGTTTGTTGGAGGCCTCCCTGTAATTAAAAGAGAGGATATGCAAAATGAATTAAGACTGGAATGAACCGCAATCACAGACAGTTTAGTGTTGTATGGTGATCAGGGATGAATTTATAACCAAGTAAAAATTATATAAATATATAACTATGATTCAACTAAAGTGCAAATTTTTATTACCGTTATTGTTATAACTGATGGTGAATACAAGAGTGAGCCCTTCTGTTGTCACAGGCCCTCCTTTAGATACAACAGAGACTAGTAAATACACATGGCAGGAGGAGTCACAGAAGAAATCAACAGAACTTTGGTGCTAATCCTACCCCTAACAGGTAACACTTATCAAAATGTTCGTGTTCTGATCTTAGTCTCCAAATTTCACAAATGTTCTCACAGCTCACTGAGAATGTTTCGCAGTTCAGTTTCAAAATATATTTTAGTGAGATTGAGGGAAACCAAATGAACCATCTCCATGATCACCACCATACACTGTACAGTCCATTTGTTTCTAACTAACAATTACATTTGCCTTTTTCTTTTTTTTTTGTCTAATAATTTAATTCGTAAAATCACACATCATGTTGCTCTACAAGAATACAATCACTAATAAAAAACAAAAGTAGATTGTTACCTTTGCAATTCGCTGATCATGTTGTCCACCCATTTCAGCCCTGGTTTGGTGCAGAT
>JAUYWH010000027.1:22554308-22596758 GCA_034779795.1 Ctenopoma multispine
GGAATAAACGTTTTAAAGACAGATCAGTTGATGGGTTTATTTCACCTCTCACCATCGTCAAGTATGTTTAATTTTTTTCCACAACACTGGTCAGATCACTCGCTTTAAATATGCCTTATTGTTATAATAATGAATATAAAGTGACAGTTAATAATAAATCATAATAAATACAACAGTAAAGTCCACAGTAACTGTATGTACTAATAGGGTTTTGATGCTCTGGCCCCGGGGTCCTAGGTGAGCATGGGTCGAGCTAGTTTTTGCAAGTTGTGTTCTTTGGCCTAAGGCCCCTGGGGCTGTGCCCGTCAGGCCTGACGTTAATTTACAAACTGTCATGTCATTGACAGTCTATGAGCCTGCACACAACATTAGGGCCCTGAAACTGAAGGATCTCTATTAAAATTAATTTATTACTAATGACCTGTTCTATACGTGTAAGCTGTTCTTCAAACAAGCGGAACAAAACAGGACAGATGCTCTGCACATACCCGCATCCTCCCCTGAGAAGAAATTTGTAAATCTGATGTTTACCCTTTTAGCCTTGCTGGATGATTTGCATTAACCGTAATGCGACTCAAAATGGAAGACCAATTACCAGTACTGCACTAAATAAGCACCGAACCCGGACACAGGTTGTCTGACTGGCAGTCACTGTGTCTTCTGGTAATTTGACGATGCATACTATTTAGTTTTACAGATACAAAGTGTGATCTAAATGAAATACATGAAAATCTGATGTTTTTATGTAAACAATACTTTTGGGAATAATCCAAAAGTTTACTTACTAAAGTAAACTTTATTATCATTATTTATTATTATTAAAAAGAAATAATTAAGAAACACGTGAGTCTTGTTTCGCTTCCAGAAGTTGTCTAAAGGCAGCTATTTATCCTCTGAGGCCTCTGCTAGCTTTCTTTTAACAGTATATTTGCAGTTTGGACTTATGTTCATCATTTAGCTAACTGGGCTTCAGTCATTGATGGTTATAAGTACTCTACATCTCTCAGTGAATAGTACTTGATGTGTTAATCTTCTGTTCTAAGTGATTAAGTTTCCACAGTGTGTGTAGAGTGCTTTACACTGCCTCGCCTCCTTAGGAAGCCTGAGTCTAGTTATGATTTGACTGAGAAAGCTCCTCTTCACTTAAAATACCAATATGACATCTGACACAGTCGTACACAGTCAGCTGCAAGGTGACTTACCTTTCAGAAACTGCAGAATCTCAAATATTTCATCATTTCACTTGCAATAACTTTTCTAAATCTAAATTCTAAACCTTTCTGATCATTTCTAGGTTTACCTAATATATCCCAGCTGGCTAAGGGTCTACAGAGAGTCCTTCGAGCCCTTTTTCCCCTTTCGTTTCTTGTTCTCTGTTATGACGTTAGTGAGAAAAATGATTTAGAGTAGGATATCCAAGTTAAAAGATCAAGAAACAGAAACATGTATTGTTAGCTTGAGATGACGGAGTAATATCAGAGCAGCTAACCTAGCATACATTACTGCTGTCTGACATCGTAACGTGAAAGTACAAACAGCTAAATGCTGGTAAATTAGTAAACAGCTTCTTCTTTTAATGAGGCAGAACCAATTAGCTAGCTTAGCTAGTTAGCACTAGCTTTCACCAGTGCTAGCTAGATTGGCATAAATAACAAACAACAGATCAAGGTTACAAACCAGAAATAAATATTCTGTGTGGCTCTTATTATTACAGATATATAAACTCACATTTTCTCTGACTTCTGCTGTCATAACTATGTTATTTACTACAAACATTAAAGTACTAATTCAGAACTGATTTGTCCTGGAGGAGAAACACCTGTGTGGCTTTACTCCAAAGGGGTTTCAACCAGTGGTTCCTGGCCCCCTGATGGTCCCTGTACTGTAGTAATGTAGTGTTACTGTGACATATTTACATGCATTTTGTTTCTTAATAATAATCGACACAATTAGCTGATTGATAAAGAAAATGACTAACAGTTGTGGACATAACTTTTTCTTCCTTGAATTTCCTGTTATTTATTTAAATAAAGTCATTAAAACTACAGTAGATTCTGCTGAATAAACTACAACAGTAAATCGCTGATTATACATTTGATTGTATATTGAAGTCACAGGAGACATTTTACTGCAGAATGAGTACTTTTACTTTGAAAGAAGTCAAAGTATATTTACCATTAGCTGACATTTTTTTAAACTTATTTTTTAGTATTTTACGATGTTCCGAGTTGCCTTTCCATCCCAGATATCTCAAGAACACTGTGAGGAAATTCAATCAAGGATGTGACCCCAGGTCTCCGGTTTGTCCCATTCCTGTGAAAGAGAAATCAAAGGAATGCCCTAAAGAAATGTCCTTAAATGTGGCACCAGTGTCCCCTTTGACTGAGGGGTGAATAGATTAGAGATTGGACATTATGGGTCACTGTGACTTTTGACCTTATTTTTCCAACCACTGCCTCTTCATTTGTTTTTTGTGGGAGTCTACTAACCACAGCAACTTGTTCCCTTTGCTCATTGCTGAGCTCAATTAAAAAAAAAATTGGTGCATCACTCCCTCTGCTGCTGGACGATTAGAATTACACAGATGTCAGATGAGATGAATGGGGAATGCATATCTTAATATTTCCCAGCAAGGTCTACATTAGACTTTAAACTACAGCCACGGTTTAAATGATGCCTGGTTTATAGTCTTTATATACTATCATTATCATAATAAGTACACAGGAGCTCACATGATACATAAAGAGGGATTAAAACATGTATTTGCACTTTAAATTGAAAAACTTATAATCCTGTATCAGTGGAGCCGCACAATGAAATAAATAAATCCCAAATTAAGCATAATTTGGCCACTTTAAGGTTATTTCACATCAAACAAATACTACAGAGATATTCATCATTCTGCTGCACTGTAGCTGCATAATTCGGCTCTTCTACACTTCACGTAAATAAAAGTAAATAAATAATAAAATGTATTTTAAATATCATAACCAGTACTTAAAAAAATATAAGAATGTGTATAATTGTAGAAGACAATATATTTTTAATGTTGTTAAACTGAATCCTGAGAAATATTAGAGGCGTCTGGTGATTCAAAACATGACACAGAAACAAGCTCAGATGAGCCTTTTATTGTTTAGAAATTATTTCTGCAGAAAAAAAAAAAAACTATGCAGTGTTTGGAAGAACAATTCCAACTCGTTTCTCTAATAAATTTAGGTTATACTAGCTTTGTTACAATAGAAGAATTTGTTAGAATTACTAATAGAGAAAAAAAAAGCTCAGGGAGATGAGTTGTGTGCATAGCTTATAACAAACCCCCAGAAAAAAAGAATAAAGAACAAAAATGTATAAATAAATGCTTTAAAATGAATACTCAAGGCTGTGGTGATGTAAACCCACATACAGACTATATGACCAGTGGTTCATCCCCAAATGTGAGAACAACAAACTGTGTGTGATTAATTGACAACATACAGCTGCAAAATACAGAGTAGTGTAAAAGCAAGTGATTCAACGCATATAAAGAGCTGGTTTAAACCAGTGTAGTGCGGTGGAGTGAAGTCAAACTGCAAACGGGGCAATAAAAATAACGCACATAAAAAAAGGTTTGCAGATTTAGATATAGTCTTAAATGCATATTTATTGTAAAAGAGGGATAATATTGTGCCAAAATAATCATTTTGATCTGATTCTGATATATTTATAATCCACAGTGTGTGTTTGCTGCTATATTCTATTTTATATATGATTTATATTACTGTAAATAATCTAATATTTTCTTTTTTATTAATCTGCTCATATCTTGTCCTGAACTCCTGAAAAGAGCTTTTAACACTGTAGTTTTTACTATACTTTGTATTGCTTGGACTAAAAGTGCTTAACAAAGAAAGTTGCTTTTTATGCGTTTTACAGACAAGATAATTAATCAGTGCAGCGATTTATAAAAGAAACTGTCGACAGATTAAAATCTATGAGGAGACAGAGCATAACATCCATGTTACTCACTTCAGGAGGTGAGATCTGTAAGAAGTTAGATTCATTTCTCAGACTGGCAGCTTTATCGCCTTTTTTTACAAACTAAAAAAATACGATTTTAAGACTCAGTCCAAGATCAAATCCTCCATCCATGCTCTGAATCGAGTTGAACAAGTTTGCACAGATCAAACTTGAAAACTACTTAAAAAACTAGACAAAAGAGAAGAAGCACCAACCAGCCAGCTGGTTGCCTACCAACATCCTTCTCTGTTTGGAAGCGTCAGAACTACAGAAACTCGTCCCTTTCCTGCCTCTCTGGGTGTTTATCTGAAGACGGCTGCAAACAAAGCAGCCTGACTGGAAGTAAACGTCCTCGTAAACACCAAAGGGCTCCAACTCCAAACCCAACCTCACCCGAGCAGGCGGCTGCTCCACCAGGGGGCAACAAAGACGCCCCTCTTGTTTGTACCACAGAAGAAGAGTTTCAGATGAAACCAGATTTTCTTTTAACCTCTAATGGCTGATGAGAGAATTAACCCTTCATGGGACGCGAGTAACAGTGCAAGCAGGGGGTAGGGGGTGGGGTAAACAGTGGGACTACGCCTGTAAGCTAAAACATGACGGAGACAAAAAGAAACACACAAAATAACAAGAGGAAACAATATTTCTCTCCTCGCCATCACTAGCACTCTGTTATTGCAGTTTTCAAGGCGCTTTCGGGTCATTTAAGAGAAACTTTACAGGCACTAAGTGGTTCTGCTGAGTTTCCCCGATCAACAGGGAAACGGACAGAAGAGAAGAAAACTAAAACGACTTATACCTTTTTAAGTATCCTAAACTCTTGATCACATTCGGTGTTGGATGCGCTGCCTTCAGAGTCACAGCTTCTTGTGACATACGTGTGATCCCGTTTCCTGGTGAACCTCCGTTTAGACGTTTCAAACGAGATTCACATTCTTCAAGTGCGTCTTAAAACAACAGCTAGCAATCATCGCTCTTGTTCCGGCTCTTCTTTAAAATATTCCTTTCTTATGCACCTTCAGGAGAAGCAACAAGGGTCATTACATTCTTACACTGGAAGTGCATCAGGAAGGAATGAAAAGCTATCTCTGTTGTTTTCCTGCTCAATTAAAACTTGGCAGCAGCGTGTCAGATTACTGTTAATTAAGCAGTAAAGAAAATTCTACAGAAATATCTGGGCAGTCAAATTAAGACGGTCATAACCTGTCTGCTAATTGGGAGCAATAATATCAATATGAATGAAATGACTTATGCTGCAATAAATCAAGATTATGATAAACTGTCTGGTTTCTTAACAGACATGAACAGACTCATCCACATGTCCCCAGTACGTTGGGAAGTACCCATGTTCAGCCAGACTAACATTATTAACAGCAGTTGGGAATTTATCCCAGTCAGTATCTGGCTTTAATATCGTTTTATTGCTCACACACATGAAAGTTATCCAGTGATGAAACAATGTGTTCCACAGACTTTCACCAGACTCTGAAAGATCACTTTGTCCCAAATTGCACCACAAACAACCTCCATGTTGGTCCAGTTCACTTTTCACTCACTTTCTTTTTCACTCACTTTTTTGTTCTAACTAGTCCCTACTATAATTTCAGTCTATTCTTTAATCTAATAGGAAGGAATATGGCCCCTTCTTCCACACTGGGGTCACATGGATGAGTCTGAGTCTGAATCTTTACCACTCAACAGGTAAAACAGCCACAAACTCTGATCTCTGCACTTCTTAAAATCTAAAACCAAAATACTGTTGCTGCAACACAGAAGCAGCTAAACACACCACAGGGCAGCCTCAGGGAGGTGTTTTGTGCTTTCACTCCGAGTCGCCCTTGCCGTCACAAACGCAGCTGAGCGGAGCGCGGACGAGTACTAGCACGCGTTCCGCGTAAAGTGCAAACTGATGGGGTCCTCCCCTCACAGCCTCAGACCAGCTGAAGCTCCAGGCAAACCGGGGAGATGGAAGATGAGACGATCTGCAGGTCGCCTCTCCTGCTGCTCTGTTTAATGGCTCTCTATCACCACGGGCTCGTACCTGCCCGCAGACACCCTGCAAGGACGCAAACACACAGCGGTAAGAGACAGTGACATGAAATGCTGCAACAGCCCAACAAGCACGTTGAAAAACTGTGCGTCTAGAATCACTTCTGCCTTTTTGACTACTGACGTTTCTATTACTAAAACTCACAATCTGCAGACAGCCAAGTGAAAGTGACCAAAAGAAAAGAGGAAGAGAGAGCGACACGCAGACAGCGAAACAAGGAGAGGAGGAAGTGACAGATAAAACAGAGAGTGGCGAGCGTCTCACCTGTTTCCGAGCCTGATGCCGCTGAGAGCGGTGGTTCCGTCTCTGCTGACGAACAGGCGCAGGTTACTGTCTGAAAACCAGAAGCACAGAGTTAGCAGCAACACACACAGTAAAGAAGTGAGAGAACACAGAGCCACAAGTGAACACGTGCCAACATACTCGGTCCAAAGATGGTGCAGTAATCAAGGATCACTGAGTGATCTACCAGTCATTGTTCTCCAGTATCTACATCCTCACTGTACCTTCAGTGTTGTTGATATCTTCAAAGTTTTGGCTCTGGACAATTTTTTCCACAATGTCGTCAGCATCGATGCGAGTGTCGTTTACCCAGGAGGGGTGACTCTCCACGGAGTCCTGCTTCCTCCTGAAATACAGAAGAAGACATGAAAAAAAAGTAGTTAGGAAAACACTGATGTTGGATGTTACACGCTTCTAAAATCTCAGCCTGTCTCTCAGACATATCGGCATGGATGTCTGAGAGACACCTCCAACTGAACGTCCGGGAAACCACTCTCCTCAGCAAAACATCTCAATCTAAATTGGCTCACTACTGCTAACACCTACAGAATCTGCAAAAAGCCTTGGGGTTTGGATTGATGACAAACTGAGTCTGAACGATCATGTAGCAGCGACCTCCAGGTCCTGCAGGTTCAGTCTCTATAACATTCATTAGAGCTTTTCTCTCACAACAGGCTACACAGCTCCTCGTCCAGACAATGGTCATCTCTAAACTCCACTATTGTAACTCTCTCCTGGCTGGAGCTTCTGCAGTCACCATCAAACTCCTCCACATGGTCCAAAATGCAGCAGCCCGCCTCATTTTCAACCAGCTGAAATACACTCATGTCACACCTCTTCTCACCTCTCTCCACTGGCTCCCAGTAGCTGCTCGCATTGAGTTCAAATCCTTGATGCTGCTTACAGGCTGTAAATGGAACTGCACCATCTTATATCAACACACTATTAGAAAGCTACACTCCTGCACGCCCTCTCAGATCTGCAATTGAGAGGAGACTAAAAATCCCATCTACACAGGGTCTCTGATCCCAATCCAGTCTATTCTCCTTTGTTGTCTCTGGCTGGCTACATTCTCACAATCCTATGAACAGAGCACTGATGAATACTGAACTGTTCTGTACCTGGGAGGCCTGTTAGGAGGTAAGACAGGCCTTGGAGGTCGAGGGGGTCTCTCTGGACGCCCAGCATCCTTGTCGCCCTCTGTGGGTGTGTCACCAGTGAAGCCCAAGCCCCCGGAGGTGCTGCTTCCTGTTGACGTGTTCCTGCGATGTGTGAGGTCTGACAGGCTGGAGGAGCAGGAGTGCTCCGTGCTGTAGCCTGCAGGGTGGCAGGGACACAACAAGATATCAGCAACACCTTTTCTTTACGGGTCTGTAAAATCCTGTTCGCTTCTAAATGATCTCGAGAGACGTTCTCTGGAAACAAGCGTATAAGCTAATGACCCTACAAAGTTTACCAGTACTGAAGAGCAACGTTCCCCATAAGAAATAATTACATAATTAACCATATCCACCCCCAGAAAAAGAGATTTCTTGTTTGCCTTTTGTCTGCAGGCATTATATTAAGAAAGTAACTCAGTCTGGATAAGAAAGGTAGACTGTAGAATAAAAACCATGCACCAGAAAAAATAACTTAAACTGTTCAGCTATGAACTGAACCGTGGGTTTGGAGAATCACTACAGCCCCACTGATCCTCTGAACTCTGGGGTAAAACATCTTCATTACATTTAGGCCAAATTACAGGTTAACTCCCTGATTTCAAGTGATGACAGACCTAAACGAAACATGCTGATTTTAGTGTGTGTGTGTGTGTGTGTGCGTGTGTGTTCTCTCTGCACGCTCGTGGAGAAACATATTCATACAACACTGCCGTCTGTAGCCAAAGATTGTTTGTGAGGTTAGAGGTAAAACTGAGAATCTCCAAGCCGAGTGAGACCTCTTCTCGGTTTCAAAATGTCCCACGATGTGAACGCGGTCATTTTTAATCACTCGAATTTCAGAAGCTCTTCAAGGAAAATCTTTCAAAGGAAGTTGTGAGGAAATTAAAAGAGCCCCAAAATTAAGCATTTAAAATTAAAAGACATAAAAGGGCGCTACAACAAACACTGGGTGGAACATCTCGTGGTACCTGAGATCTTGCTGTGCTGGCTGGCGTAGCTGGAGTTACGAGAGTGACCAGACTGGAAAACGTCTGCAGGACCAGACTGGCTCTGGTTTGTTTCTGACTCCTCGAGGAGACCTGAAGGCACCAGAAGAAGAAAACACAACAGTCACCACTCCATGGGTATTTATTTTGAGTTTTCTACGAGACTAAACATCGAGCGGTCGTTGTTGACTTTCTGACTCACAGCAGCTGTAATTTACAGTGTAAAGGAAAGTCTGCAGGTAAAGTAAAAGATTTTGTAAACTACCTTCTGTTTGCAATGAAACGTTCAGTACTAGCAGTGTGAGCGACCCGAGCACACGTGATTTTTCATTTTAATTCAAACTAAACATCTTAAACACCGTCTGATCGTGTTCATGTGAGGAAGATCTTCTTTCATTACTACTTCCAGGAGGCTTTGGATCAGGATATGAAAGTCATCTGGCCGAGGGGGGAGCGGAACTGGAATCCAGTTTTGATGTTTCATACATGTAAATTAATTTTAAATCCAGGTTTTAAAGTTTTATACGTGTAGGACATAACTTGGTTCCCAGCCTCCACTACATGAACCCGTGGCTTTCAGTTATAACTTAACTGACTGAAACTGGACTATGTTTTATGAATGTTGATAAAAAACTTTGCAAGCTGAAAGAGTTAAAGCCAAAACGGGTTAAAGTCCCTCGCACATTAAAGGCTGCGTCACATTTCAGATGTGACTCATGTTTGTTCGATGAGCACCAGCTGTTTTTAAAATCGCTCTGAGTTCTGTCCCTCACCCACCGTACGCGTTGGCCTGTCTGAATAAATCTGGCACGGACCGACAGCCTTACAAACGTACAGTAAAAATGAAACAGATCCTTTCACTTCACGTGCTCTTCACGTTTTTGCGATGGTCACAGCTTGGTTTCTCCACAGCCTCAGGGGGAACTGAGGCTGAACCACTGCTCAGTTTGGGAATAACTAAATTAGGAGAACTGGATATTTTGCCAGCTCTAACCCAGATCTATCTCCCTAAGCTTTTGTTTTTCTCTTTCGGGCACATGAGCATCGGCTGCTGTGAGACCTCCCTCTCTTTCTGTGCATTTCAGATGTTTACGATCTGGATCTTTATCCTGCTGGGGTCTCAGCCTCTCCCTCGCCTCTCGCTCCCTCCCTGTGTTTGTTCCTTCTCCAGAGTGGAGTGGTTGTCATCCTGATTGTTGTTAATGTAAATCTGTTCTGTACACACAGCATCTACTGCATGTCTGTCCGTCCTGGAAGAGAGATGCCTCTTATGTTGCTTCTCTCTTTGGTTTCTCCCATTTTCATTTTCCTGTGTAAGTAAGTTAAACAGGTTGCAAATAATCAAAATTTAAAATGTAAACCCAACCACTGTAACAACTGTACCTGAGCTGACGATGGAGGGTCGAGGTTTGGCGGACCGGCCCAGCGAAACCCCTCCAGCCGGACCAGGCTCGGTTGTTCCCTCCCCCTTGCAGTCCAGTTGCAGGGTGTGCTCTCGTCCTGGGATGGAGATGGACTTCGCTGTGCTGGGAGGCCTGCAGGGAAAACATTTATCAGTATGGAACAGAACGAGCGCAGAGTTGTGCTTAGCTTGGCACGTTCAGATAAGATTCATTTTATTGACCTCAGGGAAACTGAGTCACTGTGGAAACAAAGAACAGAGGAGCACAAAGATTTTAACCACTTAACAGTCGGTTTGGAAATGTCCTTAAAATACCAAGGTATCAAAAAAAAAACACCTGTGGACGTCTACATGTTACGGCGATCGTAATGTCAACTAGCACAGCGGTTAAAAATGTGCTTTTACATATTTAGCTTTACAGAAAATGAACAGTAGTAACAATAGTCATGTAATACTGGCGTGAAATGAGCGTCGGAGAGGAGAGAGGCTGTTCGTCCTGTCCACTGTCATATTCCAGATCTGATTCTAGCTCCAACGTGTGTGGCTCATTAACGGTTAAAACTAGGTGGAACTATAAACATATTTGTTTATGTAACCGACAAAGGAATGAAGGGCTGTGCTCAGCAGTCAGAAAACACTGCGACTTCCATCTGACAATCTGAACTACTCACGTTTTGAAACACGGGTCTCCAGACAGGAGGGTCATCCCGATGATCACCTTTAACAAACAGAAAATCCCCTTTTTTATTAAGCAGTGCTGCAGAGTTAAACAGATTTTATCCATATTTACACGTGTCACATGTTAAGGTCCAATGGAAGCAACAGCAAAGGACGGGACAGTAACTTGTAGTGCTGCACAGTACTTAATAACCAGTGTACAATCAGATACTCAAAACATGAGAACAAACTGGTATCCTTACTGTAAAGCAGCTTGTTACTGTCGAGCTGGACATTTAAGCAATGATGAAACACACTGGAGAGGTTTAAAGGGAAACTACCAGTAAGTTGGATGAGTTACGCACGACTGCAGAGGGTGAAGTTTTCCAGAGGAACGAGATGACAAATCTACTCGTGACTGACTTGGCTCATTAAACTGCAGCGCAGTTTGTGTTGATGATCATCGGGTGGCGCTGCAGAGCTCCTCAGTGCCTCACTGAATAATCCAGAACCCCACAGCGGTTAAGCTGATCTTTTAATGTGGTTCTTTTTTGGCAAAATTCATCAGCAACTATTTTGATAATCTAGTGATAGTTTCAGTTATTTTTAATGCAAATATGCCAATTATCATCTTCCAGCTTCTCTGCTGTGGTGCTTTGGGTTTGTTTACCGTTTCTTTGTCCAAAATAAGTGTTTGAGGTCAACAAAGAGGAATTAAAGGTAAAGTCTTGTCATAGAAAATCTCTCTCTGATCTATTTAAATGACATTTTTGTCTGACCAGCTGTTCAAACGCATTCACTTTATCTTAACTTCAACAGGAAAACCAAAGCACTTCACCACCTTACAAAGAGATTTCCACTCGGGCTTCTTCTGAGTAAACTGTGCAGTGGAAGCAATCGGTGAAGAGGTCAAAGGTCAAAAGGGTCAGAGTTAATGATCAAGTTTGCTTCTGGCACAGGAACCTTTCTATTCTTACTTACACAACAAAATACACACCAAAGATTCTGAAATGAAGCTTGTTTTCCTTACGGTGTTGACATTGGACTATATGTCCTTCGTTAGCTCAGTTCGTTTTATTTCCTCTCTTATCTTTTGGACACACATCTCCTTACCTTCAGTATGGAGTTGTCCTGCCGTGTGTTCTTGGTGTCGTAACCCTCCAGCAGACAGCAGCGTACGGTGGAGCCAGAACCCGCAAACTCCGCCATGTTGAGGTCTGTGAAGCCCAGCTGAGAAGAAAACGGAGACTTTAGTGACACCCATCATTTAGCACCTCAAGCTAATTTACACTGTTTTCAGTCTATGATAGGCTGCAAAAACCACACATCAGTCTAACAGACATCCAACCAGACACAAGGGTGAATCCTGTACTTTTCATATGCCTTTAATGCAGGCAGGTTTTTATGACTACATCTGAAGCAGACGTGAGGATCACGCTGCTGTGGGCAGTGATTTCACTTTAACTGAGCCAGTTAATGAAAACAAGCAGGGAAGGTCTTGGGAACGAAATTTTCTGTTCTGGTTTTTGTTTATTTTATTGTTAAAACAATAAAAATCCTCACTAATGTCATAGAAAATGAGCAAGAGAAAACAATGACGGATGGAGCGAGGGAGGAAGACGTGTGGAGTCTAAAAGCCAAAAGAAGAAAACTAAACAGAATCCACTTCATTTGGATTTCATGGCTGAAATGTGAATCTTTCAGGGAGAAAACTGCCCAGAATGACCGAAAGCTCCTGAGTCGCCACACGTGGGCTGAAAGGTGGCACATAACTCTATTTATTTCTCTTCCTGTGCAGAGACTCTCTAAGCTGAAGTGGTCTCTCTCACCGCTGACGTCCAGCGTCACAGTCCACGGACGATTAAAGTACAGCTGCCAAAATAAACACACCTTAAGGGAGGCCCTTCGATCCCATTTTATCTTCAGTACAATTAAAGGGGTCACGCTCTCAGCTGTCCTTGGTTAAGATACAACCAGGTGATTTGAAGGTACCATGATTCTTGGTGCCTATAAAAAGAAAATCCATAACCTAACCTCCTCTTTCAGTAGGTCAGGGAACCTTTATCTCTAAAACAAACGGTGGCGTGTGGAAACAGTCTTTGTGTTATTTGAAATGGCCTCTGCAGCTCTGTCTAGAGGAAGGTTCCCATTCTTCATTCTCCGGGTTTCCCTTACTTTACGGAGCTCCTGTTTTCATAGGTGTGTGTTTAAGGAAGCCAACTTCTAAGGAGGGAAACAAGGTATATTTAGCTAAAGGAAATCTAAAAGGAGAATGAGCGAGAACGGGAAACGGTTCCTGTTGGGCAACGACGTCCACGGAGCAACAAACGTTTATGGTCTGACCTTGTAGTTTCATTCATGAGACGTGACTCATCCATCAGGAGCTGTTAATGTTACGGGTAGGAGAGGTGCTGGCAGGATGCTTCGCAGATTCCAGGCAAAAGTGAGCGCAAACCAGACACGCCGTCCGATTTACGCTCGCACCCCGCTGACGGCGAAATGCTAATATTTACCTTAAACGATCGAACACAACACAAGCTCATCTGTAACAACCTCTATGTGACTGTGAACAGGCGACCAAGGAGGGGCGACACAAGCTCTTACCTTCGTATATGCTTTTCCTCCTTTGAGTTCCTGCAGGGAAAACAGGAAGGCAGTAATGAACCCAGAGATCCAACTTCATATTACACAGGGCACCAATTACACGGCTCCAACAGGAGACTTTAAATTACAGGCTGAGACCACACTCATGGTTTCTGTGCAGCTCAGCGAGCAGACAGGGGGATGGCACCGAGGCGGCATTCACATGGGAGAGGTAGCATCAAGTCTGCACTGAAATATCCAACATACATGTAGGTTTAAACTTGACTACGAACAGGTAAAAATAGCTTTTATGACCAGTAAATTGTGTATGCTAACTACAGTTTGAATACAGAACAGTGTGAGGCACATAGACTGTGACACTGCGATATTACTACTCCTGCAAAAAAACAGTTTGCAGTAAATCTGACAAAAACATGTATTGAAAAATATTTGATAACTAATCAATGTTTAAATTTCAAGCAAAAAATCTAAATATTTGATGGTTTCATGTTCTCAAATGTAAGAATTTGAAGAGGCGAGATGTCTTAATGACAGGAAACTGTGATGAGTATTTTTCATTGTTCTGACGCATTACACACTAAATCATGTGGTGACAGGTTAATCAGCTCAGTTATCTTCGAATTAAGATCAAATTACTTTAAATGTGTTCAGCCGACACCTCTTTTTCACCATTTTCCATTACTTTAGCACTGTAGTGGCCTGGTCAGTTTGCACAGACCTGACGGGGACACTTTTGAGAGTCGTACCTTCCTGACAGACACCCTGCACACAGACGGGTCCAGGACTCCGGTGTGGGGGTTGGCGCTCATTTTCGACACAAAGGTGAATCTCTTCCTCCAGCGAACACAGTTTTCTTGAACCTCCTCTCTGTAAGAAGAAAAAACAATGATCAACGGTTTGGTCTCCTACATTCTCGTGCTTCTAAAGAATTATTCATTTTCCAAATACGTCCTCGTCACTTGGGTTGTTAATAATACTGAGGCAGAAACTCTGATGAAAACGCAGACATGTGTAAAACAACAAAAACAACCAAAACTCTGTATTTATACTGTATGTAGACCATCTAGCAAACACACTTTCACAAACCTCTCCTGACATTTAGGTCAAACCCAAACATTCTTAAGACTTGACAACTTCCAATTTTGATTTACTACATACTCCAGCTTCAGAAAAACTGATTTTTCCAGTTATGTCATTCCTGTCTCACAGTCTCATGACGAGTGTGTCCACTCAGGGTCAAAACCTTCAGAGAAAACATGTTTTCAGAGCAGATTCCCACCGATTCCTAATTTTCCCTACTAGATTCTCGACTCATGTTTGTATATATTTTATAAGTAGCTGCAGCCTTTTGTTTGAGGACAGTGAAGAGCCACAGACGGAACGCCATCGCCAACATGTAAACTAATTTGTCTCTCAGGATTTTTCCTCTCTCATGCTTTACCGACGAGCAAACATCTCAAGGAAACCGTGTACAATGGTCTTCGGGCTCCTGTGAAAACACAGCTCGTCATAAATGCCAGCGGAAAACCTTTAAGTGTCCATCCATTCTGGTTCAAGGGTGGGAACGCAACAGTAGGTGTAAAAACAAGGCCGTGTGTTTGCTCCTGAAAACAAAAGCTGATAGAAACACGACAGCGTGCAGCACGAGGCAGGAATGCATAGCACTGTGTGCTGAGTATGAAAAAAAGACACGTTTTAATTTGTTTAATGAAAACACTTGTTGTGACGTGTATCGAGTTGCCAAAACAAGCTTCCCATCGAAATGTGAATTTCATGTCATGTCTGTACAGTTCGCCGACGCCTTTGTTTTCGTCGGCGTTCTCGTGGTGTCTTTCCTATTAATTCTAGCTGGCTGTGGCTTTTGCTGTGTGTAGTCTGCATGTTCACAATGTGCCTACGTGGATTTACTCCAGGTTCAAATGGTGAATTTTAATTTCCTACAGATGCTGTAGGTTAGAGTTTAGAGTTTATTAATGGTCAGAAAAGCAGTTCTGCAAAACATCTACAAACCA
This sequence comes from Ctenopoma multispine, assembly GCA_034779795.1. Taxonomy (NCBI): domain Eukaryota; kingdom Metazoa; phylum Chordata; class Actinopteri; order Anabantiformes; family Anabantidae; genus Ctenopoma; species Ctenopoma multispine. The sequence goes on from JAUYWH010000027.1 coordinate 22,569,461, forward strand.
ATTAGATAAATTAAAACGTGACGTTATGATGAGTCAGAGGATCCACAAGGATTCTACAACTGATCCTGAGTAAAAAAAGTTTTGTGACAATCCATCTAACAGTTGTCGAGGCATTTCACTCTGCTGGTGTTGCTCAAAATAAACTAACTCAGAAGCAAATGTAGCAGGTCATTTGTAGAAAATTATAATTGTCTCTGGTGTTAAAGCAGGGAGACGTTCTCTGAGAAACTCTGAGTCACAGTGTTTAAAGCTACGTGCTCATTGTGGTAAAGAGAAAAATACTTGAAAATGCTCACGTGCAGGTTAGTCTATTATTTCAGTCATGAAAAACTGACCGTTTTGCCAGTTAAATACCATCCCGTTACATGCAAATCAGTTGTTATTTTGGAAATTCTGTGTAACAACAAGTTGTGGAGCTCAAATGTAAACTGCATAACGCTTCACAGAGCTCCGTGTTGAGGTGTGGCTGCATTTCAACTCAAAAAGTCAGAGGTTTTATCAAAAGACAAATGCTGGTTCTCGCTTTGAGGACATTATGTACGAGTACATCTTTGCAACTCGTACCAGTCGTCATATATTTAAGTTAGACATACTCCAAATCAGCCGATCCTGATGACAGAGTGCAACATAAGGAGGTTGAGTGGTTCACCCTGTCTAGACGATCAATGTGACCATAAGATTTCATGTGTATCTGACGTCCGAAAAGTCTGACAAACTTTTTTTTTTTTATTAATTCTGTATCAACTTATAACAGGAAGACTTTTTAAAATGCAGCTTCCAGGATTTTTAGGCTTCTGTGGCGATGACAGGGGCGGCTGGAGGCGTCCGTCCATCAGATCACCTCATTCTTCTGAAGTTCTTAAAGGAATTTAGCACAAATGTCCACTTGGACTCAGGGACGAACAGATTTTGGTGGTCGAAGGTTATTGTGTATTCACGTCGGTACCACTGGTGGTTTAATGTCAAAGGTCAAGGTCACTGTATGTCCCACTCTTGTAAAACCTACATATCTGAAAAGATTTATTACAGCTGACACAAACATCAGCTAAGAGAATCTGAGTCTGGACGGACGTGTCTGGTTGGTGGAGTCACACAAACGAACACAAAACAGTGAATCTGGTTACTTCACTTTCATTTTCAGTCATTTGAGGGGATTTGATGGTATCTGTGGGACAGAAGGTGCCGATGACACATAACTAACTCTCTCACACATGGGCTCTGTGGTTTAGACTAGCAGCAGATGCTCTTCACACTCCCCTCCTCCAACAGCCTGAATCACCATTATCCACCAGCTCTACATGACGTGCTGCGTGATTTTTATCACTTCATTCTTTCTCCTCCTCCAACCACTTTTAACACCTTTAATATGAAAGACTTGTCAGATCTGAGCTACTTATGCTTTTCAGCTGATGAGTAAACTACACAAAGTTTACTACTAAATCTTTTTGGATTGTGTTAAAGGTCTGTATTTTAGTAATGTAAAGGAAAGGCAGCTTGTTACAGGAGAAGGACACAGTTATATCAGTGGGTTACAGGATTATTTTAATTTATTTCATTGTGTGTGTTGTTTTATGAAGCTAAATTGGTCAATCAATCCAACTGAGAATGATGACAGAATAAAGATAAAACACACATCTTTTAAAAAGTAGCTGTCGCCCTTTAAATTAAGTTTTATTGCTTTTCTCAATTTAATATTCTTTCTACTAACCATATTCTTAATCTTACTTGAGTATTTAGATTTTATGACAGATGCACAGAGAAAATGAGCATTTAGCAAATACTACGCTGATCTTTGGAAAGAACACAGCTGATATATTAATCTCTTATGCAAACAGGTTTTAGTTGCAACTTTTTACATTTTCCCTTTATTTAAGCTGGAATAATATTAATCCACCCCTTTAATCAAAGATCTTGGGGGTTGCAGATGTAAATAACTGGGAATTCACAACAAGACGAATCACGTTGTGAAGCTTTTTTAACCAAATCTTACAAATGTTTTAAAGTAGTTAGAGTGAAAATGTCCTCTTGTTGCTGGATGTTTGTTAATCCATCTGTCCCTAGAAACAAGTGAGGCTCTCAGAAGACTACAACCACAAAGCACACACTCTCCGCTCTTATCGGGACCGTCACGCCATTGGTCCTCCAGCGTGTAAAAAGGGAGCTTTTCCAAACCGCATTCCTCAGTCCAGATGGTTTTGTTCAGGCTCCATGGAAACCTCACACTCCTCAAATCCACAGCGTTGTGCCAGCAGCTCAGAGGAGGAGCAGGCGCTCACACCAGTGCTCAGACGTTTTTATAAGCCTTTTGTTTTTCATCTCACCTGCAACCTTTGGGCCTCTTCTGTTCACGTTTTATTATTCTCACAGAGGTTTTACTCTTTGTATAGGAGGAGGTTTTGGTGTAATATTTTAACTTTTAACTCGAATGCTCCGATTGCCAAGACCAACTCTGACTTCTACCTCTCACATTTCACTTGCATCTCATCTGTTTTGCAATAAAAAAAATAAAAAGAACATCACAGTGTCTCAAGTTCTCCAGTCGGAGTCAGATAAATATCTAATGATCAGATCCTGAGGCGTCTCAGGCCTGTATATGACTACATGGGCCCTGACATCTGAACAAGTTGGGTTACACCCAACATTACAGAGAAAATAATTATGAAATACAACACCGTGTTTACATGCACTTAAGTAATCTAGTTACTGTCGGTTTTCTCCAGCAGACGATTTTCATAACATGTCATGTCAACACAAACCTGATTACTGCCATACTGTCATTTTTGGAGAACATGTAGTGCTTAACCAATCAGTTCACAGTTCAGTCACCAATAAGAAAAATAGTCAACAACTAGACACTGAAGCCTTCACCTTGGAAGCTGTGATAAGGATTTCTATTTATCATTTTTGTAAATATCAGAAAACTGTGCATCAGTCTTTGGAAATGCAACTGAAATATATATTGTGAAAAAAACTGCAAAGACACTTGGCCAGAAACGAGCAGCACTGTGTCGTGACCACAGCCCAGCAACAGAATCTCCGTTAACAAGGCTACCACGACAGCAGACAGACACTGGAGCTGAACAGCGCACACATAAACAAGAGGACAGAAGACCGACATGATAACGCCTGCAAAGAAAAACTAACACAAAGGCCGTCATTGTGTGTGTCCTCTTCCACGCATTAGTCCGGCAGGCATTCCTTTCACCATGTTGTACAACTGAACCAAGTTAGTGTGTTCGATACAGAAAACAGCTGTGTGTCTTTACAAAACATCATTTCCTACATCTGAAAACGGACCAAAACCTGCCGTTTCCCACATCCTAAAGATGTTAACTGTTGATGTCAACTTAAAAAGAACAAAAAATAAATCCAGAAATGAGCTCAACCTCAAGCCAAGCCACAAACATAGATCATAACACAACGGAGAGACGAGCTGAAGTCAGCAGGCACAGATGATTTATAATACTTCAGAAAAAGACAAGTAAATACTGCAGCAGAAAGGAGATGAGGTTTAAACTGGGAGGAGAAACAAAGCATGTGTAGGACTTTATGGTCATATTTGTGGACAAGAAACAGCAAGAGGGAAAAAAAAAAAAAAGAGGTAAGACATGCAACAAGAACACCCAGCTGGAAGTGAAAAGGGGAGACTGAGGTTTTTACACTACGCAATACAACTGAAAGGCTCACAGACAGGTGCTGCAAGGTTTGACTTACAGAAAGTTTCTAATTAAAAAATACTTTTTTCTTTAAAAAGTTGCATTTTAAGGATGTCTGTTTTGCGATGGACAGCAGGTAGATGAAATACGGACATTCTCACAAGTGAGTTTTCTTCTATATATTTTTATTGTGACTCTCTTGTGTCTCTCTCTACCCTTCACCAGTTGGGCTCTTCTGGAATAAAGTCAGATATTCCCATATATGAAGAACTCTTCCTTCTTTGGTAACTGAAATCATTATTTTAGGTATATTTTTAGTGTTAGATCTATTACGTAGGTCTTTATGGTTTTCAGGTTTTTGTCTGCTCTTTAAATGATGTTATCAGTAAGTAGGATTTTGTGTTTTTGTGTCATGTGTCATGATGTCAGTGAGGCTTTGCTGGTTAAAAATTAAACTGACGCATTTATATATTAGCAACGAAATGGGCATTTCTCGTTTGTTCCCCAGTGGAGAAACAAGAAGTAGCCTGAGAGAGCATTCAAGGATTACGATGGTTTAGGTGTGCACATAAATGCATACTTACATCTGCTAATCAGCTGCTTGGAAAATCTTACATAATGAAATAGAGTGAAGGGAATTTAACGGGCTGAGCTGAAGTTACAGGAACTGGGATCAGATTTGTTTTGAACATCTCCCTGCTGCCAAAAATCGGCAGTCTGGCAACATGACAGGTCACTAAAGCTCAGTCCAGTGATCGAGCTGTTTCTGAGTACGTGTTACGTTATGTAAAAGTCTTAAATCGGCTTTTAGTGACTGACTAAATGAAATTAACCTAGAGAATGCAGCAAAGACTGAAGGAGACTGTGGTGAGATTCCTCACCAAAACTAGTGAGTTGCCCTCCACAGGACCCCAGCGTGTGATGACTCAACATGTCAGTAACGCAGCAGTATGGGATCCTTATCTCCCATCCCGGCCGTGTGGCTCCTGGGGGCCCCAGTCGCAGCAAGAACACAAACAGCAGCCGTGCTGGGCTGAGTCGAGTCGGGTCGCATCGGGGGCTCAGATAAACAGCCGGAGAGCAGAGTGCTGAGGAAGCAGACAGATCCTGCACAGGCGACCGTGACGTCAGCCGGCAGCAGGAGGGGCAAGGATGTTCCTGTACCCAAGAGGTCACAAGGTCGATCCTTAACGTCACCAGCAACGTAAAAAAAAAAAAAAAAAAAAAACGACTTTACATAAATCCTCTCCTCACCTGTTCATTCAACAAAGTATTTTATTTAAAGATGAAAGACAAGATCTTTAGGCACATCCATGGGTCCATGTCTGCTGATGTAAGCTGCAGACTAGTCAACGTCCTAGTCTGGTGTTTGCTTTGAGCACTTGACTTGACTGTACATTTGTGTCTCTCATCAGCTGTGTTATTGTTAACAGAGTCTGCAATTGTTTGAGTCTGTTGTGTGGACCATACTGTGGCGTGATTGATGCCAAAATTAGCCCAAGGTAGATGAGAAATCAGAATTTCCACTAACCAGGTCTCTTCAGTGCAGGTAAACTGGTTCCCTGACAAACCTAGTTTCTCTGAGTAGCCTGGTAAGTCCTGCTGAGACCATGTTCACTGAATCTCAGAGAGAGAAACTCTGACAATCAATTCCACAGGAATTCCCCCGTGCACGTGGGGAGTTCATTTTGATTACTAGATACCAGAGGAGTTACGTCGAAAACACCCCCACACCTCTTACACACAGACCTCCCCTCACATCCCACCAAAACGCTAACGACTGGAAAAGTGAGATGAAAACAGGAAACAGCTGTTGAAAAGCTGTTCGTCCCTGTCGTTTTCTGACTCTCCTTTCCCTTCCACTCGTCTCTTCTGTCAGTCGCCAAATGTCCAACCTCGCTTACATGCGAAGACGTTCGGCCAGGTGACAAAAGAAACCGTTACTCTTGAGCAGGAGCGCTGCAGGTACATTTGGTGACAAGCTAACAACGACATGTTTGACAAACTGTAAAAACAGGTGGTTCCACGGGTGGTTTCCTGCTTCCACTGAAACAAACACTCGTGGGGCTGCTGACATTTACACTTTCTCTGCTCCTGAAACATTGATTCTCACACTGCAGTACACTTACGATTAGTTCCACTAATCACTTCTTTTATAACTGACCATCAGGTTTTTGTTTGTCAAACAGCCCAAAACCAACAACTCTTCACATCTGAGAAACTGAAACCAGAGAACGTTTGGCTTTTCTGCTTGAAGAACGATTAGTCGCTTGTCTAAACGGCTGCAGATACGTTTCTGTTAAACTCTCATTTGACTTTATTTATAAGGCACCAAATCACAACAAGAATCATCTCACGGCACGATGTGAGAATTAAGACTATTAATTATATAGAAAACCCAACAAAACCCACTGGAGCAGTACTAGGACACTAGGGGCGGGCGGCCATCTGCCTCGACTGGTTGCGGTGAGCGGAAACTCAAACTGAATAACTGATTAAACTATTCACCGTCAGCACCAGTTTGGCAGCTTGGAAGAACCAGAAGAGAAATGTGTCTGTGTTGTTGTTGTTGCTGCTGCTATAGTCCCATTCTGAACGATTTACACCAACGGGCCAGCCGACAGCCAGCAACTTCTACTGACTGTTTTCTGTGCTGTCACCAGAGGGGAACCATGATGCCGTCACCATGAAACTAGCTGCATTCAGGCTGGTTTACAGCAGAAGTGGTAAGGAGCCATGGGATTAGAACAACCACAGGGAGCACAGCCACCCATAGGGCTGCACAGACCTGAGAAAGCAGGTAAACAGGAAGTGATTACAGCTTCAGCTTGTGGGCTGCTGTTCCACGCAGAGCACCTGGCCAGCATATGATGCATCTTCTGTCTATATGGTACAGCTGGTAGGAGCTATAGAACAGGCTGTGATGATGCTGTGTGAGAAGAGTCTCCACCCTGTTTAAACACTGGCAGACACAGAGAGACGGTAGAGTGATGCGTTTTTTCCACCCCAAGAAACAACGAGAAGAGATAAGGATCTTGTTCACACCAGAGGCTAACAAACACTCAAAACTGCAACTGACTTTTAGAGGCCGACCCTAAACGCTGCTGATATACGATGCACTTAAAATGAACACTGCACGCATGCAGCCATGAGAGTCTGTGTGATGCTCACATCCACATGTCTACAGCTGCACGTGCGGGGAACATGTGAACACACTTTAACTCCCAGCGTGGTATGTGCAGAATGACATGTTTCGCTGTTTGGGAGTAAACCCAGGGTTCAGGAATCAGACCCACAACTGGGTGGGAACGTCTGTTGTCACGACTCCTCTCTATGTGCTGTCGTACTATGAAATGTTTCTTTCCTAAATGCTGTAAAAATGTAAGATATGAGAACATCAAGGATATAATTTGAATAAATAAGGAGAAGACCAAAACCATCACATCTCACATTAGCTACTACTGTTGAGCATGCGGGGTTAAATCTACTTACTGGACACGTCCACACATGTCCCTGCACCCCTGAGTTTAATCTGTATCCGAACAGGAAATTAACACAATCTGTCCACGTTGCCACATCAGAAACGCTGGCTGCAGCTTCTCGGAGCTCCACGTGTCACAAACTTTACTTCTGCTCCGTCCTCATGCGAAAGCTTCAGAGAAACCTCACGCCCACCTCTCAGTCACACCTTCACCTCAGGTGCTTTTCAGGATTCAGCATTAAATCCAGTTTAGTTGTTGGATGTCGCACGTGAACTCTTTCCATTTTAGTTTCTGAGAAGAAAACCGAACATGCACAAAATGCTTATTCAAAGTCTTCGTGTCTGCCACAAATTCAAAGCAGTGTTTTATGTTATATCACTAAAACTGTAAAACCACAGCTGAACCGAGGGGAAAAACACAGGGACCATCTGTCTGCTGGGTCATTATAATCAAAACAACTCTATTAATCATGGTCTGGTTTGTGTTTTGTCACACAGACTGTTGGACAGCGCGCACTGACAGTTATATTTATGTGACACATCATAAAAATAAAACGTATATAGGACAATCTGTCATCTGCATATCCTGCAACAGATATCAATCTGCTGCTTATCCAGCTCTCAAAATCTAAACTACGACCCAAACCAAAGCTGTGTGACTTCTCTGCACCACAATGTGTTCATCTTGTATAAATATCACCTACATAGACCTATTACTGCAGAGAGGCGATCACATGCAGATACAGATACATTTATTGTCGATTATAATGATTACATTCGTCAGTTTACCACTGCACCATTATCGTGGGAATTATTAATAGAGGTTGTTGTATGGAGCAGCCCTGTGTTACAATCACTTATCAACAAGGAAATAATAATAATCACTGTTTTGTGATTCTCAAATTTGCATTCACAGTCTGACCTCGAATAACTAAAACAATAAAAAGACACCTGAAGACATCAAACTGACGGACAGGTGTCCTAGAAAATGTCTGATTTTGTTCATGCTTGGTTGCACGGTGCAGACCTGTACTGTACTAATAATCTGTACCAAAGCATCATATCAGTGACTGGCAGATACCAGCCTGACATGTCAGAGCAGGGAGCTGGTCACATTAGCAGCATGTGACTGAATCAGAGCCAACAGGGACTGTGGAAGAGTTTTCGTGCGAGGCGGCGCAGTCCACTCGATAAGCTTGCCGTTAAATCCCCCACTGTTCCCGACGCCACAAAAAGGCGAGGCTCCAGCCAGGCCCCGCACAAAGACCGGGTTTGTCTGATCTGTGACATAACTCTAATCTCTGTCCACCACAGAGGGAGCCTCCCTGCGCCATCGCCTCCTCCTCTGAGAAGGCCTTGTTTTCAGCCACAGAGATGATGATAACTGAGATGAGACAGTGGGAGGGAGACAATCTGAGCTGTTATATAACCTCCAGAGAGGAGCGTGACCTCTGCAGAGCACTGAGACCTCACTCAGACCTCAGGAGCTGAGAGCGGAGACGGAGGCAGGAACAATACGGCTTCTTATTTCTCAGCAAATAAGAGTAACAAACATTTTATCAGGATCAAATCATCATCCAGAGGTAGAAAAAAACAAACATAATCTGACTGGGTCATAAGCAGAACCTCAGAGGCCCGAGCCAAGAAACCACAAGAACACAACAAAGCAACAAACGGTAACAACAAGCGAGACACAGAAATCTATTACAGTGAAACCTGAAGCCCAGTTTCCAGACTCTTACAAGAAAGTCATGCTCTTTGAAGCGTGTGCAGAATGTGGTTTGGCACCGTCTTGCTGAAATAAGGAAAGAACTTCCCTGGAAAACATGTCAGCAGCAGCGGCAGGAGACTGGATGTTGCTGTGAAACCTGTACACATCACACAGCGAATGCACCTCCATAACATTACAGATGATGGTTTTTGAACCATTGGTTCGCTCTCATCTTAAGCCTGGAGGATCCATCTTAAATGAGCTCGGACCCAGAGAAGGAAGTAGTGTTTCATTTTTCTTTGCATGGTAGAGTCTTAACTTGCATTTGTGGTGTTTCTGATCCCATTCAGTGATTTCCACCAGAGAATTGTCTGTTTTTATTGCACCACTGTCACAGGGCCCAAAAATCGTGACCAATCAATACGGTTACTGGTCCTTACAGAGACTTACAGACTCTGAATGTACCATAAGTGATCAAATTTCAGCTGTTAAGTTGTTGATCTTTCAGAGTAGTGAACCTCGCCCAGAGCTCAACCTCTCTGGGATGTTCTGTTCAGAACCATTTATTCACACTTTACGGCTTTTTTTTGGAAACAGTGTCATTCAGCGTGATGATCAAACAGCGCAGACACAAGAACATATCCACAGCAGCAGTTATTTTTTAGCTCTGCGCTCATGCACAGAGGTGGTTTAAGTTAACTCACAATGACAATATTAGCTTGTACTTCATCTTGAAAAGTGTTGAGTCATTTTCTAACTGTTGCTCAAACAAATAAGAAGCTGCAGGATGTCAGATTGAGGTCTGGGAACTTGTAAGCATGCGTATGTAGTTTCAGACTTTGCGTGGGCTGAAGAGTGAATGTATAGACTAACAGACTAATAACTGTGATTAGATGAAGACCTGAACATGTTCTTTTTACATTTTTAAAAGGCTTTTTCTACTGGTGATATTATCTCTTCCTCACAGAAGTGTTTGTGTGGCCAAAACTTTAGATCTGCTCTTTCCTCGCTGATGAAAGGTAACACAACGGAAACATCCGCTGACCATTAAACCTGATCAAGATCATCTGTCAGCGTGTTTACTTTGCACGCACGATGAAGCCGTGTGCACACAGAGGGGAGGATCTGCTCGCACTGGGGACGATATGCTGCTACGATATAGATCCTCCTACTGCTGAGGATGGTTTAGTAGGTCAGAGAAAGTAACACAAGGAGAGAGAAGCATATGTGCTTCAGGTCGGATTTGAATAGAAAGCGCAAAAACAATCAACCATAATAAAACTAGAATTACCACACTGTGGTTGTGTGACTCCACTAATCAGTCATGTTGTAGTTTACACGCATGTCTGTCCAGAGTCATAGTCTAATAAGTTGGTGCATGAGTCAAAGCGGATGTTTGTGCCAGATGTAATGAAATTCCTTCCAGGCGTTTGAGATACAGCAGTGACAAGAATGGGACACAGTACTGTGCAAAAGTCTTAAGCCACTACTGGATTCATTGTTTAAGCTTTGACGTCCATTTACATTTATCTCTCGGTTTTTACAATGAAACAACTAGAAACACAAAAAGACCAGATCAGGGTTTTTTCAGGCTGTGGAAAGATCAACTTAGCATCTACATGAAGCTGCCAGATCCTGGCTCAGGTCCCTGTTGGACGTCTTCTGGTGTCTTAAAGAAGAAACTCTGATTTTTGACAGGTCTACGACTCCTCTACAGAGATCGCACTCAATATGTCACGTTAGCCTAAAGAAGCTGTTCTCAAAAATGTTTGTGGTTTTTTTTCCTATTTCTTTTAGTTGTATTCTAATAAAAAGACTCAGAAACAAATATATATATCTATACATAAGAGCACTGACAAAACAATAAATGTAACAGTGGCCTAAGACGTCCGCAGATTACTGCACATGAGGTCACACTGACCTTTGACCACTAAAATCTAATCAGTTCATTCTTGACCCCAAGTGACAATGTGTTCCAAATTCCCTCAAGGTGTTCCTGAGACATCACATTCACAACAAGAGCTGGATGAACTTGACCTTCGACTTCTGACTGTGTCCAGTCTTTAAAACACGCGACTTTCAAAGCTGCGTAATCTCATTTGGTCGGTCAAAGACTAGGAAGGGAAAAGACATGAAAGTTGTTGATGTTATCAAGGTCAAGAGCAGCAAGATCTGGAGACGAGTGACGCAAATGTGGAGATGAAGAGAAACCAGAAACTAAATAAAAGTCGTCTTCACCACATCCCAGGATCATTCAACCAGAAACAACAGGTTTCCAGGAGAAAGAGGCACAGAGGTCAAGAGTAAAACATTATTTTACGACATACTTTGAGCAGCTGGTTTGAGAGGTTTTCTTGTGTCTGTTAGCCGAGCCGAGGTGCAGACACACAGCGAGTCCACTTAACATAGCAACACCCTGCGTTTAAATGTGACTCAGAGAAAACGAACCAGCGAGAGCTGAGCTGCAAAGACAGAAGCTGGAGCAGTCTAAACGTGTGCACGTGCAGCAAAGCCATTACAGATCATGGTTAATGGTACATTTCTGAGAGATGTGACACAAAGCAACAAGAAGAAAACAAAAGACAGACACTGAAAATCACAGCAACAGCACAACAAACACAACACAAAAGAAGAGGATTGTTCAAAATGTTCTACTTTTCTTCCCCATATGATCTTACAAAGATGCAACAGCAACGTATTTGGTTTATTTCAAACCTTCGTGACAGTAAAAAGGAAGAAAGAAGCAAAACCAACCTCTGAAAACAGAACAACATATTATAGGGTCAATGCAAAAACACCAGATTTGGCAATTAGCAGTTGAATGAATGTCACTTAATGTGATGTAAAGCTCCATTACATGTCGCACAGTGGTAAAAACTTTAAAAACATAATCATATAACACATTTCGTAAGATACTGTGTGAAAAATATCATATTTAAATATTACATTTACCAAATTAAAACACACCTGAAACGCACTTTATGATCATTTGTGATCTGTTTTACACTGTCTGAGAAGACTTTAAAGGCCACTTAAAGAAGCTGTGTGTGTGTTTAATGGTGTTTTTTTTTTACCTGGAAGAAGTAGCGACAAAATCTCCATCCAGCAGCCGCAGCTTGCAGAACAAAACCCCGTTGACGAACGGCACGGCGGACAGCTCCTCCAGGGTCAGGTGAGTCTGAAACTTGAATTTCTTCTTTTTCACGAAGAAGGCCATTGTTTTAGTGTGTAACGAGTGAACCGAGAACCAGTGTGAAAACCTGCTGCTGTCACGCTTTCGTCTGTTCTCATGCGAACTTCGCTTCTCCGGACGACTCAGCGCAGAAATCTGACAAAAACAAACCAAGAAGTTCGGTTAATAACGTCCATAAAACGTGCGGGAAATGGTCACATGTGAGGTTTAACAGAAAGAAATGACCTACCTCGACACATTTCGGTTCCTCTGAGTTTCGCCAGCAGCGGATCGACAACGTAAACTGACAGAGGAAAGACGTTTCGCCTCCTTTTCTCTCGGAGAGGGGGAACTTTAGCAGCGTCAAGCTAGCAGAAGGTAGGAATATGACTTCCGGCACAACCCCTTCAGAATAAAACCTAACAAATCAATAATAATAATAATAATATGTCATTTATTTTCTTATTAATAAAACCTTCTTATTTGTCATTCAGATTGTTAATTTAAACCGAAGTTTAATTTGTAGTTCTGCTACTTTACACTGATTTCAACTGTTATTCCAATGACAAAAATTCCCTCTGTGTTGTGAGGTCATGCTGTGTATATATCTCATTTATATCATTGTAAACTGAACAGCTGGGGACTCTGGAAGGATTTTCTTACAAAATGAAACTCTTAGAAAGATGTCACCTCTGATTTGTTAAAATCAGAGGTGACATTATTATTATTATTAAAAATAATCATGATATTAATCAAATGAGAAAATAATAGGTGTTATAAAAACATAATGTGCTGGAATATAAGCAAACTACGCCTTTGTCGAATTAAAGTTTAGTTTAAAAAACAAACTTAGCTCAATGTTGTTAACTTGACAGGCTCCATGTGTCGATTCACTGCTGAGGCCTCTGAGGTGAAACAGCGACACCGTGCGGCCACAGTCTGCAGCGCTGCTGGGAGCTCGAAGACTTCACCTTCAGGGATAAAATAAAAAAATTCAAATACTCACAAACTGGGATGAACAGTGGAGGGTGCTGGGGCGACGCCCCCTCCTGTCTCACACGAAGAAGATATGAATCACATAAAATATTTTCAGAAAAACTAGATACTAGATAACACAGGTACTTTGCTGTGACAGACACTGTGAGTTATAAATGAGGACACACATCCTGGATTTTGTTTTCTAGTAGTGGAAAGTAACTAAGTACATTTACTCAAATACTGTAATTACAGTTTTGCTCATTTGCTTTGGCTCATTTCTTATATGAGAAAAGCAATAGTTGTTGTTATTGTAAAACTGCATTCTTGGAAACTGTGTGATGTTAAATGTAAAACTAAGCTGGTGTTGTAATTGTTGTAATACCTATATTTACGTGATATTACTTGTTTCTGAATGAGGAAATGGATATTTAAATAGGTGCAAAAGAAAAAAGAAATGAGACTGAATGTGATTAAATATGTCAAAATAAGAAACGTATGAACAGGAGATGGTTGTGTTTTAAATGTCCATTAAAGCTCAGCCAGCAGAGAGCAGCAGAGGACTGAGGGAAATACTGTAGTTCTATGTTCTCTTTGGTCCTTTTAGACTTTATTAAAATAACAAACAAGAATTCAGATTCCAAATTGTGTGTGTAGGGTGAGGACGTTTTAAACATGAATGAAGAAACGGGTAAATTAAAGGGTCAAAGCAGCTCATTATAATTGTTAAATAAAAAAATGTAATGCTCCTGACATTACACTGAGTAGGTAATTTAACCTTTTACTGCATATTGTGTGTTCATACAAACAAACATGTCTGATTTCTGTAATACGATATAGAAAGTTCAGTAACTACAGGTGTGTGTGGGTCTGTATCAGTACTGACACACACATCACAAAAGATTTTTAATAATATTTTATTTTGGGTTTGTATTAGCTGTGGACGTGTGTCAGCATCATTTCTTATTATGAACCTGAAACATGTTGATGTACATGAACGCTGTTCATTTATTGACGGGCGTCTGAAGAGTCCACCTCTCACCTGGATTACTCCCATCAGATAGTCTGTTTGTCTGAGCCTGCTCAATCCTGTTTGTCCCAGACTTGACGCGGTCAGTGTGGTAACACTTATCACTTATACTTTCTACTGTGACGCAGAGGATTCAGCACAAAAAAAAAAAAAGAAAAGCCACCAGGTAAACAGCTTCACCAACATGTTTGTGTTCACACTGGACTTTTAACTGAAACCCTGTCAACATAATCCAGTTTAATGCAGCGTCAGTCAAAAAGCCAAATCAGACAGAGACGGAAATAGCTCTTTGTTTTAAAGGCCACTCAGAGACCAAATCACAGCTGGAACATACAGGTCTTTAAAAACTGTGCAAACATGTTGCTTTTCAGTCTCATTCCGTATTTATTCATAGACTCTGCTGTGATTTCTGCACTCGTGACTCTTAAAAAGTGTGAAAGAAGAAACAGGTATTTATGCTTCTCTTCACTGTTTCTATGTGATGTCTCACTTTTACTCCACTGCACTTATTTAACAGCTTATTTAACACTGATTATTTTCAGCTTAATAAATGCTATATAACCACTTGATTGGGTGGATAAGATGAATTAGACTTAACTTTATATGTGAGACCCGCCTGGAATAAATCTGGTCGAGGGGCGAGCATTCATTTTACATTTAGTGATTAAACAGATGTTGTTATCCAAAGTGAGGTACGCGTAAACACGTACACACACAAGGAGGACAAGGGGTGAACTCGGGGTTCAGGGTCTGGAAGCTCATGTAAACCAGAGGAGGTGGTGATGAGACCGCATGAGCGTCCATCATCTACTCTAAGAAATCTAACAAGCCTCAGAAAGTCAGTTCACTCTGACTGGTAGTTGGCCACATACAGCGTAGTGTGTGTGTGTGTGTGTGTGTGTGTGTGTGTGTTGTGACTGAATCAGCTGACAGCCTCTGTGTGTGTGTGTGTGTGTGTGTGTGTGTGTGTGTTGTGACTGAATCAGCTGACAGCCTCTGTGTGTGTGTGTGTGGGGGGGGGGGGGTTCAGGCTGGTAGCTCTTGGCGTCTCTTCAGCACCTTTTTTAGGCTTTTTGGCGCTCACCTATGTTCCAGTTTATTTCTGAAGCCCTCATCCGTCCAGCCTCAGGGCGGCTTTCCAAAGCTTTAGATCTGCGCAGTGGAGATGATGTAACCACTGTCTTCAGCTGACTGAATAACACAGGAGGAAAGAAAACAAACCACAAGACTGAAGGAGTGAGGCGCAGAACAGGGCCACTTTAGCTTCCTGTAAAACTCACTAGAAAAAGGTTTTTACGTTAAAGCGTGACATGCAGGAAGTGTGTTTGAGAGCCTGAAGTTGCTTGGTAATTACTGACATACTAGCACGCTGTTTCTGAAAAGTTAAACTTTTCAAGCAAGAAATCTTTATGAATAATGAAGATTGTCTCACAGTGACTAAAAAAAGCATCTGAAAGGCAAATTTAATCCAGTTTCGTTGTAAAAGTGACTTTTACACCTCTGACTAGGGCAGTTACATTTATTCAGTTTTAAAATATATAAACTGGAAACTGAAATGAATGCTTGATCTTTTTAATCATCTAAAAGATCAGTCATATCACAAGCTGGATTTGATTTGCGTACTTTCTTTAAAAAGCTTTATTATTATTATTACTGTTATTATTATAGATGCTGTAATTTTGTTGTAATTGTTGTTGTTATTCATTTAGAGGGTGTAGGTGCCTAATGGTGTCCTTGAAATAACATTGTTACGTCATATTAATTGTCCATTTTCATCTTAAACAGTTTTATCTTTTCGATCTATTTGTCTGTGTAATTCTTGGCATTATTTGTACCAGTGACCTTGTTGTAGAGACTTTTGTTGTGGATACTTGGGAAAAGTACAATGGCACATGTTCTCCTGCCACGGTTTACATGAGAGAAGACACAGGATTGGCCAAACGTCCACATGCTGGATGAAAGAAGACATGGGATTGGTCTATCATTCACCGTCTCTTTACGCAAGAAGACGTCTGGAGCAGACCGAGCCCTTCAATGGGCGGCCTCAGCGATTGGTCGGTTGTAAAATGACGTCTACGTTAACTTCAAACAGCCAATGACGTGGTGCTGTTCCCGTAAGGGGCGTGACTTCTTGACACTTTTAGAGCCGGCGTTTTCTAACCGGCGTTTCAGTTTTACCCGTGAAGCGGAGGCACCTCGCTGTGCCATTTATTTATTTATTCTTAGTTTCTTTTGAATTTTGAGGAGCCAAACATGCTCGGCCTGTGCCTTTACGTCCCCGTGTCTAACTCAGACCCTGTTGAAGTGGAATATTTCGAGTCTAACGGGCTGCCGTCGGAGCTGAAGTCCCTGTTTAACAAACTGAGCGTGTTCCTGCCGTCCCAGGAGTTTTCAACCTATCAAAAATGGCGAAAGGTAAGAAAAGTGACTGAAAAGTGGCTTTTTAGTGCTTCACATGCCAAAACAAATCCTCATTAGCATTACTGTTACCCGCTTCTTGAAATCCCATTACTTTGACCGCCAATTAATATTTTCTTTCCGGGCGCCGGAAAGATTAGCATCGGCTAGTGAAGCCTTACGACTAGGCCGCACAGCACACCGGCTTCTACGAAAGTCGTTACGAGAGCATGAAGCTATAATTTATGTTAAAACAATAATGTCACTTTACACGCAATGTTAAGTTAGCCTACTTACCACTGAACTCTAGAAACGTTTTGTCCATCCAAGTTCATTCTCGTGATTTTTAACAGCTCGATGAACCGGCGCGAGCTGCGTCTCATTCATATGACCGAGAAATTCCACCCCAAAGAGGAATTTACGCTATTTCTCCTCTTTGCTGCTCAAACTACCAGGAGGTTGTGTTGAAGCGCATTCACCTGTAGATCAGCCAGTTCATACAACCTGTCAAATGTAAATGTCTAAAGTCTGTTTGTACCACTTTGCACATAGACTGGATATCTGCAAAATGCACAGATTTTTTGCATATACTGTGCCTCTTATTTAATGATGCGGAAGACTTTTATTGACACCTCACCAGTTGCGTTTCTGCTTTTGCAGAACTTTGCTGCACATGACGACCTGTAATTGCATTTCCCTTTGAGAATCAGGGATCTGAGATAAAGTAAAAACAAAAGTAATTTGTACTTGTATATTAGAAGTGGTGCAGTATGTTATAAAGGTGATGATGAGATGTAGGTAAATATGTGCACATAGTTTCTTGCTGAAGGTGGTTTCATCTGTTCCCTTTTTCTTTGGGACTGTTTTTTTTAACTGTAAAAGAGAAGCAGAGAAATTTCCACCAGCTCTGCATCATCCAGGATGATGTCATAAAATGAGGTCTAAAACTCATCTTGTAGTTATTTACACATGCATATGTGACTACATGAAACTTGATTTTTGTGCTTAAACATTTAAACTGGATTGCGGCTCAAGCTCCATTAGCAGTGAACTGGAAATTGACCTGTTGCTGCTGGCGGATGTTTTCATGCTTGTTCAGATTTTTACTCCTGAATGGATGGCAGCACAGGAATGTTCAGTACAGGTACTGTGTTTTGATGTGACAACATTAGTCAGCATCTTCCGCTTCTGGCAAGGTCAAATGTCCCGCTTCTTAGCAGTGGAATACCTGAAACGGTTTATGGCTTTCTTTTCCGGAGAAACGCACAGTGCATGAACACAAACACTGACGTAACGCGTCCTTTTGTACAGGAATGAAGTTTTGTAAATTCATAAAATTGGTGACGCGGCGCTCACCTTCCAACCTCGCTGTAAGTCACATTTGTGCACTTGTGCAGGTGGCTTAGTGTAAGCTGCAGAGGAAAGCAGAGTGTCCTGAGGGGTATCATTACAGTCATATGCCTGCTCTGTGGGCACTGGGTCAGGTATCTGGGGCTGACCTGTAGATTGCTGGACTGCCGGTGTCCTCGTCTTGTTTTAGCTCAGGAGGTTTGAGCTTAGACGAGATTAAAACAGTTGGCGGGTCAGGCTGCAGAGGTCAGTACAGATTGGATGGCGCGTTACTACCTAATACCCCCCTCCCGCTCAGTGGTTCTGGATAGATGGACGTCGGCCAAGAATTCAAAGGGTACTGTGGCTTGGCAAATGGGTCATGAGCCCGTCTCTTGTGGGATCATGAAACACGAGTTTAAATCTCTAATGTCACATTTAGAGCCTTTGGATCTGATTTTAGATCGAGATTTTACGCATAGAGTACATTTCAGAACTTGCAGTATCAGTTTCAGTCTGTTTATGCAGAGGACTCAAATGCATACCGCTGCAGCAAGTCATCTGGTGCCAAAACAATAGTTCCTTCCCCTAAAAGCAAAGAGATGTCACGTTGTCTTTACATGTTTTAATCAATGGACAACCCTGATTATTCAAACTTTACCCTGTCTCATTACTTATGATCCTTCTCCTTGCAGAAGACCTTAATAAGGGAAGAACACGACTCTGATGTGCAGCTGGAGTTTGATGAGTTTGTTCACTATCTCCAGGACTATGAGAAAGACCTGAAGCTTGTGGTGAAAAGCCTCGACAAGAAGAACGCAGGTATGAGACCGGAGAGCCCCAGCTGAGCTGAGGCCTTGTTGCGAATCTCTCCCGGTTCGTCGGGTTTCATCTTTTGCTTTGTCAGCAGCACGACTACAGTATGAGACGCCTTTCTTACACCTTGTCTTTGTTTCCTTTTAAGGCTGCGTCGACCCTAAAGAGTTCATGCAGTCTCTCCGTGACCTCGGTGTGCACATTTCCCTCCAGCATGCGGAGAAAGCCCTTAAAAGGTAATTTCATTCATCCATTTCATTCACTGAATGGATTTTTTTTTTTGGTTAAGTGAGGTCTAACTCTTAGTTTTGTGTTCTTTCTTTTTAAAGCATGGACAAGAACGGAATGATCACAATCAGCAGCAAAGACTGGAGCAACTATCCAATGGTGGAGAAGACGGAGAGCGTTCCTGAGATCATCCTCTATTGGAAACACTCAACGGTTAGTTCTTCACAAACTGGCCCGAGCAGCAACATAGGTTCTCTCCAAAGACCTGAGCCAAACGACATAAGTCATGAGTTAACTTTTATTTAATAATTCTAAAGTGATGTAGAACGAACTGTAAAGTTACAGCGTCTGCATTTAATGATGGCGTCTCCTCCTTTCTGGAAAAAAGAGGCCAGTTAAAAATAAATAAGGGTTAATCAACACAACTTGTGCGTCAGCAATTAAGCTTCATTAGGCTGTGAAAGGAATTGGTCTAATTGTGGGAGGATTATATCTGAAGGATTTGTGAGTTTGTCTGTTATGTAAAAGAGCAGCAGACAGTCGGAGCAGGTGGAGGCTGAACTGATATAGCACAGGTCCTGCGGGAGGACAGCGTGATCTTGTGTCTCTGCTGTTATTTCAGCTAATGAGTCTAACAGACGCAAACTGGCACACGAGACATTTACAAGCTGAACGGGGGCCAGGAATAGACCTGGAGTTGCCCCGGTTTTGGAGGCTACCCCGAAGGGGCCCGATGCTGATGAAACGTAATTTCAGGTTGCAACAAAAAAAATTGTGCGGTTGACGGTTCAGTTTCCACAACGGGCCCCTGCTCGACCCTGAAACTTTACACCAACCATCCTATAACAGGAAGAGACTATTGAACCCTGCTAACTGGGGCAGATACGGAGGCTATTTTATGACTGTACAGTTATGTAAAGATGATTGGGGGGGGGGGGATTAATGGGTGTGTCGGGTCAGGAAGACTGAAAATGAATATAGTCGTCTTTTGTCATATTAAGTTATTAGTAAGATAATTGCTGATCCTGTTAAAGGTCTTCAGAGTATGTACAGGTTTAGACAGATCCAGCTGTAACCACGTCCGCCTTTGACCTGGGTCATTTGGAAACCTATCTCATTACCGCTTTCTGACCTTCGTCTACCTGTAGAAACATGCGTGGCTCAAATTTCAAAGCTGCGCCGTGCGTACAGTTATTGACAGGAATCTATTATAATCCAGAGCGGTGCTGCAGTTCCTGTGAAAACGAATCCGGTGCTCGGTGACACACGGTCACATGGTTCAACCTTTACTGTGGCAGAGGAGATTAATGACACACAGTCATATGCTTCAGACAAGAAAAATGTACACATGCAGAGCTGTGGGTTAACTGGGTGTTTGGTTCAGAATAAGAGCTCTGAATGGAAGAGCAAAAACATCACACTGTTCCATTTTAAGACAATTTAAAAATGTCTGGATAGTGAAAAGATGCAGTTTATCAACTTTTTTTACATTTGTATACATCTATCGTATCTAATAATTGCTTGTCTTGTGTTTTGGCAGATATTTGATGTGGGTGAGAACCTGATGGTGCCTGATGAGTTCACCATCGAGGAGAAGCAGACAGGGATGTGGTGGAGGCACCTGGTCGCAGGTGGAGGAGCCGGTGCTGTTTCCAGGACCTGCACGGCCCCCCTGGACAGACTCAAAGTCATGATGCAGGTAAGAAAAGTGCACTGAGCTTCCATGAGTCAGGGCTAAACCGCTTCCTAAAAGCTTCACTGGATCTGAAAACTGGCACCGAACTGGGGAAAGTATGTAAAACCTGATTTAAGGCCTTGATGAGCCTGTGAACTGGACAGTATGTGGAGGAAGAAGATAAGGACTCTTATCTTACTTATTTGTACAGAATGATCAGCCTGTGGGAACTATGACCCAGTTATCAGCCACCGGGACATGATGTACATCACACTGAAACCTACTTAAGAAGTGAAATGTCAACGTTTAAAATCAAGTCCTGGATTAACATTGTGAATCAAATTCTCCTGGAGTCTATAAACGAGCTTCTTCTGTAGCTGTCCAGTCTGTTGGTTCTAGTAGAGACCTAAAAGAAATTGCTCAAGAGCAAGTTGTGCAAGTGCCATAAATAGGTTAATGTTTAAGCGTCGTGTGTCAGAGCTAGGCCACGCGGCGACCAATGACGGCTCACAAACGCCCTTCACACCCTCTGCTGCGTAATCCTCGCTCATCAGTGGGATGAAGGTCTATCTGCTGCGTTATGGATCCGTGTCAGTGGCCGTGATTTACGTCAGTTGATAAGTGGAAAGTCAACTTTGAGACAATCTTGTTGACGCCGTAACGATTTTTAGATTAAATGCTTTGGTTATTTTCTCAACAATTACACAACTGAACCCAGTTGGCCCAGATTCTGGGGTCAGCTACATGGCACACATGGAACTGTGCCCTGCTTAGGTTCCCTGCCAGATGTTCAGACTGTTCTTGGTCAAATAATATCATGGAAATAACTCTCGTTCATTTTTAGGTTTATGGATCCCGAACTAACAACATGTGCATCATGAGCGGGCTGATGCAGATGATCAAAGAGGGCGGTACGAGGTCGCTGTGGAGAGGCAACGGCGTGAACGTCATCAAAATCGCTCCCGAGTCGGCCCTCAAGTTCATGGCGTATGAGCAGGTACGACAAGTGACTTTTAACTGAGCGCTGAACCCAGGCATAGCATTTATTAGTTGTTGTTCACTGACTTAATCGTTCTCTGTCGGCTTCTCCAGATTAAACGTCTGATTGGCACCGATAAGGAGGCTCTGACCATCCTGGAGCGGTTTGTTGCAGGATCTCTTGCTGGAGTGATCGCCCAGAGCACCATCTACCCCATGGAGGTAATTACCTGCTTCACAAATATAAAAAACCAAAAACATATTTTTGATTCCACAGATAAAGACGATAACATTTTCTTTCCTCGGTTTGTTCCCAGGTGCTGAAAACCCGTCTTGCTCTGAGGACGACCGGACAGTACTCTGGCATCTCAGACTGTGCAAAGCAGATTTTCAGGAGAGAAGGACTTGGAGCATTTTACAAAGGCTACGTCCCCAACATGTTGGGCATCATCCCTTACGCAGGCATCGACCTGGCAGTGTATGAGGTGAGCGGCCTGCATCAGATAGACTTACTGAGCTTTTTGTTTTTGATCACAGCCTGTTAGCGTCTTTTCTCACCTCTTGTTTTTACCTCCACAGACGCTGAAGAACAGCTACCTGCAGCAGTACGGCACCAACAGCGCAGAGCCCAGCGTGTGCGTCCTGCTGGCCTGTGGCACGGTTTCCAGCACCTGCGGCCAGCTCGCCAGTTACCCCCTGGCTCTGATCCGAACCCGCATGCAAGCACAAGGTGAGACGTCTGCTCCTGAAGCGTAACAACGGACCTAATGAACTCAGCGTGACGCCATTACAACTTACACTACAGCCCTAAAATGTTAAACTGAACACAACGTACGGGCAGAAAGAGATGCCCCATGCCACGCTGCTTCTCACATCTGACGACCTGAAGCCACCAGCTTTCTGCCTTTTTATTGGCTGTTGAAACCTCTTTTCCTGACTGTGTCTTTTCAACATGTTTCTTTTTGTGTTACAGCTGTGACAGAAGGCAGCCAGCAGATGACCATGAAGGGTCTCTTCAGGCACATCTTGCAGACAGAGGGCCCGACGGGGCTCTACAGGGGCCTGGCCCCCAACTTCCTCAAAGTCGTGCCTGCCGTCAGCATCAGCTACGTGGTGTACGAGCACCTGAAGACGCAGCTGGGAGTCACGTCGCGCTGACACTCACTCTCTCGAGTGGACCCCTGTCCCCTAACACCACCACCACTACTGCCACCTGCCCCCCTCTCCCCCCCCCCATGCCATGCTGAGGAATCCCAAGGAGCTTTTAGCACCTCTCGGGGTTCGTTGAGCCATCTCATTCTGTGAATGTCGACTGATGAAGGACGAGAAAGCACACTGAACGTTGGAGGATGTGGACTGAGGCGGCCAGGAGTGTTTCTGCTGCTATTTATCTTACACAGAAAAACCTGTGTGAATATCTGAGACGTGAGAGGAAGTGATCGTCTGTAAATCCAGGACCAAATGGGTTGTTGTTGATTTGCTCCTCCTGTTGGTGCCTGAGCAAATGTCCTGTTTTTTCATGTTGGTGTGACGCCGCACGCTTCAGTCGGTTTGAAGTCGCCAGCACTTAAGTCCCACTCAGTAGATGATACGTGGCAGATTTAGCATCAATAAGCTCTTCAAGAAGTTTTATTCGTCTGCCTGTAGGAAGAAATGACTGTGTTCCTCACTGAGAGGGTTTTGCACATGTGAGTTTGATCTCTCTCCACCCCTGTCCCGAGTGAGTGAGTGAGCGAGCGAGTGGATGGGTTAGAGAATTTTCTGAATGACTGGTGTATTTATTTCCATCCTGTATTTATTGTTTTATTGTGTAGAAGAGACGACTGTTGGCACATAACAGACAGCTGAGTATTTATGTGTGACTGAACAGTTTGGGAAATACAGTGACTGTATTCAGGGTGGGGAACCAACACCACACCGCAGCCTCAACTACACTCAACACTAATGTATTTATCTGGTGACGTGTTCGAGAGGACTGGAGTTTGTCATCATGACTCGCTTTTTGTTGGTTCAGATTATGTCAATCTATTGTTCTCTAGTTGTGTTTTGCCTTTATCATAAAAAAGTATAACTGTCTTAATGTTCACCTCAGGTTTAAGGGCTTGAAAAAGATGAGCAACGTAATGCACTTTAATGCAGCTGATGACTGTTGTCCAGGTGTTACGATTTAACTATGTATATAAAGAGTTTTAATGTTTTTAATGGACCATATTGCTGCAAATAAATGCAAATTATTGAAAATACTCAAAGTGTCTGAATGCCTTCCTGTATTATTCATTATTCTGTGCGCAGTGAATCATGTCACTTCAACCACAAACTGATCACACCTTCAGAAATCAGCTTGTGGTGTTTTAGTCAGATATAAAAACAGAAGTGGATTTAAACTGGGGCTTTCTCATGCTGTAAAATCCAACCAGTTACACTCCCACTGAGGTTAACAGAATGACCTGAATCACCCTGAAAACAACGCATTTTAATGGAACTGCACGTTTTTAGTTTAATCAGAAGAGTTTTATTTTTGAATATTGGGATTGAGGCTTCGGAGTTGGGAGCTTACTCCACCGTCATGGAGCCACTTTGCTTTAGATCTCTTCCTGTAGAGAACACCAGATACAGAACGCACTGGAGGACCTGGATCAAGTGCTGTTGAGTTCACCTCCTCTGTATGCGAGTGTCAGAGAGCTGGGTGGAATATCCACAAATCTGCAGCCCACGTGAAAGATGTGGTCAGCAGAGCTCCAGGTTCTTAGTAGACCTTGTGGGAACGACTATGGCTTGAAGATGAATGTGGAAGAAATGCAGAAAGAGAAAAAATATATAAAACGGTGAAATCCAAGGAATCTAACTATACAAGGAAAACGATATCTGTTAGGTCAAGCTGCAAATATGTTCAGTGTGTGGGAAGAATTCCAGAATCATCAGCTCATAAGAATGAATGCTTCATTTGTGTCACACGTTCCAAGGTGCCCAACCCACACGGGTTAAAACGAGGGCCCCTCTGTCCTTCACAACTCAAGTCAGACTGAAGAAGATAAGTGAAAGCTGACAATCTTCATAGACATAAGACGTGGGAGTTTTCAGTTGTAGCACAGCTGGAAGTTGCCTAAACGCTGTTTATACATGAATTCTGCTGTGCCGACGAGCAGCACAGGCTGAAATCAACCATCAGTTTATTTACACGTCTCCGTGTAACCTCACAGTCTGACCCAGAAATGGCCCAACGAGCTCCAATGCTCTTCACTTGAAAAACAATCTGGGTCAGAAGCAGGTTAAAATTTGACACTTAAACATTTCGTGTCCTTGCTTTTCAGTCAATAGAGACGTTTCACATGGACACATCTCGTGTAGTTTTCATGATTCTTCTGTGCTGACTCTGTTCCAGGAAACTCGCCTTCATCTTATTTGGGTGTTGGCAGACAGACGTCTGTAAACCTGCAGTAGATAAAACTATCTGCATGGACAGGCACCAGCAGTCTCCCGCTGATACATTTACAGTACCTACATGACGTTGTTACACTAATACTAGTGGCACATCCCATAGAATCACATTCAGTCAAACTGCAAAAACAAACTGTTTCCTCCAACTGAGTGAAACATTAATTTTCTGAAGAGAAATTACCTCCAGCTGTTCCCAGAACAGTTTCAGTTCTTCTAAGAAAAGTAACCAAAGTTTTCTAGAAACTGGAGCGGCGCAGAGAAGAGATCAAGAGCACATCATAAAATGGTTGCTTTATTAACCACTGTGGTTTCATTGTGTTTTTATTGGAACAGGGATCATTTAAATCATTGTGTTGTCACCTTCAGCAAGGTTAGGGTTAGAGCAAGAGGGACGTTCAACTTTAATATTAGAAAAATATACAATACTGATAAATAAAACATCAGAAACCAGAGCTACCACTTCAAATATCGCTGTGCTGAACCTTTAAGTTTCATTGCCGTACTTATACTGGGGTGCAAATAAAATATGATTTTAACAAATTCATATTTGACTGTGTTTATTATAAAAAGAGGCTGAAATAAGGAAGTCAGACCTTACTAACACACCTAGCAGTCTTATTCTATTCTCAACATCACATTCAAACATTTTCTTAAATTCACTGAATGTTTTGCCCATTTTTATTCATCCTCCTTTAAAATTCACCTCTCAAACATTTGTTCCAATGAATAAATAATGAATAAAGTTTTCTGATTCTAGTTCTAATTTCTGAACAAAAACAGATTGTGATGATGATTTTCTAACGAGTGAGACAAATGTTATATATTGTTATGTAGTAATACTTCATTATATTCCAGTATAATGTACCAAAGCTCTAAGTGTAAGGACCTGATGTTGCCTAGTGGTTAGTTTTAATTTCCTCTTTTGACTTTGTCGCGCAGTTTGTCCCACGCAGCTTCCCGTATCAAAACACAGTGCGGCACCCGGAAGAATACAATGCAATCAGACAAAAATATATAAATTGCGCGTTTACTACTGTAATTAGCGACATGGTGACTTCATAAATCTCGCATTTACTTCTCAGCACAGTTAAAATGGTTTCTGTCTTGCATGTATTTGTTTTATTCACGTAACAACTGTAGTTAAATTGTTGAAAAACTAAGCTAAACGTTTAGCTAGCAGCTAGCAGCGGTGCTTGTGTATGAAAATGGTTCAGAACATGTTTCGAACCGGCTTTCTGGTTCGGGCCACACACACTTTGTTAACCTGGGTCGTAACTCTCATACTGTTTCTGCACAACACAGGTACGTTTATCAAAGCAGGGCTAACCACAGATCACCTGGAAAGTAAAACGTTACTAATGTACTTGCTGCACTACAGTACAGTTTATCAGCGCTTTACTTTACCTGAGTGTTTATATATTATGCTAAATACTGCAGTACAATACAGTACAAGTAATAGTTTTGTTTTCAAAATGTAAGGGCAAAGGTATGAGCTCAAAAATACTAATTAGTACCAAAAGTAAAAGTACTCTTTATATATTATTTGACTTGTCTTTCACTTTTTATTTGATGTTATTCCTTTGCATTTAAAATGGAACTGGAGCCTTTTTCCCTCTGAAATGCAGTGAAGCATCACTGCATCCAGCTGAGGTTTGGCTGTTGTGTTTGTGCAGATTTGCGGAGGTGTGAAGAACAAGGGGAGTTGCTGCTGCCGGTTCTGTTCTTCCTCCTGGTCGTGCTGTCGGTGCTCTTATACTTTGCTGTTTCTTTAATGGACCCTGGTTTCGTTCTCACTGACACTGTCAAAGTAAGATTAACCAAAACCCACTTAATGTTTTTTATTTCACTATAACAGATGAAGAGGTGAAACATGTAGTCTGTAGGACTTCATGCTTTATTTTGTTGTTCATCTTAATGACTGAATCATTTGGGGTATTTAGACCTTTGGAGTCTTCTGAAGACGACATGTTCAGGTCTGTAAAGTTCTGATGGGAATATTTTTTTAAATTTCATAGATGATAAACAGTAGCTACCTGTCAGTTTTCATCAGTTTGTACTACACTGTGGCGGAAGAAGTACTCAGATCATTTACTTTAATTTAAGTGTCATTTAAAATGTAAAAAATACTCTGTTACAAGTAAAAATCCTGTATTCAAAATGTTGAAATTGGAAACGTGGAAATTGGTCTCTTTATTGATCAGTGATCGTAGGAGGGATCACACAAGACCAATATGGAGCAAATTCAAGGAGCAGCGTTTCCCTAGCCCGGGAAAGGGTACCCGGGGCCCCACCCTGGAGCCAGGCCCGGGGTAGGGTCTCGCCGGCGAGCGCCTGTTGGCTGGACCATCGACCACGGGGTCCAGCCGGGCTCAGCCCGAAGGAGAGACGTGGTTCCGCCCTCTTGTGGGCCCA
>JAUYWH010000027.1:22597145-22627229 GCA_034779795.1 Ctenopoma multispine
GGTCTGGGCTTCCCTACTTAGGCTGCTGCCCCCGCGACCCGACCTCGGATAAGCGGTTGATAATGGATGGATGGATGTATTATGAAACATCGTCATTGGTCAAATGACACATGAAACAACAGCTTTTTTAATTTTTTTTGATTTTTAGATGAATACAATACAAATGAATTCTCAGTACCACTGTCATTGTCATACACATGGAGTCATGGTTTAGTCCAGGTATCATCAGCCCACTGCGTCTTACTCTGTGTGTGTGTGTGTGTGTGTGTGTGTGTGTGTGTACACGTGTGACCCACATCGGTCTGTGTTGTGCAGGGTGTTCGGGGTTCAGACGAGGAAATGGAGTCGATGATCCCCCAGTCTGTGACCCCTCGCCTGCGGCGCTGTGGATACTGTCTGCTGCAGGTAACGGGCTGCGTTCATTCACATCCTCACTTTGTTTGCACGACGGAGAAATTAATGCTTCTCTGTCTCGAGCAGCAGCCCATGAGAGCGAGGCACTGTCAGACGTGTAAACGCTGCGTTCGCCGCTTCGACCACCACTGTCCCTGGCTCGGGAACTGTGTGGGAGAGAGGAACCACCGCTGGTTCATCGTCTACCTGCTGGTGCAGCTGCTGGCTCTGCTGTGGGCTCTTCACATCGCCCTGTACGTCCCACAGCCTCAGTTTGTCTTGTAACAATGAGTCAGTGAAAAAGTTTTTCACGTGGTGACAGAGTCTCTGTGCTGCAGCTTTAGATTTAAAGACCACTGGTGAATTGATGGACTAATCTTTGTTTACATTTAGTAAACAGGAACTTGAATGTTTTCCTCATAGATTCAAAGTTCAAGCAGGATGAACTTATGTGAATATGTAAGAAGCTACGTTAAAGGTCCAGTGATTTGGACCCAGACAAGAGTCACGAGATGAACATGAGGAGTCTAGAAATAATTAACACATTTAAAAAACACATTTCTGCTGCACAGTTATTTTGCACCTTCTTCTAGTCTCTCTCTCTCCTGCTTCTCTTTCCTATGAGTTACTCAATCCTTTCAATCGCTTTGTTCAGACTGAACAAGCATTAACTGGTCACAACTGGTACAATGATGCAACCTATCGAATCATGTAACCTCAGAAAGGACACTTTGGCCAAAACTCACTGTTGCACATACTCAAAATGAAGTGGTGCTTGAATGATTTTTACCATGTGCCACAGATGGGATAAGGTTCTTATGCCAAACAAAACGCTTTTTATTTAAATGAAAAAGTTCTCTTGGTCTCTTCCGTCCACAGAACAAATCTTCCATTAACGTTCAGTGTTCTCCTCAAGATGGACTCTGTTGATGGCTGGTTTGGTCGGAACACTCTGCCTGCCAGGCAGTGTGTAGGGCAGAGAACACCCTGAACATTCCTAAACAGTGCTGTGTATGTTTCAGGTCTGGGATTTCACCCAGCGTCACATGGGAGCTGTGGTTCAGAGCGAACGGGTTCCTGTTGGCAGCGCTGGGATTCGTCGGGCTTTTCTCCGTGGTGGTGGTGGTGCTGCTGGGCTGCCACCTCTACCTGGTCACCATCAACTGCACCACCTGGGAGTTCATGTCACGTCACAGGATCTCGTACCTGAAGAACTGCGGAGACGAGGAGAACCCGTTCGACCGAGGAGTCTTCTGCAACTTGTGGGACTTCTTCTGCATCTGCAGGACGGTGATGTGGGAGCAAATGTACCACAAGAAACCCGCAAATCCAGTCTAACGTCCAACTGGATTTCACAGGACACAGACCGCTTGTATTTTAATGCAAGGGATCGTTTTTAACTTAAGTATAACAGAGCCAAACATTTTTTGCACTGCATTAGTTCTGTTTGTATTTATTGACGAGAGTACATTAAAACACTGATGATATGCATGTTGTGAGGTTCCTGACAGTCAGGATGTTTTAAATACAGACATAGAAACACAGTACAACACACAAGTAACATGTAATATTCAGCAGCATCAATCAAAAGTGCTACAACAGCTAAATCATCACCGGCTGGTTGTTCTGTTACATTCGACTTGTGTATCTGACAGCTGGACCCGGAGCAGCGGGAGGCTTCGTTGTCTTGCTCAAGGACACCTCAGTAGGATATAAATGAACATACTGGCTGTTACGCTGTTACACCCGTACCTGTGCTTGGTGGAGCCATTCAGTAATTCATCCACCCTCAGGTTCACTGATGTTTGGTGGATGCTTTGCTGACTGTTTATTTTAGATCAGTGTTCCACCCAGTGCTGCCAGATGTGTCGATCTCAGCTTCTTTCAGAGATAATTAGGATTTTTTCCATGTTAAATATGTTCGGTGCCTTGCTTGTTTGCAAATGTTTCATTAAGACATTTTGGCGACCTGCATTTTCCTGGAAACTTTTCTCATCATGTCCTAAAGATTAAATGTATATTTAAAGGTATTTAGTTGCATAATACATGAATATTCCAAGAAAACAGAATTTTGTATTAATAAGAAGTTGAGCGATCGATCACTTAATAGTAAATTTATCAATGCAACAGTAAACTGGATTTAATGTTAAGTTAAAACTATCCCAAAGATCTCTTCAGTGTGGATGTTTTTAAACTCAGCTGTGAGTTTCAACATATCAGAAATGATCTGAAGGAAATCTCTGGATTTATGGCTGCACTTGTGTCTCCTCAATATTCACCCTCGTCCTTCTCCTCTTTTATTGCACTGACATCATTGGAGCTCAGAATATGATTTGCTAAATTCAAAATACAGATGTCTTCATACTATTATGGCTATATTAGCATCTCTGTGGCATCTTTTACACTGCTAGCGGTTACAGGATTAGCTAGTGCACAAGTTCACTACGGTGCCATGCACTTCTACTGTAACAGGAGGAGACTGATATGTGAAGTTTACATCTTTGCTACAAGGGGACGACTCGACAAATACGTGTAACGTGTTGGATTTAACAGCTTTTTTAAAAAAAGGTTTGTAACCACAAACCGAGTGGACTCCCATTTGTTTTGGTCAAGGCAGTGGGGAAGCCTGTCACAGTGATGCATAGAAACGGCAGCACGGACTGTACCTCTGGAGGAGAAGTATTAAATATAATAAGCAAAGGCCACAAAGCAAGCTCAGTCTGTCACACAGGATGCTTGAAGAGGCTTTAGTGTTAATGTGTGAACTGTTTATGCACCAAGAACAATTTCATTTCTAACACAGACTGATTTTAGCTAAACCTACATCTGTATTAACCCCTCTTAGTGATGCTTTTTGTGACTGATCTCAGACCTCCAGAAGCCCTGAATGCCCCAGGTTTAGTTTTTTTTCCAATTTGATTGATCAGGAGTCCAGAATCAAAGCTGAAGCGGGCAGCTCATCAGGCAAGCTGGTTTCTGGGTGTCGGAGGAAATGGTCAATCATTATGATGATAAGAATAAGAATAATAATAATAATTGAGTAGCTAAGCTGAAGTTGAGAGAGATTTTACAGCTCTGCAGTAAAATGAATCTAATAAACCATTTAGGATTAAAATGATTAGTGAATAAAATGAATATTTGACTTTTTTTGGTCAAATAAATCAAGACATTTGAAGATGTTTCTTTCAGGTCTGTGAAGTTGTGAAAGTTTTTGATCACACTATCAAAGATGTTGATTTAATCCTTCGGTTGTTCTTTAGGATTGTGATTTGAACTTATTTAGCGTATTTCAGTCGACGTTGTTGTTGGCTGTAGTTTTCCTCTGTGATTATATGAGACATTTCCTCTTACCACAGTACAAAGTTATGCCGTTTGTATCGTACGAGTCAAGCTTCGTACGCTAACTTCCGGACAATCATTATTTTTGCATTTTTGAAGCAATATAAGGCAACTTGCAGGTACAGGCAGTCACTTCCTAAACTCTTGGTGCTGTAGAAAGAAGGAAAGTGGTGAAAGTGATGGCGTCAAACTGAGGAAAACGTATTTCGCAGCTCAGCAACGCTGACTGAAAGTCAGTAAAAAGTACTCCAAGTACAATTAACTGCCTCAAAAGCAGGATTAAAAATGGATCTAGAAAGACGAGGCGATAGTGTAAAATGTTAACATCGAATCTGGGTAAACACTCTTCAAGCATCTCGTATTTGCTGCTGTACAACATGTCACCCGACCACATCTTATAAATAAAGTCTAACAGCAGGAGCAGGTGAGCGTACAGTTGTTTTACTGCTGCAGGTCGACAGAGAGCTGGAACAGTCAGAGCAAAGGTTGACTGTTCCACGGAGACTGTAAAGAGCCACAATCACTTTCTTTGCTCTGTTAAAAACAGAAGATACTGCCCGATCATTTCACTGACGATCTGTGGTCGACTGAATGACGGTGAGAACAGTCCGCGGTATCAGCCATGGGCTTGTATGTAGTGTGGTACTATCAAGACCAGGGTGGGAAACTTGACGCACCAATCAAGGTATCTGCAGGAGCTAGAAGGGTTGTTAATCAGTACAAATAGCTGAATGATTCCTGGGGTCAAGAGGTCAGACTTCATACTTTCTGAAATCCTGCTCTCGTTTGGATTTAAACTCCAACTTAAGAGTTTGACATTTTGTGAAATATGCTCATTTGCTTTGTTGCTGAGGTTTAGAAGGTCGTGTTTCCAGAGATGGCGTAGCATGAACAGCGTGTTTCAGAGCTGCGTGTGTCGACAGCGGAGCCGTTCAGGCACAGTTCAGAGTCAAGTTCACTTTCATGTCTGAACAGCAAATGTGAAGCAGCCACTGGCAGGTGATTGAAGTATTTATGCTAATCGAAGCTAAAGGACTGAACTGGGCACCGCGTTGTAAACCAGTATCCACGTTTGGCAGAGCTGAGCGACTGTTGGTGGATTTTGTTACGCGTGAGCAGTTGTTTTATTGTTTGATGTTTTTATGCTGCCTTCCTACTAAAAGAATTTCCTCCTGTGGGAAGATAAAGATCAAAACTCTGAGGAAAGCTAAAAGGATTTTTCCAAAAATGTCAAACTATTCCTTTAACCTGTTGTTCTAACTGACTGATCTGATTGATTTTTGTTTGTTGTTTAAAAGTCTCAAAAAAGGCCAGTCAAAGTTCTGTTGTTCACGGACAGTTCAACAGCACTAATTGATTACTTACTGGTGACTGATTACCTGCTGAAGTGGACAAACCTCTCAGTCACCGTACGTAGTGCATGTTAAATTTCCCACCCTGGTCTTTTCAGCTCATCATTCACCCGTGCAGGGCGCAGAAGTCAAAGTCGGCGAAGGCTTCCTGCTGCTCAGCAGAGAGGCTGAAGGGCTTCGAGGAAGGCGACAAGACTGGTTGGAGCTGAGTGAACTCACTGTCGAAGTTGCTGACATCTATGGACTCTTTGATTGACGGCAGGTACGGTGGTTTTACTTTCTTGGCCAGCAGAGCCTCCCAGTCAATGGTCTGTAAGACAACACCTCATTTGTAATTTCACTTCATTGTATGAATCAGCTGCCAAATACCGTCACAAATTATTACAGCTTACTGTACAATTTAATCAGTGTTAAAGTAATAAGTACTACATTCAGGGATGGACGGGGTCATCAGCCCGAGTGAGGGGGCATCTGAACGCAGAACACCTGTATGAAGTGACTGTCATTTACGTGGGTCACATGGCTTTCAAACAAGAAACTAACAAACTTTGACCAGAAGGAGGTGGAGGTGTGAAAACAGAACAGAAGAAATACTTAATGACAGAAGTGACCAGAAAGAGGCGAACAAAACAAGTAGAAAGAGACACAAATACCACTACATTTACTGTATCAGTAGAAAACAGCATCATGCTTTAAACCGCTGTCTCACTTTACTGGAGCATGTGCAGTGTGTCCATAAATAAACTGTTAACACAACAATATTCCTTCACAAAGTGTGAAGTGTTCAATTGATCTGACCCCAAGTGTTTATCACAGTTCTGATGATGAACACACACAGATCAATACTTCGTTAGTGGGGGCTGCATCTGCATCAAAGAGGTGTAAAGGTTTAACGGCTAACTGTTTAGTTAGACAGTACAAAGTGATAAAGAAAGTATTTACCTCAAAGAATTTCTCCCCCTTCACCTCGTTTGCGTCCCTCTCTCCAGCTCCGAGCCTTTTCAGAGGATTCTTCTTCAGCAGCTGCACATGATAAAGTAGAAAAGCGTCTGACTCCTGTCTCTAACCTACTGATAACACAAAGTTTGTCTAAATGTATCAGTGTGTATTGTTAGTTCGTGAAAATGTTCTACAGCTGGTAAAAATCCACCTGACGTTTTCATGTCTGAACATTTAGTGTTTACTGCAGTGGAGGAAAAGTACTCATCATACATCATTTACTTAGAATTGCTCTGCAACTGTAGGTACAGTAAAAGTCAAGTGTTTATTCCTGAATAACAATCATTTATGTCTTAACGTGTTCATGCTGCAGCTGGTAATGAGGAAGCTAGCTTTGTGTAGTATACACTTCATACACAAAGCTGATGTATGAAGTGTATGAGAGATCTGCTCACAGCTGGAAACTCAATGTTTGTCATTGCTCCCGTGTGTTTTGAGTTAAGAACTGGCTATTTACCTTCTGGATGATGGAGACAGCATCAGGAGGAAGGGAGGGTGGATACTGCACGTCATCGTTGACGATGCTGTCAAACACCTCCTCCTCATCCTCACCAGGGAACGGAGACTAGCAGGAAGACGCTGAGTTAGTGATTTATCTTAATTTTCTTACTTTTACAGCTGAATCTGTATCTACTGCTGCACTTGAGAAAGCTTTTTGTCATATACAGAAGTTTTCATTTGTTTTAATATATTGACACAACTACAGCATATTAAAGAACTTATGTTCGATCTGGCTGCTTGGTTAATTAACTGTACCCTCTGGTGTTTGTACTCTGCTCTGATGGTCGGAGAGATTTATCTTAAATGACAGCTTTTCAGCCACTTTTAAAGATGATTTAGTGCCAAGAGACAGTCTCTCAGAACATTCTTCAGCTCACTTCAGGAGTGGAAAATTATTTATTTATTTATGGGCCATTGTATAATTGATGAATTAGTCTTTAAAATTCTAAATTCTCAAGACCCTGTTGCGTTGTTAATGTCTGGTTTTCTTATAATCTACTTGATACTTCTTCTTCTTGGCTGTAGATGCTTGCAGAAAATGTTATTATCCCTTAAACTGTTCTTTCATTTCTTCAAATAACATAATAGAATTACTGCTGTAGAGGACACTGATAACACGTGTAACTTTTGGCAATCATTTATAAACATGAACATTTATAGTTCACACAACAATGGAAAAAAAGAAAAGCCCTGTATGAGAAAAACACAGAGTTACAAACGCTCTGGGAGTCAGGGGGTGGTGGTGTTAGGGTTTACAACCTCTCCCACGAGCATCTCGTAGATGAGGACGCCCATTCCCCACCAGTCCACTGCTCGGGTGTAGTTGTCGTCTGTCAGGACCTCGGGAGCCAGAAACTCAGGAGTCCCACAGAAAGTGGAGGTCCGGTCTCCGTGACCCATCCCTGCCAAAGAATTGAAAACCTCGTTACATGTGCAGTCACAGACTGACTCACAAACACAAACCACAACTTTTCTCATTGAGCTGTGGTGAAGCAGAACCATCTTCATCTGATCCCAGGTAAATTCAGTTAGTTACATCCACTACTGATCATTTCATAAAGGTTGGTGGGGAAGTGAGGTGATGGATAAACAGTATTATTAAATCTATTCACCTTCTTTACAAAGTCCAAAGTCTGTGATTTTCACAAACCCATCTGCATCCATGAGCAAGTTATCCAGCTTCAGATCTCTGTGGAAGACGCACAGTGATTATACCTGAAGATGAACTCATCGCAGTAACACAACACTTTGCTTGATGTAACTTACCGATAGATAATTTTATTCAGATGCAGGAACTCTAAACCCAGTACGACACATGCTGAATAAAACCTGTACACAACAACAATAAATTCACATTTGCTGAATTATAAATGCTAAGAAACATACTAATGATTCCTGTTGTTAAACAACACCCTGACCTGGTCTGAGCCTCTGTGAAGGCGTTGTTGTGGATGTGAATCATAAGGTCTCCACCTGGTAAATACTCCATGACAAAGCACACGTGGTCGCTGGTTTGGAAGCAGCCGTGGAGGTTGACCAGGAAAGGATGTCTGGACGCGTTGATCATCTCAAAGATTCTCTTCTCACTCATAAGACTGCAGAATAACAGAACGTTTTCTAGACCCATATGAAGGTTGGATATTTTGTTGTTTGGCCTCCAAATGAAACTTATCTGCTCAGATTCTGTCAAATGTTTCAAAACACCAAGACTTTAAGGCACAGAAGTGTAATAGACTCACCTGTCCACTTCATCACGAGAGACGATGTCTCTTTTCTTCAAGGCTTTGATGGCGTACAGTTTCCCTGTCTTCTTAAACTCAGCCAGCAGGACCTACACAGAAAACATTCACAACCAATCAGCTGAGGACAAACACAAGAGGAAGCTTTGATCCTGCGTGACGAGCTAAAGTGAAACATTTTTTAAACTGCTACCTTCCCAAAGTGTCCTCTGCCCAACACAGATATATATTTGAAATCTTCCATGTGCATCCTATTGAGAAAAGACAAAAACAGAAAACATAGCTCATGTTTCGTTCTGAACTTTTACAGTATATAAGATGGTGTGTGTGTGTGTGTGTGTGTACTTTGGAGCAGATACAGGCTGGTCTTGACTTCCTTCTGTAGTGTTTATGGATGACTGCAAACAAAGAAAGTTTTAAACTTTATGGATTTGGAACGTTATTAAAGTAATTGAAAGCATCACAAACATGTATTTAACAAACAGCCTTAAAGATAAAAGAATATGTGAACACTCTGTGTCATGTAAAGAAAAATGACACATTACAGGAAGGATTTTAGCATTTATTTGACAGTAGTTTACAGTAAGTCGAGCACAGTGACAGCAAAAAGTGTTAAATAAATCTTAATTAAGATTTTTTATGACTGCACTACTTCAATTTTATTTCTACTGGTTCTCAAAAATCATTTACCAGTTTTTCTTGCTCTGCAGGCACAGATGAGGTTTTATGTTCTGTAGCGATGATGTTGGGAGCGTTGTCTCTGTGGTCAGGGCTCGTTGGGGAGGAATGATCCTCACTGATGCCGAGTGTGATGACCGGAGCTTCACTGCAGGAGTACAAAGACAAAATGTCAGTTTGGGATCTTCACCTTGAATCCAACTGGAGTCACCCACAATAAAAATGTTCTTGGCTCAGTTACTCTAAAAGGTTGGTCTAAAGGTCTAGTATCTTCAGTAATGCTTTGTCAAAAAATACAATCCAAATAAAAACATAGTGGTGAAGAGTTTGTCAGGACAAGTTATGGAGCTCAGATTATTTCTGACTTTGGCAGTGGAGTGGTGGTTTGATGCTCCGTCTGAGTTGGACGTGGGGTGTTGTTGGCCAACAGGTCGGGCGCTGTAGAGAGAGACGAGCTGAATGTGGTGAAGGAGCTGTAACGAGGAAGAATGCTCATCATCAGGTGACCCCACGTGGCAAAATTCATGTTCATCTGGGCTGCTCTGAGGAAGTTCTTCCCTGAGGACAAAATAATCTTACATTAACCGAGACTAGATGAAGAATTTGCATACCGACACATTTCATATGGCCACAGCACTGAAACAGAAATCTGCTGACCCTGCACATTGTCTGTTTGTACCTCTCTCTTTAGTGAAGATACATCGCTGACGCCTCAGTTTCGGCTGCCGCTCAATGAACGTGTCAATGAATTGAAGCTGTAAAATGAAATCAAATGAAAACATACTTCATTCACTTGTTCACTTTTATTTACACCAAAAGTTGTTGTAAATACAACATGATGTCTCAAATGAATGATTACAAAGAGGAGAAAGTAGCTAAAGACCATAACAGCAGACTGATCAGACCTTCTCTGCTACCATACACCCTGCAGATTACTGTGTGTACCTTGGCGTAGAGGAGACCCTGCGGCTCCAGACTTAACCCCTGGCTGTGGTTTGGGTTCTCCATCATCTCCTCCAGTCGCAGGAACTTGACCGCACAAATGGCCCTCCGGTCCCGCCAGAAGACACAGACCTCCAGCTCTCGAGACTGTCGGCAATTTGACAGCAACCAGAACAAGAGCAAAATCAAATAGTAACTGATTGAGACTGTGGGTGTTATGTAATTTATGAAGTGGACAACGAGTTTGCACAAAACACAGTAGTAGTATACAGTAGATTTAGTTTGGATTTATTTTGTTAGTTGATGACTTTGTTTCTGCCAATAACGTTATCTAATAATATTTCCAACAAATTTTTGCAGGATTTTGCATTGTGCTGTTCTTTAAGTTCCTTTGTTTATTATGGGGACTAAAGATTAGATGAACAAATTATTTTTCTATTTAACATGCAGATGTTTCCATTAGGCCACAAACGTCTCTCATTCGTCTTAGTTATGCAGATAAAAATTCACAATTTAACACAAAATGATGGGATGTTCCTGAATAATCTCCAGCTAAGTGCAGATAAAACGTGTTTCACCCAAAATACTTAAAATCACTGCTCATCTGAAAATCGAAATTAAGTCATGGATCTTATCCCAGCAGAGCACTTAGCTCTCAGAGTGCTGGTCTACTTGTGGTTCCTAGAGTTTCAGAATGTAGACTGGGAGGTCGAGCCTTTAGCTATCATGCTCCTCTCCTGTGGAACAAGCTCCCAATCCTGGTTCAGGAGGCAGACACCCTCTCTACCTTTAAGACTAGGCTTAAAACTTTCCTTTGACTCTGAACCATCTCTTAGTTATGCTGCTATAGATTTAGTCTGCTGGGGGACCCCATATCACACTGAGCTCCTCTGCCTTACATGACTGGTAGGTTGAACTTTTCAGCTCTAGTCTATTTTTTCAGTCAAAAATAGACTAGAATTGTGTCTTTAGCAGAGAAGACCAGAGCACTGCTTCAGGGACATTTCTACAACGTGCTGCAGTAACCTAATAGAATGACAAGCAGCGAGTACAGCAACTACCTCACGTGACCACGTAACAGCTGAAACAAAATACAACTGTCCCTGATGGAATGCAGAGGTTAGAGGATCTGGTCTAGGTTCTAGCAGGCCAGATTAGTGTAATGGTCTCTTGTTAGGTCTTATCCATAAAAATCTCAGACAACTTTAGCTCATTCAGAAAGCTGCTGCTAGAGTTTTAAGAAAGACAAAGACAAGTAAACGCATCACAGCAGTTCTCAGGTCTCTTCACTGGTTTCCAGTGAGTCAAACAACATAACACTTTGAAATACTGTCGCTGGTCTATAAATCAGTGCCTCAGGACCAAAAATATACACAGACTGTCTTTTACTATCTGAACACACTCATCTCAGGTCATCAGGTGGAGAGCTGCTAACGGAAGCACTATTTAATTACCAAGCACCAAGAGCCAGAATGAACTTCCAGAAGACAGGAGACCACGTTTAAAGACCCCCTGATGTTATATAACATTACTCTGCTTTGAATATTAAACTGTGTCTCAGTTGCACTTTCTTTTTGTGCATATTTTATAAACTTTAAGGTAAGATCAGAGACTTTCCTTGTAATCTCAAACTTTGCACATACAGCATTCTGACGTTAAATGAGAGGTCATCACGGTGAAGTAAAATTTCAGCAAACATTATCTGAATTAACTTTGTGTACGAAATGTGCTTTACAAAAAAGTGTTTTCCTTCAAAAGAGGGAACAGTAAAGCAGGATTACCAGATTTTCTT
The DNA here is from genome assembly GCA_034779795.1 of Ctenopoma multispine. Taxonomy (NCBI): domain Eukaryota; kingdom Metazoa; phylum Chordata; class Actinopteri; order Anabantiformes; family Anabantidae; genus Ctenopoma; species Ctenopoma multispine. The sequence goes on from JAUYWH010000027.1 coordinate 22,608,881, forward strand.
CCTCTAAACTAAACACCTTGAAGCACTGAGGATACTTTTAGTGATTATCTGACGAACGGATAAATATCTACAGGTATTTGGGCGACACCTGCTGACCACATACAGAACTACACTAATAAACTGTGCTGATAGAGAAAAGATTCAAACAGCATCAAAAGGTTTGTTCACCTGCAAAATGTAACAAAAACAGAAACAAAATTACTATAACTAACTGGAATAAAAAGAACAAAAATCCTCTAAAGTATACAGTACTTTATTAGTTGAAGTATAAAGCAGCATTGTTCCTAAAATGATATATTTACTGAAATCATGTCTTAAACCTTATCCAGTCATATATTTATGCAGAAATAAAGAAATCTTTGTCCAGAATGTACATCTTCATGTGTGTGTGTATATATTGTTCTACTCTGTGTCCTTGTACCGTCTGTAAGGTCCCATGTTTGCTTTATTATATCTGTTACTTCTGTCTTTAAGCTGCTGATGCAGTTTTTAACCTGTCAGCTCCCCATACATTCATCATAAAGACAATATATACGACTTGTCCTTGTTTTCTTAAACCTGCCACATGCGAAGGGACCAGTGTTTTCTATGGGGTTATGTTTTTGTTCTTATTTCAGGTTTGAGAGGGAAATAAATACAGGAAGGACTGCTCGAAGTCCTTCCTCGTTTTTTACTTGGATCAGAGTGAACAAAAAATGACTCACAAATGCTGGAAGCTGGACTGCAGTGAAGGGGGGGTTAATGATGGGAAATGGGAGATGACGCTATTGTTGTTTAGTTTGAATCCACAGATAAGCCGGGCGCCTTTCTGTGTGGAGTTTGTATGTTCTCCCTGTGTCTGCGTGTGTTCTCTCTGGGTTCTCCAGCTTCCTCCCACCATCCAAAGACATGCAGGTTAGGTTAACTGGTGAATGTGATTGTCTCTATATGTCAGCCCTGTTATAGACTGGTACCCCACCTCTCACCCAATGACAGCAGGGATAGGATCCAACAATCCAGCAACTCTTATGAGAACAAGCACCTAAGATAACAGATGGATGGATGGTACAGATAAAGCAAAACATGAGTGAAAAACTCAAGAGTCACAGGCTGACCGCATATCTGTGACTGGACTCACCCTCTCCAGCTGGATGTAGAACGTCTGATCCCAGCTCAGCCTGCTGACGGCTGCCCACCGCGTCAGGCCGACAACTCTGCCGTCCAGCCTGAGCACTGCGCTGATCGCTGCTGTGGGACAGAGAAGAACGCGTCATGCAGCTCTCACAGCCTCCTTCCAACATTCTCAACATATTATGCAATAAGCGCGCTGATGGTGATGTTAGATTAATCTCTATGAAATAATTTGAAACCTTTTATGGTTCAGTGATTTCTACCAAACTTTCTGATAATATTCTTGTTATTTGTATGTACAAAAGTGCAACTAGAATTACTGCATTGCTGTCATATGTCTCTGCCAACCAGTGAAGCTGCAGTTTACATGCACGTCAGTTCATCCATGAGTTCAAGTGGATGTTTGTGCCAAATGTAATGAACTTTCCCTCAGGAATCTCCAAGATATAGAATGGGACAGATGTTAGGTCAGTGGCCTTTGACCTTTGACCACCAAAATCTGATCAGTTTGTCCTTGAATTTCAGGGGGCGTTTGTGGTATATTTGAAGAAATTCCCCCAAGTGATATTCCCTCATATTCTGTATTGTATATTTGCTTGATGACAAATCAAGCTCACTGGCTGTACACACTGAGTGAAGATTATTCAATTTTCTTTCAAATTAAATATAAATTAAATAGTTTATTCTGTCTAGATTTACTTCTCTTGTTTTACTGTTACTCTATCATTGTTTTCATTGTGACTTTAAAGTACTTTTTGTTTTGTACATCAGTGATTTATAATGTTCAATGTCAGTAAAATGAGAGATGTAAATTAAAAGCTAAATGCTTTAAAAATCTAAAATCTCCACATACCAGAAGGGCCACCCCTCCTGTGAGTAGCTCGAGAACCGTCCTCAGTGGGATTGTGATGGGTTTCCTGCTCCGGGCTTGTCAGAGGATTCAGTAAATCCTCACATCCAAGTAGCTTAACTTCAAGTTTGCCTGAAAAAAATAATAAAGACAAAAAGGAAAATTAAAAACACACAATACTAAATTCTTAATTAACAACTAGAACAAATGGAAATTGTCTTGCTATTAACCCTAAAAATAACTCCACACAAGCTGAAAGTAATTTCGAGCTCTATTCTTACTACACTGAACTTGAACTCTGCTTGATTCTATTGCCTGGTAATGAATGTCAGTTAAGACCACGCTGAAAATCTTTCATTTGTCAGCATGAATAAATCTCCTGGAATCAAGCCACTAATGATTGCTGTCTGGAGTTGCACACAGGGCTTTCATATCCTCATTTTCTTCATTTCACTGTCGTGCTAGCAGCTGCAGAGCAGAAAATCGCCTCAAGTGTTTTCACCGCTCTGAGACTTGTTCTCATTATTCGCTGCCAACAGAGCAACTCCAGGATTTGTCTCCTTGTTACATCATCAAAAGGCTTTTTTTTGCCATTTTCTGCCTTGTGCAGCGAGAGACTGGCTTACAACAGAACCATCCAAAACCAACAGATTACATGTCGTGATTGTCTCTGCCAGAGGTCAGCAGATGGTAAATCATGTTCAGACTCTGGAAGCCCATGATACTAGAGGACGGCTGAAAAAGGGTAGAAAAATAAAAAATTAATTATGGATTTGTAATTTGGTTGTTTTGTCTAAACAGTGTCCCTCAAACAACAATATTATTATTAAAAATGTATTAAACAATATAGCAGGCAGAAAATATTCGTACGTCTCTAATCATTTCAGCTGTACCTGTATTGTTGGATCATTTATTTTTTAAGTAACTAATGAGTAAATCTGTCAAATAAATGTAAATAAAATGTAAAATATTTACCTCAATAATTATAAAGAAAGGAAACTAAGTACTGAAGTAAGTATCTAGGTAAAGAATAAGAATTCTACAGCAAATGAGGAATTCACATTTATTTGAATTTGAATGATGATTCTCGCTGTAATAAGCTCCATGTTATACAGTGAAATGTATTAGGAAAATGTGGATCTGTACAGCACTGTGCACCTACATTTAAATAACAAATGTCTGAACATTAGGAAGTTTTCTCATACAGGCCTTGTCTTATTTCAAATAGCCTGAAAATTAATCCTGAATTTCTCATACAAATAAAAACATGTTAAATCTGATCATGTTACAGATGTTTAGTTCAAAAACAACCAAGTGTGTGTTGATACCAGTTAGGGAGGAAGGTCTGATGGAGAAGATGGACGGTGAGCTGGACAACACGGGACACTCAGGGCTGGAGTTCTGACTGGAGAGAAGAACCGTTAAAGGGTCAACTGCATCTGTAGGCTGTGGTACAGGATCCTGGCTCTTTTCCTTCCCGCATTTCTCCAGGGAAAGTCGCAGAAGATCCAGCTTCTGGGAAGACTCCTGCACACGGGACTGAGCCTGGTGAAAGAATAAACACTGTTATGTTTGATCTGTTTAAAGATTGTTCTGTCTGATAATTTAGGGTAGTTAAAACTAAACAGAATCAAAAATCTGAAAGTAAAATGTCAGAGCTCCTGCCTGTCCCTGTTTGGACTGTGTAATTTTGGTCACTATTCTGCTCCCTGGATGCTAAAGTCTGCTGCCCTCAAGTCTGTGTTGTTTGCCTACCTTAGTCTATCTGCTAACAAACTGAACTGCCCCTGATTTGAGTTGTAAGTCTGCATCCTGTTTATCCTGCCACCACCTGCTGCAACTACTTACCTTTTCTTACCTGTGATTGTTGTTCTCTGCAACTTACCTAATCCTCACATTTAACAGAGAGGAAACCCTGTTCAGTGTCTGCCTGCAGACCCTGTTATTAAAACCTGTGAACTCCACTACAGATGCAATTTAATTTATTTATATAGCACCAAATCTCAAGGCACTTCACATAAGTGAAAAGTAAGTGGTCCTCAGGCTGAAACTATTACACATTTATGTGTAACATAAGTGTTATTTAAAAACTGCTTAAGTTGTTTAATCTGTCCCAATGGCTATCTGTATTAATTTTCCTCACTTACAGAGCACTTTAGGTCTTAAATTTACAGTTCCTATATAAGGTGGGTTTTCTTGTCTTATAAAGTTGCTGGACCTTAGTCTTGTTTTACTGGAGACTTGATGGTCAAAAGGCTGTTTTTAATTTGTTCTTCAAATATGTCGCTGACAAGGAAATGAGCTAAGTTTACACACTGAAATTCAACTAAAATCTAAAAATATCTGTACTGTTCTCAACGTGTTCTAAGTAGACATTTTCCCAGTAGGTAGAGGTTACTCCACATTACAGTTAACAAGTAAAACAAAGTGTAAATGACTGTGTATATAGAGAATACAGTTATATGAGATGTGCTGCCATGTGAGTGTCATGAATATATTTTCCCACATTTTTGTTGATTGTTCACTGAAAATCTGAATTTGCAGTCAACTGAAAAAGAGCTACTTAAAAAGGAAATGATCTTAGAGCCCCACCTCAGCTAGAGCCTTCTGGTCCAGTGTTGCGATCCCTTCCAGCTGCTTCACCACATCTTTGGCCAACACCAACGCATCTGTCTCTCTCTGCATGTAGTGCTGCAATTCTGCCAAACGAGCATCCACAGCGCTGACGGCAACAGGAGAGATTCCTGAAAGAGAAAGAGGCAGAGAGGTACTTCAGTTCAACAACATCCATTTTACACAAGCAGTATATCCTCATGGTTGTTAAAACTCTTTTCATTCATGGAATCAATATTTATAAAGCTCAAGTGAGCCGTTCTCTCTAAAATGTCACTGTGCTTCAGGCAAAGGTCTTCACATCACATGTTTTATGTTTCTGGCATTTAGCTGACACTTATCTAAAATGTATGAAAGCTTTAAAAGGTGAGATAACAACCAGAAAAAAAACCTTCACATGTCACTAAGTTAATATAGTAAGTACTTGGGGAAAAAAGCAATTAAGTAAAAAGCTCTAACTTGCATCGACTGAAGGAATCCTATTTTTCTAATCTTTCTGCTTAGTGCTTTGGTAATATGGACAAATAAACTTGTTTCCTCAGGGAATCTGCCCCAAAAACATTTGTATTCGCTATAGGGAAAGTGTTCATTTTATGCCTAATTTAAGCTAAAAAAATACAGTCACGCTGTTCTCTGTGAGAAAAAACAGCAGCTTTGTCAACTCTATTTTGAGTCATTTCATCTCCACATAATGAAGATGAAAGCCGTGAACAAAGTCAGTGACACTGGGTCTAATGTGCAATGAGTCCTAATGTGGTAACATTAGCTTTTTCACATTTAGCTCTCGCACAACGTCACTTGCTTTTTCTGTTCACGCTTTTTGTCTTCATTAAGTGGTGAAAAATGACAAAATAGAACTGGTTTAGACAGCCTGTCATAGTTAACATGGCTCCAATTCCCAACAGAATAAAACATCTCAAGAAATCACCGATAGAAAAGGAGGTGAGGGGTCAGAGAGAAGAATATGAACAAAGGAAACACGGTATACAGTTACTTGTCTCATATTGCATACTGTTACTTTGAAGCCAAGAATCACTTTGTGTTAGTTTTACAGTTTTTAAACGGTACACACCCCTGGTTCAGATTTAAGTGTCACATTTACATTCTGTGTCTATTAATGCTCTGAGAGTAGTTTCACTTTCCAGCTGAGGCTTTACAAATAACACCCACAAAGATGACAGTTGGCAGGAAGCCTGGTTCAAGCAATATAGCTTTTTGACACCAGCACTGATATTTCGGAAATGAACTGAAATCCTCTACTGTTGTTCTATTTCTCTGATCTTGACCTTTTCAAACCAAAAACCTGTACTTGTTCACAGGAAATGTGTTTGAAACATTATCTAGATTGTTCTGGGGGACACTAAAACTAAAACAAATGTAAAAAGTACTTTCAACTTGTTACAGCGTGCCACAGTAAATCCAGTGAATAAGATAGAGGAGACGCTGGCATACATCGCTGCTTTTAATTAAACTGAAACATTCATTAAAGCATCAACTACATATTTAGATGAACATCAGGAGGAAAGAAACAAGATAAAAACTGACAGTTTGCAAAACTGCTAAATAATTTTTTTGCGGTCTAACACCTACAATGTCACCAAGCGTTTATACACATAACCAGACCTTTTAGCTGTTCTCATCAGTTTTTAACTGCTGACTCCCAAAAACAAAAGTATTTGTAAATTATGATCCCCTAGAAAAGACCCTAATGCTGAATTATTCCAATTGTATTGTTGTCTATTTTGCTCTCACTTCCTGTTTTTGATAGTTTTCAGCCAAATCGCTTCTCTATTTTTTGACAATCTGACATTAATCAGAAAGTCATAAATTTTGTCAAGGACGTGTTGATGTTGCTGCAGTTGCTTCTGGGGACAGACAGAATTTGATGACTGTAATAAATTATTTCATGTCTCTTTTGAGCTAATTTACATACTAGCTCAGGCGCTAATGATTGAAAGCACAGCATAAAAGAAATACTGATTATTTCTGTACTTTTAAAAGACACTTTATCATATCTAGTGCCTCAATTTGTGACCCTCTAAGGGTGTCGTGGTCCAGGATTCTGACCTCTGTGAGTGGAGCTGTTATGGTCGTCGCTGCCATCATTACTAATAACGCTGCTGCCGCCGCTGCCAGCCTGGGTGACTTTGATAATCTGCAGTCGGATCAGCTCGATCTTGGAGCGGCTATCCTGCAGCATCTGCTGAGCTGTGGATAACATCCCGATCCTGGATAACAACATCACATCGAGAGACAACAAGCCCCACTTCATCACCAAGCCTTTAACCCTGACAAGATCAGGCTGGAGTGGAGAATGTTCACACAAGAACAAAATTACAAAATACATAGTTTAGTAAAACAAGTTGCAGAACATGAGGAAATCACCAGTGCTGCACACACATCTTATTTCCATAATGGACAAAAACAGGAGCAAAAGAAGAAATCGGATAAGAACAGCATGTTCATATCAGATGTAAACAGTATGACTTTGCACTTCACTAACCTCAGGTTGATGCTGTCACTCCGTGCTGAATAAGGACTAATTTGTCATTCTCCATGGACGAGGAGAAGGGAATTCTCAGGTTGCACCTATCCACCTTTACTATCCTTGAAACACAACAAGTCCCCTGATGTTATGATGCATTCATTCTCACTCACACACACACACACACACACGCACACTCACTCAGACTGAAGGCTCTTCTGATGCAGCTCCTACATCTTGAGACCTGTATCACACAGCCTGTTCTCCTGTTTGTTTTTGCCTCGCTGCAGCTTCCTCTGCAACATCCCCTTCCCACTGCATCCCGATCCTTCGCTCTGTAACCAAATCCCCCTCTCTCTCTCTCTTATATTTCTTTCTGCAGGGGGACGGCAGAGTTCCACTCCAGTGCTACAGCTGCTACTCTGACAGTGCTAATTGCCTGCTCTGGGCTCGGCATTGGCCGCTGCATGACCACATGTTCCTATGCTGTCACCAACCAAAAGACAAATACAGAGCTGCTGCTGCTCTGTTTGGGACAAGGCAAAGCCCTGCCTGTATCGTTCAGGAGATTTGTTTAACCTGCTTTGATAAGACAGATGTGTGAGAGGCATCAATAACCATACTGATAGTAACCAACATACATCAAGGACATGGGAAATGTAGAAGTAGTTTCTGGTGTACTGTATCCTAGACCATAATGGTCTGCTTACAGGACTGTAGATGTTGTATGCTTGTCTGCATACTAGGCAACTCTGTCATTCTTTCATCTGTCTGGTGCAGTGGACACTGGTAGGCTGAAGTAAACAAGCTATTGAAATCATGAATGTATGAGTTACAGGATAACATTAGAGTATGCACTGGAATAGCCTGTCAATCCTCAGCTTTACACTTCTCATACTATACTTCGTTTTTTGACTTAATTCACTTACATTCATTGAGAAAAGTAAAGCCCATATTTAGACATGGCTTTGTTCATACACAGAAGGAAGGAGTATGGAACTACTGCACATAACCTGAACTAAAAAGGTTTGTTTCAGCCCTTTCTGGTGTAAGACAAAGAATTTCCTGGGAACAAACTGTGACTGGTGGGATTATTAGCACTTAGCACTTCCAATGACAATCAGTACTATTTTAAACTGCTAGAGTCAAAGGCTAACTTTGCTTATTTTGAACTTAATTCATTTAGTTTTACATTGAGGAATACATGGATGATATCAAAAGTACCTTTATGACAATATCTCCTCCAGATGATGTCATCAGGATGACTTTTTTTAGCTCTACTGTAATTGTTCCTATGAAGGAGGTCATAGTCTTGATTGACCTGATGACCTCATCTGAAGGTTTTTCAGCTTGAAGAGAGAGAGAGATTTAATTAAAAATAAATATATTATTGAAAAGCTGTCAATATATGGGCCACGTGTGGATATTTAATAGGCTATATAGGCAAACTGCACTTGTAGCAATTAGCTAGGCTTCTATCTGCTACAGTCCTACCCACTTAGCATTACTGTAAAACAATAATGTAACCCAAACCTATTTATTAATACTTAAATACTTAAAAGTCCCCTTTTATCCGAAACTTTTCAAATTGCTACTAATGGGCTAACGTTAATTAGCACTTAGCACTCCTGCTTCAATTCACACTCAGCCAATCGATCCCAGTTAAAGTCAGGTCTGAACAAACGAGCAATTTGGCAGAAAATAATATGAAAATCTCTTGATAGGAAAACAGTAATATATGACCCATACTTGAGTAAGAATAAGAATGCACCTCACTTCTTACCGTTAATACGCAACTTAAACGACTATTTAGCTAGCCACGACTTTATACATAACCACAGCAATGGAGAACACTCGCTACTGGACATGACCTCAATTAAAATGCCCCGTTACTTGGACTTCTCCGTCCTAAAACAAACAATTAGTCCGGTCCAAACAGTGACTGGTTGACGGCATAGAAAGTAGAATGAAAGGTACAACTTCAACTGACATTTAGCATCAGCATTTCTTCAATGTGCGACTCGTTACTTCACAGTAGATTTAATATTTAGTCTTCAAATTAATTTAGAAATGTATTAATGGAAAAACACCAACATATGTTCCACACTTGAATCTACTGTCACTTGTTACTTTGGGGCGATTTGCACTTCTAATAATTAGCTAACTAAGTCTTTCACGTCTACTAAATGAGCCAAATAGTCAAAAGTATAATGGAAGCTAACGTAAAACTGTTATTTAACATTCGACGTGCCTTTATTTTTAAACACAACAAAGAAGCGTACAAGCTGCGGGACACAACCTGAACAAAATGTCCTGTATATTCAGCTTTTTCTCACATAAAACACACAACAATATTGCTGCAAACTGACAGACTAACGGGCTAATTAGCATTGACCACCCGAATGAAGCTCCCAGACCAACTGACGTTCAGCATCTCTTTTCCTAAGTGCGCAAGTGCGACTCGGTCCAACCGAATCTTCGGCCTGACCTGAATAAACGTCATTTTTGCTTTCTCGATTAATTTACAAATCTCGTATGTTATAGATCTAAGACTAATTTGAGGTTTGGTTCGTTTTGGTGGTGATTTTGAGGGAAGACTCTGTAGTAAATGAGCAAATTGGAGCCGAGTAGTGAGACCTATTTTGAGAGGCGGAGCTCGCCTCTGCTCCATTCGGCGAGGCGCGCATGTAATGAAAGGAGCGCGTGAGCGGTGCTTGCTGTGACTTCCTCGCTCCTCGGCAGCTACATTGTGTGGAAAGCAGCACGTTGTTGGCTTCTGCACGCTGAACTTTACGCCGAATCAACGTTCTCCTGTTCAGGGAGAAACCCGATTTAAAGCTACCGCATATTCTCTCAGACGTCTGTAAGTTACCCAAGCTTGCGAAAACATGTCTGCCTCGGCGGCAAAAGTGAGTAAAAAGGAGCTGAACTCGAACCATGACGGAGCGGACGAAACCTCCGGTAAGGGGAATGGCGGCCTCCTGTTCACCGCCATTTTCACTGTCTTCTCTAACATAATTTACACTACGACTGGGTCCAATATTGTTAATAATTGTAGTATGGGTTGCTTTGATTTTGCTTTTCGCACCTGGGTCTTCTTTGTGGGTGACCACGGATGTTGTTGCGTGTATTCACATTTCGCTAGCAGCAGCTAGCTTACCGCTACTCCAGCCTGCTGTTGTTCAGTTCAGACCGGTGCTGAGAGGCCATGTTAGCTAGTTCATTTAGCATCATCAGCGTGGCCAGTTATGTCGATGGCTACTGACCGAGTGGCCGTGCGTGATGCTGGGAGATCATTGTTCAGTGTGCTGTAGTGAAATTACACCAACGTGGTTAATTCATGTTTAATTTATCAAAACTACGTTCTGTAACCGAAAAACATACCAGTTTTATTTGTGCATTAGCAGTTAGCCGGCTAGTGTTGTTGTTGTAGTGTTACCTAACGCTAGCTGACGACGTTATGTTTTGTTACTGACCAAGATGCATTTAAATTCACCAGCCCCGCAATCAGTTAAACTGGGTAATTATTGTATTGAGACGAGTGGATGCAGGACGCCGTGTGAACAGCGGTTTGAGAATTAGGGGATATGTGCTGGCATCTGTCCTAGCTCTGTGTCTCACGTTATCGCGGCTCACACTGTGCAGTTAGATGTCCCACATTTAAACCACGCGGCCTTGTCGGTAGCAGCCGGCAGGAAACGCTAAGTGTCTGAGCCGCTAGAGCTGCAGCTATTGGCCGCTCACAATGCCGTAACCCCAGGGAGAGTCCTGCTTTTAATCTGTCTCATAACCTCGCGTCTACAGTTATCTGCTCGTTGCTCACCAGGGGTTTCCTGTAAATCCAAAACGACAAGAATAGAAAAACATTTCACGATTAGACCGCAGTCGTTTTACTTAGTCAAAGTTAGTTAAGATAAAACAGAACTTTATTGATCCCACAGCGGGGAAATTTGCGGGTATCGGCACAAGTCTGACAGAAAAATGGCTCCAATTTAAATGTGCATGACTTTATATCTGTGCACGAGCAAGAAATAATTTTAAAATCTTATATATTTTATAACTTTTTCTCCCCCACAGAGAAAGAGCAACAAGAAGCTATTGAACACATTGACGAAGTTCAAAATGAAATTGACAGGTAACTAATCTTTTTTTATCATTATTAAAAATTAGGCCTTTAAAATATTTGTCTGAGATTTTGTCTAGCATAAAACTTTATTAGGATGCTCTGAGGAGAAGTTGTGAAATGAGAATATATAACAATAAATTGATTATGAAGCCAAACAAGATGAACTAACCAGTAGATGAGGTGAAATTTGTGAATGGACTGATGCATTATTTTACCTCCATGTCTCTAAATAAACGCTTTGGATAAAAGCGTCTGCCAAATGAACTAAAGTAAATAAACATACATAACTTGAAATGTGAATTAAGCCTTTAAGTTTTATAAATATGTGTGTATTTATTTATTTTTTCTACAGGTTGAATGAGCAAGCCAGTGAGGAGATCCTCAAAGTAGAACAGAAATACAACAAACTCCGTCAGCCATTCTTTCAGAAGAGGTCAGAACTGATCGCCAAAATCCCCAATTTCTGGGTCACCACATTTGTCAACCATCCACAAGGTAAGTCAGCACATTATTTTTTTCTTTACTATGCCCTAATGGAAGTAATTACTCCACCCAAAGGTTTGTAAGTTAACAGCTGCCAAACTAATGTCTGTGTATAATTTGTCGCAGTATCTGCCCTACTGGGGGAGGAAGACGAAGAAGCACTTCATTACCTGAGCCGAGTGGAGGTGACAGAGTTTGAAGACATCAAATCAGGCTACAGAATAGATTTTGTGAGTATTAAGATGCACAAACAAGATGTAGGTGGAGGCTGTTTTATTTGTTCTTACCTGGGTGTGTTTCATCTTTTAGTATTTCGATGAAAATCCGTACTTCGAAAACAAAGTACTTTCCAAAGAGTTCCACCTGAACGAGAGCGGAGACCCATCTTCAAAGTCAACAGAAATCAAATGGAAATCAGGGAAGGTATGTGTATGTCCTTTAGATTATTTGTCATCAAAGTACACTAGAAAGATGGTAAAATGTTTTATGTAATGAGTTAGAGGGTTTGATACAGAATATACATTGAGTTACGACAAAGCTCTTGGTGTCCTTTCCTGAGCTGCTATGACTATTTTAGATTTTTCTTTTTAAACAAGTACCAACTGACTCAAGACCTGGTAATGGTATGAAATGTTATTTGTCCTCATGTTTGTAGGACCTGACCAAGCGCTCCAGCCAGACACAGAACAAAGCAGGAAGGAAGAGGCAACATGAAGAACCAGAGAGCTTCTTCACTTGGTTCACCGATCATGCTGATGCAGGCGCTGATGAGCTTGGAGAGGTCATCAAGGATGACATCTGGCCAAACCCTCTGCAGTACTACCTGGTATGTTTATGACCTTCAGTCCTTACTAATGTGCATATTTTCCTAGATCTGCCAATTTCCACATTTTAGTTGTTGCTGTTTTGTGTGGGACATCCTGACGCTATATTTTGCTGATATGTACTTTTCCATTGCGTCTGGTACCACTTCTAGGTTCCTGACATGGATGATGAAGAAGGTGAAGGTGAGGATGATGAAGAAGATGAGGAAGGTCTGGAAGACATTGACGAGGAGGGAGATGAAGATGGAGAGGAGGATGAAGAGGATGACGGAGAAGATGGAGAGGTAAAGTTATAATTGAGAAGATGGGTGGAGACATAAGTTTGTTTTAAACACTCACTGAAACTTCTGTTGCTCTTTCAGGACGACGAAGGAGAAGACGACTAAGAAATAACATCTACCCAGATCCTCAACCTTCTATCCCCTGTTTGTTTTTCCACTCATGTTCGGGAGCTAAGGTTTTATTTTTTTATTTTTTACTTTATTTTTTTTTTTTATCCGTGTGTGCTTCGTTTTCCATTCTGAAGCCTCTTCACCTGTTGGTGCCATGTTATGTTCTCCTTTGACTCATCTAAAGCCAATGGCACTTTGCCCTGAATTGTGAGTACCATACCCGAAGTCATTTAAAAAATAAAAAATAAAAGTATAAAAATAGAATCAGCACTGCATCCTGAGTAGAATTTGAAGACAATTTACACAGATTTCCTCCTGTTAAAGGTTTGTGTGGTAAATTGACTAAAGCCATGGTGTAGTGACCTTAGCACTAGCAGACCTCTCAATTATTTTCCTCCATATTAATTCCTTCACTCGGGGCATTGATCCCTTGAAAAAAAACTTATTTTTTCCCCCCTCTGTGGTTAACGAGTACCAGCTCATTCCTTTGACTTGTAATGTTTAGTGGGCGGGGGGTGGGGCAAGCTTGGGAGGGGCAGGAGTATGTTGGTTATGGGGGAGAGTGGTTATTTTGACACCATTTCTATGGGACTTTTTTTTTTTTTTTCATTGTATTGTTTTACAGATATCCATGAGATTTGAAATGACATTTTTAATAAAGGACAAAATGGAAAAAAAAACACGCTTGTAAATTTTGGCCCCCACTGCTTCATGGGTAAAACACCTGTTTATCTCATAGAATTTACATCTAATCACCATTTCCTTTACCGCCGGGGGGAAGAACTGTTTTAAATTTGAGGTGTACAACTTGCTTTGTTACAATAATAAAACTTACTGTGTATACATGTGTGGGATTCTTCAAACCAAGTGGGTGCAATAGAAATTTATTTAAAAAGTTGATTTAAGTAGCAGCAAAGGCACCTGGGTTAATTATACAGTTACAATTAAATTAGCTCCTGAAGGATTTCGGAGTCATTAGCAGGCTCGAAGCAAAGTCTTCTCTTAATAGTCGCTGGGTGATTAAAGCCAAGAAGGTGTTCTCCGACTCCTCAAATTTGCTTTTTGTGACAGTGTCTGGCCAGTTGCTGGGCTGGAACGCCCAACCTGTTAGTAGAGGGTAAGAAACATCAGTTAGTTTATACAATTTAATAAATGGGCACAACAAAGAAATACAGCATATGAATTCAAACAACTGGGAACTTTATATTGTAGAATGAGGATAACTTTACTGCATATTTTGACATTAATTACCATTAGTTCCAAACACTGAGATAAAAGTGAAATATTCCTTAAAATATGGTATTTGATTTAATTTTCAAAGTTTTTTGCAGATCTTTTAAGTAAGTTGAGGATAAAGTTTTTGACTTGTTTCATCTTAGTCTTAATTTTAATGAATTAAACTAAAGCAAATGTTTCACAAGCTACATGGGTGTGACAGCCCGGCCCGAAAAAATAATCATTTAATTTCTTTAGTTAGTAGCAAAAAAAAGCAAATGTTGATGTGGAACTAATTTTTTTTAAAGATTTTTTTAAAGATTGATGTGACATATCACGTCACATCAATTAAAGGCCAAAGATCCTTTATTCAACTGTTGGTCAGCCCAGCTCATAAAGGTGGACCGGATTTCTACTTTCTACCAGGTGCTTAATGTTCAATAATACATATTCATTTATTAGTTTTGTATTGAGATTCTGCAGCTGCACATTAATGCTGTCAAATGAATGCACGAATGTGAAATATTATGTTTCCTCCTTCAGTGTAGTGAGGTAAAACTACATAGAAATAAGTACCTCAGCGTTGCACTAACGTACAGCTTGACGTACTGTTACCACCTTTTTAAGTGTCATTTTACAGACCGCTCTTCGCTCTGGGTTCGTACCCACCTAAATGTGTTCTACACCGGGGACAGGTGGCCACGGTCCACGAGAAGCCCGGGAACCAGGAGAAGTGTTTGTCTGCCGGCCAGTGCTGGGTAACGTCTGCTTTTCTGAAAGTAATGACCTCGAACTGGTGGCCGTGGGGGTTTTCGAAAAGCTGGACGTTAACCCTCCGGCCTCCGACCAGCGTGTCGTTGCGGCTGGAGAGCGCCAGTCGGCTGGGGACGAAGTGGATGTCCGTCCCGACCGCCAGCTCGTGTCCGCACGCTCTGCACAGTAGCAGGGCGTCGGTGCTGCTGCCCGCTGCCTCCTCCTGTTCCCCCGCGGCAGCACAGGCCTCACCGGGCTGGTATGCAGCGGGATAAAAGAGGAGTGAAAGGGAAAGACAGTGCATTAGTACCATCCCCAGCTGCTTTACCAGCAGCCGCGGGCTCCGTTTGCGTCTCATGGCCGCTTCACATGCACATGGAAAGCTAATCAGCTAGCTTAAACTCCTAGCTAGCAGCGGCGACTAGCATCTTTGTTTTTAGCTAAGGTGGTGCCATGAGGTCATTAAGTAATAATGTAAAATGCAAAAAGAGTCCTCACTTTAATATGCGCACACGATCAACAACTTACAGTATATATACACCAATAAGTTATAAAGTGATTAGTGGACTTAATTCGCGAATAATAAATTGGGAGCTAGCTTGCTCGCCAGGCTAATGTTCGGAAGTGCCATAGACAGCGACAGGAAATGCAGTCATCTCAAACATTTCCTCCTGTAACTGCGTAGATTACCGAGAGAAAAACGGTTACATGACTGTCAAATGTCTTTTATTCCATTAAAAAACACATTTTAGTTACACACGGAGGTGGAAAGCATGTACTCAAGTAGCTACTGCGCTCAGGTTCAATTTATATGTACCTGTATTAAAGTATTTCTATTTTACGTTCCTGCTGTTTGTTCTCTGCATTAGGCGTTTGGGACATTTAGTTACTAGTTATTTTGTAGATGTTGATTATTTCAGCAAAATATGATCAAGTCATAGTTTAGGTAGCAGTAACAATAAATTATTTCACAACTACATTTAAAACTCTTTAATTAAAAGTAGAGGTATTATCAGCAAAATGTAGGCCTACTCAAAATTTAAATGATCTGCCTTTTATTGAATGTAACTAAGTAGGCTACAGTTACTCAGTTAAGTTGCATGTTACTTTTACTCCATTACATTTCAGGGGGGATAATTGTACCTTTCTCAACTATATTGATGTGTCAGCTTTATTCAGCTTGATGCTCAGTACAGATAACTGGCGCATGTTGCTGCTACTTCTTTTATGAAGATTATTGAGTGTGACACTCGACATTTTTAGTGTATAAACATGCTGTGTCTTGTTCATATACTGTACTTATGTTTACATATTGTTTATTTTGTTTATTATTTTTTATCTTATCTTCAACACCGGGATCAGAGGGGAACAGCATTTTGATTCTCTATGTGTTGCACTAGAAGAACTGACAATTAAGTTTACTTTGACTGTGAAGAGTATTTCTACACTGTGGTAATGGGCTTGTACTTTACTTGATATACATACAAAAGTACATGTACTCCACTAAGATGCATTTCTCTGGGCACCTGTTACTGTTAATAATAACATTAAAGTGAATTTAAAAAGATTATTGTGATCCTGTTCACAACATGAATGTGCAAGTCGGGTCCAGGTTTGTTTAGTTTCATCTTGATTAAAAAACTTAAGCTTATATATAAAATACACACAGGCAAGGTAAGCAGTAATTAAAACTGTCAAATTACTGTAGCGAAGTAAAAGTAGCATAAAATGGAAATATTTCAATAAAGTACAAGTAAGGCTCCAATCATATGGTACGTAAATACAGTATTTCAGTAAATGAGGTACTTTCTTTCACTTTAAGCCAGTACTCTTGATCAGCGAAAGTACGTTTACATTTTCCTGATGATGCTTTTGTGTTTTTCACCTAATTTTGAGTTTTACTTCTGGTGCAATACGTTTCTATTGATGTAAATCTACTTGTGTAAAACCTCTGTGTACTTTTTCCACATTGAAAACTCGTAACTCCCGCTAACGGTTGATTCCTGTTCCTCCTATTCTGGCGACGTACCTTGAACACATCATTACCCGTTACTTTCAACTGTTACCACTAGCAACGCTATCTACATGTCCCGTCCACCAATCACGGCGCGGTATATTGGAAATCAGCCAATCAGTGAGCTTGTTTGTGAAGGCGAACAACCGTCCCCTCCGCAGACAAAAGTCGAGATTTAACGCTAGATCGGAAACATGTAGCTAACTTAGCACGGTAATAATGAGCTATCAGGTGTTAATTCTCGTTTAGTCGGGTTTTTGTGATAATGACTGAATGTTGACGTAACGCTTCGAAACAATGGCAAGCCCGGATTTATCACCGCCGCCGGTCCACGTCCATGTACCGGAGACCACACCTGTACATGTTCATATGAGGAGGAGTCCCAGCAAAACCCCACAGGTTATTAACCTATTCTGATTTATTAAGGTGCAAATACAGTTAGACCTCTTCACGGTTCGTTTTTCTGCTTGTGATAATTTACCATTGATTAATTATGGTTACGACCAGAGAATAAATATACACAATGCATTATAAGTTACATTATCTTCTAGCTAGTCTGTGAAATTAAACGTGTAAAGTGATTTGAAAGTTGATTAAGAGAGTCGTAGCACAAAACAACTCCAGAGATCCTAAACAACAGAAAACCCACAATGAGAGAGTTAAAACATCTACAGATCACCAAGACACTCCAAATGTCCACACAGATGTTAACAGTCAAACATTCTGACTGAATTAAAGTCACCCAAAAAGTGCGCAACCAAAATAAATAGAGTCCAAAAAGAGGTTAAAAAACAACAACCTCAGAGTGACTGCAAGCAGCTAATCACAATAAAGATGAATACAAGGAGATGTAGAACATCCACAGAGAAAGTGCCATATTTGTCCTGCCTCTTTCAGTATGTGAGTCTTGCCTCTATGTAGGCGGCCTTCTACATGTTTGTGCCATACGTTGTCCAATGTTTTTACCTGTCAAATCTTCTTTCGCAGAACAGGATGAAAGAGTCACTGGTGAAGGGAGATGGGGCGAGGCCAAAGGTCAGAACACCGTGGATTCCTCCAGGAAGACTGTCCTGCCGAAGAGATGTGAGCTTACACAAATGTCCAGTCATTTTGTAGCGTCTCTTACTGCCTGAAAGGGATATTTGGCAGGGATATATTCGAATAGCAGGACAGATACGTAGTTCTGCACTGAGCACATAATGTGACAGCTATTATGAACAAAAGTGAATTTCATCAAATCAATTCAACTTTATTTATATAGCGCCCATTCACAACAGAAGTCATCCCGAGCCACTTTACAGTGTAAGGTTCAAGGCCTTACACATTAAATAAAAATATACAGAATAAAGTAGAAAACCCAGCATTCCCACTAGAGCAAGCAGTGAGGTGACAGTGGAGAGAAAAAAACTCCAGCAGAACCAGGCTCATGGTGGGCGGCCATCTGCCTCGACCGGTTGGGGTGAGTGGAAAGAGGAGAGAGAAAA
>JAUYWH010000027.1:22627329-22658352 GCA_034779795.1 Ctenopoma multispine
GAGAAATATGATCTCTCTTGTTAATTCCAGTCAGAACTCTGGCTGCAGCATTCTGGATTATCTGGAGGCTTTTGAGTGAGTTATTGGGACATCAGTAGTGCTAATCTCATTCCATGGTTTGTTCACCAGGGATTAGAGTCCATTCAAACCAGTAATATAATGTCTTCAATTTTGTACAGATGATGATGTTGACACATCATGATGTTGTAATTTGTTTAGATTACAACCGTTGCTGATATGTATTGCACAGCTCAGGGATACATTTTGTTGTTAGAAGTCCATTTGCAGCTTTACTGAATCTATTCCAGTCTTGTTTGTGGGTGTTCGCTGAACACAAGTTCCCTTTGCTTGTGTCCTGTGATCAGAGGAGCAGAGAGCAACATCAGTCAGAAAGCGGGGTCGGACGTCAGCGTGATGGAGAGGAGCAGAATGAAGAGCTGGCTGCAGTATCCAAAAACCTTAGCATCCTGCTCCGAGAGCAAGAAAACGTCTGTCGGTTGAAGAAGTAAGATTTGTGCTAATGTTTCTTTACAAATGTTTGTATTATGTTTTATCTGTATTTTACTACACGCTGCATGTCACTGTGAAGGCAAATGAAATATCAGCTTTTTACTTCTCTGCTGCACCTTAACCTGTTGCCTACAGGTTGGATTCTAGCGGCAAATACAAAGACACAGACGTGCTCCTCAGAGCGCTTGTAGAAGCAGAAATCGATGGCGTGGCTGTAGCCAACCAGCTGACAGCCCTGAAGGATGCTATCGACAGCCTATCTAAGGTAAGTCTGCTGCCAAACGATCTTTTTGGGTGCACAGTTTGGTTAGGAGGATGAAAAATAGATGCAGATCATGTTTTTATTTCTCGTTTGATTTTTTAGGACAAGCGGTTGTCAAAGATGCACGCGGCTTCACTGGCACGACAGCAGGGGCTGTTGTTGGAGAAGATAGAGATGTTCGACCACACGAACCACAGCCTTCGAGAGCTGCTCCGAGAGTGGAGTGAATATGCGGTACAGGACGTTTATTTAGTTTGACTCCAGTGGTAAATGGTCTTTTTAACAGATGTGTTATACACATCATCACACCCAATAACAACAATTGTTATAATAAGTCATATGTCAAGCCACTTATTTTTGCTTTTTTCCACTTTAGCTGCAAGAATAAAGCCAATTACACTGAAGGGAAATCAAAAAGCCGCTGTATGACAATTGTTTTTGGAAATAATATGTCTCGTTGTTGCATCCGTGTTGTTTTGTCCACAGAGGGAATCTCTGGTGTGGTCAGAGCAGAGAGATGATTTAAAGAAGAGACTGGCTGATAGTGAAGCAGACAACATCGTAAGAGACATCCAGTGCTGTTTTTCCGTCATTCATAAGTTAATCTGCCACCAGGTGACGTCAAACAAGGTTGTTCTCATTTTTCTTCTTTTCTTACAGAGACTTTTGGCCAAACTCACGAACAAGGAGAAAGAGGCTTCAAAGCTTGCTGAG
This sequence comes from Ctenopoma multispine, assembly GCA_034779795.1. Lineage (NCBI taxonomy): Eukaryota > Metazoa > Chordata > Actinopteri > Anabantiformes > Anabantidae > Ctenopoma > Ctenopoma multispine. The sequence continues at coordinate 22,628,816 of JAUYWH010000027.1, forward strand.
CATCTGGATTTTGAAAAGGTTAAGAATTATAACTGACTGTTAGTACGAATGTGATCAGACAATGTTTTAACCCTTTGAGTTACTATCTACTACACAATGTGCTTGAGCATCTTTTATGTCTTTATGGACACATTAAACATTTAAATAATAGCTTGAACCTCGTCAAATATGCACTTTGAGTAGCTGCGGATTAATCCTGCACAACATTCTGTAGAGTTACTTTAATGCATATGTGTCAAACATAACGCCTGCAAAAGCTTAATTATATTAATTATAAAATTAAATTATTTTATTTTTATTATAAATTATACTTTCAGACTGCTGCTCTATTTTCAATGTACCATACGAACACACAATCATTTAATTTTAACACAAGATTCCTCTTTATATACGTAAAATATCTTAAACATGGTGCAGTTATTTCCGTATCCTCAATCATGATTGAAATAGAAACGCTCCCCTCACTCTGCTTCTCTCTGTCATTGCAGGACAACATAAAGACGACAACAGAGCTTTCAAGAATCCTGGAGTCAACCCGCGACCACCTGGAGTCTCAGCTTAACAGAACAGAAGCTGAAAAAGCTCATCTGGCTGCTCAGATTCAGGCATGTGGGCATAAAACACAAACACTCATTCAAATCTTTCATTGTCAGTGTCATTCGTGAGTCTTTAGTCCAGCGTATACCTGGCTTATGATGCCGCTGTCTTCTTTCTTTGGGAGACAGAGGATGCGGCAGAGCAACAAGCAGCAGCAGAAGGAGCTCCAGGCTCTGCAGGAGGAGCTGCAAACACTGAGGCAACTGAGGGACGAGGAGGACGATGGGGAGAGGCAGCAAGACCGGGAAGCTCTGAACCTGGTGACCCAGCAGGCCACGCGAGCTGAGCAGTCTGCCAAACAGCTTGCAGATAAACTTCGGGAGAAGGTCGAAATTCAGAACTAACACAGATCCACAACAAAGTGTCTGAAAATCACAGAGCAATGTCTCTGCTACCACGTTACAAAGGAGGTGACGGTATTGGTGCTACTGCAAATAATCTTTCTCTGAACTGGCAGCTCATACTGTCTGATTGCAGTAGTTTCTGCCGACTTATTGGTTCAGCAGGAGAATGCACCGTAACGTAGTGAATTTGTACAGATGCTACTTCAGACGTGTTACAGGCGTAGACGGTTTACTGCTTGCTGCGTTTTAGTTCGTAAAGCTCACCTATTTGCACGTGACTTCAAACCAAGTTTTCATGATTCTTTGAAAATGGAAACTAAGACAAGATGTTTTACATTTTTAGTCAAAGAATAAAAACTAAAAGATAAAGGTATGTAATGTGATCTTAATGCAATAAATCTTAATGCAAAGTCTTATACAGCGACCTGCGGCTTCTGCTCAGTGAAACAGTAAAATATCTCTCTTAACTTGTGACTCTAATATTAATACAAACATCTTACATTCAGTAATATTCTTAGACATAGAGATGGAAAAAACGGGTTATGAACAGCCAGTGCTGTGTTACACCTGTGTGTGTGTTAACATGATCCAACACGACAATTTAGACAATCTGTGAGTGAATCACACAGACGCTGTGTGAACAAATAAATGGATTTTTCCACCGATCTCACAATAGTTTGACTAAAACTCATTTATATAAAACTGAATCAAACTGACATTCACACTGCCAAAAAAAGTGTCATGTGATGTGATAAGAATCTAAACATCTTTCACAATATCCTAACAATCCTATCCTAATTAATACATGAATTCCAGGCTTGAGATCATTTGGCTAAAAGGGTAAAACACAATAATTTAATGGTATTGTGTATTTTTGTCTTAAAGGAAACTCAGTTGGCTCAAGCTGTGTCCACGTCCAGTGACTGGTGCCTCCGACACTCTAAAGAGGCGGCTGCTAAAGAACAGCTGGAGGAGGAAATGTCTGCTCTCAGACTGTAAGTACCCTCAGAAACAACACAGTGACACGTCATGATCTGCAATCACGTCACGAGGAAAACCAGATTGTACTGTACAGTCACGTCTTTCTGTCTGTCGTAGATTTAGCTTTTAATAAATAGATGGTCAGAACACTTCTACATGAGGTATTTATCTGGTAATAAACTACACGTGAAATATTTGTGAAAAATGTTATTCTAAGAAAAATGTAAAATTATACAAACTGCTCATTTTCAGTGCAATTAAAAACTACATGTTTAGTAGTAGTAGACTTACGCTTCACATGCTGTGATATTTGTTATTGCAAAGTAATTTGTAGTTTTCCATGGATTAAATGACATTTCCCACATCTGAGGTAACTCAGGTAAAGCTTACTTCTTTAACTACATCACTACAAGTATCACTTCAAATAATTTTTTTAAGTAACTGACCTGTAGTTCATCTATAATTACTAATATTAAGAATTTGTATTGTGAATCCACATTTGTCAGTAAGCTGTCGGACAGCTGGAGCTTCAAGTACAATATTTCCCGATGAATTATAGTGAAGTAAATGTAACATGAAGTAGAAATAATGTCGTTAAACATCTGACCATAGTTTAAGACAAGTTTATACATAAATGTACATATTTCCTATGGTTCACTGTGTGTGACGGCTTCATCCACGTGCTTCTGTCACAGTCAGGTCAGCGAGCTGAGCTCCCAGATTCATTCATCGGAGGAGAAGAGTCGAGCAGAGAGGGAGAAGCTCAGGGATCAGCTTCATCAACTCAGCGCTGAAAACGCCTCCACCAAGCTGGACAACCAAAAACTCAAGGTACCTCCAAAAAAATCCACAACAGAAGTGTATTTCAAAAATGATTTATTAAATCAAATGAGCTCAATTCAAGACGTGATATTTAAAGAATGTCTTATTTTTTAAGCTCTTACACCTCATTTCCTTACTAAGTGTTAGAGAACAGAAAACATTGCATTATTCAGTGCTAACAGCTTCTTCTTCTGTTGTTTCTTAATTTCTGTGAACTGAAACAAATGTATTTCAGTAGAGTTTGTAATAAAATCCCTGTGCGTCATATTCAGGGTGAGTTGTCGTCGTCTGAGGAGAGACTCAGAGGATTTCAGTCTGAAGCTCGTCAACTGAAATCCTCCCTGAGAAAGTATGAAAACCTGGTGGAGAAATACAAGAAGAAGGTACAGACTCTCATTGATGCTGATAACTAATATAATTTGTGCCTTTCTGAAAAATGTGGGGTTTTTTTTTTCTGCAAACTTTCAGTAGATAAAGAGACACATCAGCATGTGGTTTGACGTTTGCATAGACTCTGATGTGAAGGTTGATGCACACAAATCATATTCGTAAACGAAGTGGTGCTGAGCCTGACACTGATAGATACTTGCATACATGAGAAATTATGTTTTTTAGATTTAGCTAAATCGACTCTTTTGGAAAAGGATATTAAGACTAATTTTAGGACATCACACCCCTCTCTGCAGGTCCAGCAGGCTCGTCTGGAATCGGACGAGTACTGCCTGAAGCTGGAGAGGACGCAGCAGGAGGGGCGGGAGGTGAAGGCGAGCCTGGAGAGGGAGGCGGAGCAGGTGAGGAGGGAGCTGCTTGGTCGCCTCAGAGAACTCGAGGCTCTGCCCGACAGATTGAGGAGGAGCGAGCAGCAGCTCCGGGACGCACAGCAGGAGGCCGAGGCGCACGAGAGGAGGAACATGGAGCACAGCTCGGCTCTCTCCGAAGTCAGACACAAGGTACGTGACAGCCTGGAAGATGAAGCTAAAAATAATGCAGTGCTAATGATAATTAATGAAAACCTCTACAGTTTCACAGCAGCACTGACTACAGCCTCCAAAATGATTATACAGTTGGATCATACTTGAAGCATATTTTCTGTGTCTGCTTGGGTTCCGTACATCTAGTCTGAGGACCATCTGATCACGTTTAGATCATATTTATGCAGAAACAGATACAATTCTAAAGGTTTCACAGACTTTCAGGCACCGCTGTCTGTGCAGCGTGAGGTGGATTTTGGACCTCGGCTGATGCTGCTACTTGTTACAGTAACTGTGTTCCTCCACAGGTGGAACAGCGGGGAACTCAGCTGGAGGCGTTTCAGCAGAGAAACGTGCTGCTGCAAGAGGAGAACAACGTTTTCAAAGAGAAAATTCACAACTTGGAGAGGTAACAAGACATTAACCAAACTTCTTCCTAATAGCACAAAAAATGCTGCCATATTATTATAAAAAAACAGAAACAAGGTGCCTGCATTTTGGTGTAGGAAGCTGGAGAACATGAAGGTAGAAAACAAAGAGATGTCTCAGGCTCTCAGCTCAAAGGAAGCAAGTATCCGCAGCGTTCAGCAGCAGCTGGAGGAGAAGAGCCTGGAGTGCAGCGTCTTGTCTCGGCAGCTGCATCAAACTCTGGACGACGCACAGAAACAGGTCTGAAACTATGGAGTCACGTCTTCCACATGTCCATCAGCGTCCGCAGAACAAAACATACACAAACATAAAACACCGCACTGCACGTCAACACTGTCAGAAAAACGTCTACAGAACAGTTTTTTTGTTTCCGGCCTGCAGGTGAACGACAGCATGCAGAGGGTTTTAGCCAAAGAGAGATTGTCCCAGTCTAAAGCCTTGGACCTGCAGAGCCAGCTGAGTCGATCAAAGACAGACCTGAGTCAGCTGAAGAAAAGCAAGGAAGAGGTACCATACATCACAGTGTTCCTCCTGCTGTCGTCATTAATCGTCACCTGTTACACACGTTGTTTCTTTGTGTTTCCGTCGTTTTCAGATGGAGCGGCGTTTCCACACACAGCTGCAGAACATGAAGGACAGACTGGAGCAGTCAGACTCCACAAACCGCAGTCTGCAGAACTATGTTCATTTTCTCAAAACATCGTACGGAAATGTGTTTGGTGATTCTTTGCTTGCAAGCTGACTGCTGAATTCTCTGCTTTTGTTTTGAGACTTTTATACTGTCTGACATTTTGAAAAAGCTGTTTTTTATTAAATATTTTGTTGTTTTTCTATCTTGAATTTATTTATATTCTTTTTAATAAATAAATTCTTGTACAATTCTGGTGGATTTTATTTGATAATCTTGAACATTACTGTATTACAGTACCATCTGTAATACAACTTTACAATTTCATAAACAGTTTATTATAGTCAGAATAATATTTGTGTTGATATATGTAGTAAGATTGTACATGAAATAAACAGAAACAAGCAAAAGACAGATTTCAATTCCTTCACACAGAGCACATAAACCTTTACGTGTTATACGTACATACATACATCTAGGTTAAACAAAAATAAACATTGTTATTAGATAGATTCATATATAATATGATATTTGAACATACGCATTTTTGAGTCAACTAAATCAAAAACCCAAATAAATGTGATAGGGAAAAGCTCAGTCGGAACCTTTATGTAGGAGACCGGCAGTTTCTCGTCGGATTGTAATCTATGTAACGTTCTCCGGTTAAGATATTTAGCCTAGCGGAATAAGTTAGTAGTTTTGGTTTTGTCTAACTAATCTTTCGCGATGCCTTCTGAAAATTTACGATGGGAAACTTTACAGGCCTTAAAGAATTCACCAAAGGGAAACATCACGTTTGACCCGTACTGGTCGGAAAGGGGCGAGGTGAGTCAGCGCTAGCTTACTGACATTAGCGTTAGCTGTTAGCTGTTAGCTGAGTAGCTAATTACTGGTTAATGTTAGCCAGGCTAAGCTGTTCCAACTTATTTAGTTTGACCATCTAATCGAACTAATAGTATTTTAGTAATTAAGGTGACAACTAAAAAATGTTACCACAGTCTGCAGTGAGAACACTTAACCAGCTCCGTTTGTTAAATCACTTAAGTTTACTTAAGTATAATTTGGGGGCAGAGTTACTTTACTATAGCATTTCGGTTTTTGCTATTTTCACTCCACCACATTTCACAGAGGAATATTGTACATATTATTCCACTACAGCTATATTATATAATCTTTAAACTATAGGTTAAAACCTTTCTTTAAACTCCACTTGATTTCAAACTGGCATATTTCCGAAGTGAAAGTGAATAAATATATAAGCCTTACTCTAAACACTCACTCAAATTATAACTCGCTGCTATGTTCAGTCCGCAATATCATACAAAATTGGAACTTGAGATTAAAAGACCTTTGTTAAGTGCACTGGATGAATGAGGTCCACTTGAGCTTTCATGTATCTGTGTCCTTGCAGCATATTTTGTCAGGTTGTAAAGATGCTCTCAGCTTGTCCTCACACTCCGGGGTCATACTGGAGCGCATCAGTTCTTCACCCCTGCAGAAGTCCTGCTTTCTGGGCTCTAGATCTGGAGACTCCAGCCCTGGCTTGTCTGAGGAGATCCCAGCCTCTGTTTCCTCCAGAGGATCCATCCCTGACGTGAACACTAAACACATCAGACTTTCCACAGCACCGTCTTTAAAGACAGAGGCGAGTCTCTCCTCCAGGTCTAACTACAGACTGATCTCATTGTGTTTCTATAGAAAAGAAAAGTTTGTCAAACTACACTATAAATTCAGGTTAAAAAATAAAGCTAAACTTTTGAGATAGATTCTTGAGCTTGGAAACAGCAGCTTGACAGAAAAGGGCTGTTTTTGTTTCTCAGGCTTTTCAATAAGCAACTTGTTCATTTATTTACAGTTTAGCTAAATACTGTTAAAGCAAGAAGATAATAGTAATAAAAAAAGCTCATTTTAAAGTGTCAGGGGCTCCGTAGTTCACATTTATTTCTTTATATTTCATGTTCATTTATTATCACCTGAATATAAGGTAAACTGTAAGATGTGCTTCAGCCAGTATATGCAAAACTGTGTAAATATACATTAGACAATATTTATTTTGTGTAAATATAGAAGTGTTATAGTGTTAAAATTCCACAGGCTGTTAGCAATGATGAGAAGGATGAAGATCCAGAGGCAGATGTCGGTGATGTTTCCAGCCCTGCGTCACTTCCTGCCATTTCCTTGCTCTCGCCCAAAGCCATGGAGACAGCCGGACGCATTGTCAGATTTGAGGAGGAACAAAGAGCAAAGGCCAAAGTGAGACAGATTTATTTATTTTTTGACCCTGATACTCATATTCTATTAGGATCGTTTTAAAACATTATTAACATGTAATCATTTATTATTTATATACATACCAACCCTGATACACAAAGTTTTCACCTGTTTTTTCTTAATGTGATATCATAATAACATTGAAATGCAAATGCAGGAAGCTCTGTACCTTCATTCAATTGGTGTTTTAATTTTGTTGGCTCAGATGGCGCTCAAACTACGACAGGAGATGCAGGAGAAGCAGGTGGCGGCGGTGGCGATCTTAGAATCAGAACAACTCAAACGCTTCGAGGAGCTCATGGAGCTGAAGCAGAGGCAGGAGTACCAGAGTATGAGGGACATGATGGACAGAGAGTAAGATACTTTCAAAATGTTAAAATATTTCTAAAAATGTTAGGTAATTAAAGACGTCTCTCCACTCTAGAACTAAAGAGAGCATCGGGCGTCAAGAGAAGCTGAAGGAAGAGCAGCGACACAGAATGAAGGTTTGAGCCAACAAGAATCTCAGGAACACCTGTACAGTCCTAAGTGGATCCCTACACAATAAATTCATTCTGTTTGTCATCCATTCTGCCAGATCATGAACCTGCGGCTGAGGGAGGCGGAGCAGCAGCGACTGCGGGAGGCAGAGCTCAAGCGGCAGCGGCAGGCAGAGGGCAGGGAGAGGCTGCGTAACCTCAATAACATCCAGGAGGAGATCTTGCAGCTCAACCAGTTGCTGGAGCCCTCTACCCAGGCCAAAACGGATCTCCCAGCGGCCAGCCTCAGCTCCTACAGCACCCGCGGGAACCAGCTGTGCTCCCAGGTGTCGGAGGTGGTTCGTAAGACGGCAGAGGTCAGTTTATTGTCTGATTGTTTAAGTCCAGGTTTGTGTTGTTGCTCCTTCCAATAATGACCAGGAGAAAGTGTGAAGAGAGAGAGAAAATACTTCCACCACTTGGCACAACTCTTCCCTGCTCCTCAGACTCTCCATCTCTTTCTAGGGAGAGTTTCCGAGCGTGGAGGACATGACGGCGGCTGTGCGAGCCCTTCATGAGATGAGGGCACTGATCCGCATGATGCAGGAGGAGGTGGCTAAAGCTCAAGAGAAGAAGAAGAAGGAGCAGGAGGAGGAGGAGGAGGCGCGCAGGAAGCAGGAGGAGCTGCAGGCGCAGCAGGAAGCGCAGCAGAAGGCGGCGCAGTCAGCCAAGGAGCGGGCGCAAAGGAAAGGTCAGCGGACTCGGGGAAGAATAACAGTTTGAAGTTGGTTCTAAATCATTGATGATGAATCATGTGAGGTGACGGAGACAAAGTCTCCAGTGAAGCTGGTGAATATAAACCTGTAGGAAGGTTTGGTAGTGAGTGGTGCAGTGTGTGTTCTGTGCTGTGAAGGAATGACTTGGTTACACTTGTGATAATGTAACCGGACTTGACAGAGATGCGCTGCAAGAGGAAGAAGTCGTGTTAAAAACATTAAAATGACTTCAACTGAATGACGACCATTGTTTTTAATTTACACAGGGCTGCAGAACAGCGCTGAAGACAGCACACTGAAATGGTACAAAGAGCTGCAGGACTCAGCTGCTCAGTGTGCTCAGTCCTTTGAACAACTCAACTCCCCAAAAGACGTCCAGGTGGGTTCATCGTCTCCGCATGAATGTTTGTAATGTCACATGTTTTCCCCGATTGTGTTCTCAGCTACACATGAACACAGAATCTACAGTGTAAAACAAACCATATTGTGAGTCTGACCACATTTGGTACCAGCTTTACTGTAAGGTGTTGAAGCTGGACGACTAGTACTAGTATTAGTACTCACAGGTGTTTCATCTGAGCAGCAGCTTTTCACTGTCGGTGTTTCTCAGTAAGCAGAACTCTGCACAGGTGCTTTCGTTTCTCTTCTCAGACAAAGAAGCTGAAGCTGGAGCTCCAGAAAGCCGCCACCATCCCCGTCAGTCAAATCTCCAGCAACTCTGGATCGCAGCTCCGAGACATCTTCGACAAGATCGACAAGCTGCTGTCGGGACAGGCGGTGGTGTCGGGGGGGAAGTCTGTCTCCACCTCCCACCATCCTCAGGGCCTGGACTTTGTCGCTTACAAACTGGCTGAGAAGTTTGTGGTGAGTGCACCTGTTGAGGGAAACGTGTGACACCTCCTTAGTCTATCGTGTCCTTACTTGTAGGTATTCATTACTCATTTTACAGTTGGTCACTTTCCTGTTCGTTTAAGTTTGTTTGTTTTAGTTTTTTTGAACTCGGGGAATCACAGTCTACTCTTTGATTTTAGAATATTCACTTAAATACTCAACAAACCTCTAAACTTTCTTTCCTTCCTTTTCTGTAGAAACAAGGAGAGGAGGAGGTGGCGTCTCACCACGAAGCAGCCTTTCCCATTGCTATGGTGGCCTCTGGTGTCTGGGAGCTGCACCCTCAGGTGGGAGACCTCATCCTCGCCCACTTGCACAAGAAATGTCCCTACGCAGTCCCACATTATCCTCCGATGAAGGACGGAACGCCCGTGGAGGAATATCAGAGGTGAGGGGCCCTTCACTTCTCCTCTGTTTGACTTTTGTGTGTAAAGAACACAGGTGAGCATCAGGTACTTTCTCTTCACTTCCTCAGGATTCTGGGATACCGTGTGGACGACTCGGGAGTAGAAGGTCAGGACAGTTTCCTGAAGAGGATGTCTGGGATGATTCGTCTCTACGCTGCTGTGATCCAGCTGAGGTGGCCGTACGGCTCCAAACAGGGGGTAAAAACGATTCACTTTGTGTCGAAGCCCCAGTTTGTTGAGCGGCGTAACAGAGTCCAGTCATTAAACTTACAGAGATTATCACTAAACCTCGCACGTTCTCTCGTGGATCTGTAAACAGGACTGTTGTGTTGAATTTAACGGGTTTGTTGTTTGTTACGTTTCAGACGGTTTCTCACGGTCTGAACCACGGCTGGCGCTGGCTCGCTCAGATGCTCAACATGGAGCCTCTGGCCGACATCACGGCGACGCTGCTGTTCGACTTCCTGGAGGTGAGTCCTCCACCTTTATCCCCTAATTAGAAACTCGGTGTATGGAGTATAAGACAGTTAAGAAACACAGGCATTGAGTTGAGTTAACATGTTCTCGTTCCCATACTTGAAGGTTTGTGGTAACGCTTTGATGAAGCAGTACCAGGGCCAGTTCTGGAAACTCCTCCTGCTCCTTAAAGACGAATACTTCCCCAGGTACGCTTTGACTTCAGATGTAATATCGCGCTGAGTCAGCAGGTAAAAATCTTTCCCTTCGATTTAAAACTTCACTTTTGTCGTCTCCAGAATTGAAGCGGTGACCAGCAGCGGACAGATGGGCTCAGTCATCAGACTCAAACAGTTTCTGGAGGTTTGTTACTGACACTGTCATGTGTTGCTGGAAAATAACCATTTTAATTCATAAACCTAAGTGTTGGACAAGCTGCAGCCCTTTTTCAGCCTGCATCAGTCTGTCAAAGCGACGGCTTTATTCAGACATTGGTCACTTTTACATTCTCATCCACACACAAAGCCGACATTCAGGGAAAGGAGGAGGGCTCAACGTAGTCGTGAATTAAATGACCAGATTTAAACGTGGTTTCAATGACTGCCTGAAGTCTGGAACGTATAGACATCACCAGGAGTATTTGTTTCCTGGTGATGTTCTGCTCCTCAAACATGTTGACTTTACTGCAGCTCCTCATTTTGTTTTTTTTTTCTCCAAGTCAGCGAGTCACTGGGATCAGATACGACTCAGATCTAGGAACAGTTAGAAAACATGTTGATTCGCTTTTTCGACCAAATCTCGGATTGTTTCATGTGAAAAAAACGATACTTAATTTTTGTTTTCCACGTGCAGATGTCGCTGCAGAGCCGACAGATCAGTCCGCCCAAAGGCCAGCTGAGCTCCACCTTCTGGAGGTCGTGATGGAGCAGCAGACGTAACGGATGTCGCTGCGTAAACGCTACTTTAGGTCAGAATCAAACGGAAGGATCAGGTCTGATGCTGGTGAAGTCTCTGGACGTCTCAAAGGTCTGATCAGGAGGAAGCAGACTGATGATGATGATGATGATGATGGTGCACTACAGTTCAGCTACAGTTCTGGATTATGAGATATTTATCAGCAGTGGTGGAAGAAGTTTATTTCATCAAAACGGCGACGGGAGCAAAACTAACATCGTCTCCTCAAGGTACCCGTCCTCAGATCCACTTCATCATCTGTGCCGCAGAAAAAAAATCTGGAACGATGACCTGCAATAATTATGTTGTGTTATTTTTTTTGGTCAAGTGCCTGAATCAGATTCCTCCAGATGAAAATGTTCACAGCTGCTCAACATCAGTTTTACTGTTAGTTCAGTTATGTTCCTGCGGTCGCTGCTGGATCATCACTGTGTTTTTATTCAGTCTCCACAGTCGCTCTTCACATTGATTGTGTTTAATAGTTTGAACTTCTATTTATTTTTTTATAAAGCCACCATGTGGAATTAGTTTGTCATGTGATCATAGTGAGTGAAGCTGTCCCAGGGTTGGAAACACAAAAACTACCGAACTGCTGAAGTGTCTTAAGTCTTTATTTTCAGAAAACGAATGAATTGATTGATTTAAAGTGAAACTCTGATGGTTTGTTTGTGTCCTGCGTGTTTTAGTGATTCTACAGGTGTGTTAAACACCAGAATGATTGTAATCATCAAGAGATGCACAAGAATGTCTCCATGTACGAATCAGATGTCTGAAATAAAACCTCTTCAGCAGTTTACGTTTTGACTGTGAATTTATTTAAAATATCACCTTTAACACAGTTTTTGCCGTCACGTCGGGCTTTAGGTTGTTTTTGTTTAATGTCATTCTCACATTGTTGCAGACAAAATGTTTGATCGATGTACGTAACTATTCACAGATGAATAGTTGGTGACACCGTTGGGTGCCTGAAGCCAATATGGAAAATACTGTTAAAAGCAGAAGAAGTCATTTAAATATTTAACAGAACTAAAACCTTAAGTTGATTTGTCAAATTGTGAATCAACTGAAAATCTATTTCGTTGGTCATTTTATAGATTGAAACTTAAGCTCTTAGTTCAATAGAAACCGTTCAAATTGTTTTTAAAGAATTGGCCACCTTGTGGTTCAGAAGCACTTTTTTAGGCCAGAAGAGTAAAATCAGATTTGTGGTATTTCTAACATTTAAATATTTTCTGCAGCACACAACAACCCCACAGCTCCAGAGTTTCCATTTTTATTTGACATTTTTACAACTATAAACATTAGGTTTTAATAGAATAACTCTGCAGTTTGCATATTAAGTACATTCAAACTGGCAGCTCACCAGTTCAACCTGCATTCAAGACGACGAGCTCGTTTTCAGACTGATCCTGAATCAGTTCCACACATATGAATACACAAACAACCTGATGTCATGGACAGAAAAACGATCTATAGGAGAAAAGCTAAATAATCAATCACTAAACGTGGACGTTGAACTGAGTCAACAGAAAATAAAAGTCGACCTTTTCCTCACAGGGTTTTGGATTTTAATGGATTCTCAGTGTTTCAGTCTTTAAACCTAAGCGCTTCTTGTTTGAGTCGTTTGAAACTGAGTATGAACAGTTTTAAATAAATTAACACATAAGAGGAAACTTACAACAAAAAGTCTTATTTTGAGGAACAAATAGAACTTTTTTTCTGTCCTTTTGGTAAATGTGTAATAATAATTTCCACATCTGCACCAGAACCGTGTCGACTCTCAAACTATTAACGAGGTTTAAGTTTCAGAAAATACAGTTAACGCAGTTACTCTTTATTCTGATGATGTTTCAGTTCGAATGATTCACTAGTAAAAATCTGAGGCCTTTAAATGATGTGATGGTTTCACGCAGCAGCCAAGAAGCGACAGTATTTTCATGTGTGACTCCTTCGTCTACGTACAGTAAATGTCAGCAGCAACAAATCAACAGGTTTAAATTCAAGAAATCGCTGTTTCCTCTCGCTCCGTGACGCGATCACTGATCTTTCTGGAGGTTTTTCCTCTTGGGAGCGCTCGGTGTCTCTGCGGTCTCCGTCCGTCGGCCCCGCTCGGCTCCGCTCGGCTTTAGACTCGGCCTTCGTGGTTGAGCGTCGCTCTCTCCACGCGTCTGTACCAGTGTTTGACTTTGGTGTTGTTCATCATGTCGTCAAACGCCTGCAGGCCCTCCATCACCCTGAGGACGCCGAACACCGCCTGCAGACGAAGGGAAACGAGGGAAGAGGTGTTTAAAGCCACGATGATGATGATTATTAATTATGAGCAGTAAAATGTACCAGCTTCTTGTAACAACGTGCTGGGAGATTATTGTAGATTTTAACGTAAAAACAACAATTTGTTTAAATCTTAAGCAGAAGATTAAAAATGTGCTGGGTTTAGTGACATTGTGATTATTTTTTAGTGAAATGCTGATGACGCATAATGAATATCACATAATTTACTAAGGTTAAGATGAATAAATAAAGATTTTGACTTAAAGCGCCGACTGTAAACTGCAGAGGTGAAATTAAACGAAACGTATAACGAATATCTGTTGGAATATAAATAACGAAAGGGGAAGAAAGAAAAGAGGTGTATATAGCAGCACAAACTGGAAACGGGGGGGGGTCACTCACTATTGTACAGATGTTTTATGATCTCTGGTTTGACTCATTAATTACCATGGTACCAAAAACATTTATATTAATTTGCAATTTTTAGTATTTCATATTATATATATACACAGTATATAGACATGTTCTGAACAGAAGCAGCAGCAGCTGGAAGTAGTTTTTACGACAGTAAGTCGTTTTAGAGGTGATGTAAAATGGCGCTGCTGTCTCCAGACATGTATCCTCATGGTCGACAGCGATCAGCCTTTGGGGATCATGACCACGACTGAACCGTACACAGAGACCAGTAGAAATACTCCGCCGTGACCTCACCAGGTCTGCCAGGTTGGGTCGATCTCCGCCCATGAACTTCCTGTCCTTTCCGACGGCTGCCACCCAGTCGTTGACGGCCTTGTAGAGATCCTGTCGGACATCGTCCTGCAGGTTGTGTCTGTCGGGAGGAGAAGAAGAAGAAGATCCTAAGCACATGGAGCTACACTCAGTCCCTCAGCAGAAGGGAGACGGATCCAGATCCTCGTTTGTGGTCTGGACTGCGGGTCACTGCGTCACTCACCGACTTTTGAGCCTCTTGGAGATCAGGAACATGGCTGCAGCGCCGACATATTTGGCAAAGAAACCTTCGAATGTACCAAACTTTCCCTCACGTACGATGTAGTCGAAGGAGGCCAGGGCCTCGCCGGATGTTCGGTACACGTTGGGAGATATGAGGTGCACGAGCCAGTCATCTGCCCACTGACGCCACTTCATCTCCTCCCTGAAAACAGGAACAACACACATCCACAGTTTACAGCACGGAATCGTTGACACCTTCAACAGTTTGACAGCCAAGACACAGAGAAGCTCCACTCCCAGAGGAGCGTGGCAGTGGGTGTGAACTGGGTCCAGACTTACTTCTGCGTTCCCTTCTCTGGGTAAATCATCGCGGTCTCGCCCTCGCTCAGCATCAGCCAGTACTTGTTGTTGTACTCTATCACCTCCTTCCCTCTGTCGTTCACAGCCTTCATCTCCGGGTAACAGCCAATGATCTCAGACATGCGCCTTTCCCTCGATGTTCTATTGTAAATAAAGGTGCAAATACAAAAAGGCTCAGGTGAACTCTTCACAGGTAATACTATCTAGTGTAATGGTGAAACATAAATACATCATCACATCTTGTCAAAGAAAGGAAAAAGAGCGTGTGGCGCGTTCTCCCCCCACACGTCAGGCAGCGTCAGCTTACTTGTTGATTAAATAGGTCTTGAGGGAGCTGATGATGACAGACGAGTCATTCAGCTGCTGCAGGAGGCAGGAAAACAAAACGAGAAAGTGACAGAGTTCATTTTCTGAATTACAACAGGACCAAAGTAAAAAAAATGACTCGGGGAAACAAAACATATCCAACAGGGGGAAAACTATTGGGTCTCACCACATCCTCATCCACCATCAGGATGGGCACTTTTCTGTAGGCCGACCACTTGATCTCCTGCCTCATCACGGGGTTCACCTCCACGACCTCGTACGGCAGCCCGTGGTAGTCCAGAAAGGCTCGCACCTTGCTGCAGAACGGACAGGTCTTGTACTGGTACAGAGTCAACTTCAGACCTGCACCAGAAACCTACAACGACATGTTTCACCATTAAATCTGTCACAGACACCTACCCTGGAGCCTCTTATCGCTTTCTGATGGATTTATCACTCGTGCTACAGTACTTCAGGTGACTCTCTGCAGACATGCGCAGCTTGAGAACAGGTGAACGGACTCACCTTGGTCTGGTCCTCGGCCAGGTGCTGCTGCACAGAGAACCTCACAGTCTGGTACAGTCCCAGACCTCCGCCGAGTAAGAAGGCGCAGCCTAGCACCCTGCCTCCTCCTCGTCCTGTCCGCAGAGAGGAGAGCAGTTTGGACCGGGCCCCCGTCCCGCCGGTACCGTACGCCCTCCCGGACACGTGTGCCGCCCCTTTCCCCAGCAGGCAGGAGACTGAACCGGACCGGCGGGCTGCGGGAGACTCCAAAAGAGACCAGCCGACCTTACACAGAGCTCTGGCGGCTGCCATGTTGGTTTTACATAAAATCCCACAATGCACCGAGAGAAGGAGACTGAGGGCTTTATTGCCTTGAGTTGAGTCTGTCAGGCTGTGCGCCGCCGCAGGGGCGTACGGAGAGGAACCGTGTCCCGTTAGAACTTAAACAGCAGGGGGGAACCTCAGTACATCTCTCATGTGTTACTTTATGTTATAGAAATCTTTAGGCTTTATGTTTTTGGGTTGACCATCTGTCCAAACCCGAAGGATGGATTTTGGAGGCCAAAGGTCACTGTGACCTCATGTATGTCCAATTCTTGCCAGTGTCATATCTCAGAAACACCTGGAGGGAATTTCATTACATCTGGCACAAACGTCCACATGCATAAACTTAGAATATGTTTCTGAACAGACATGAATCCAAACTCCAATGTGCTAGGTCTAGTTATATTTTGATTGATGATTTTTTTAAACTTACAGAACATGCTAACTACTATTATTTTTAACATTTTCAACAACTGACCAATCCTGTGACACATCTATTATTTATAAAGGTACTCAACACTCAAGTAAAAATGTAAGTATGTTCCTAAAATGTCTAAATGATTCCAATCAATAAAAAACTAGTTTTCGGGGCTACACACCAATGAAACCAAAAATTTTGAAAATATAATTAAAATTATGAGTTACTTCAAAATAAGAGCCCTGATAAAATTTACTTAAATAAAAATGCAGAAGTATTAACATCAAAACACTTTAAAAGTATGAAGAATTTTCTTGTTATGAAAATTACATTATGCAAAAGTCACAGCTGGGATTAATTGTATCTACTTTACGTATTGTCAGGTGGTTTAATCCATAATTAGTTTATTCTAATTCTATTCAACATCTGTAAATGAACTGTAAAAACAGTGCTCTGGTTGGACTAAAAGTAACATAAAATTTACAAGCAACACTGCTAGTTAAATGCAATATTTGAGTACATGCACGTTTATTCGTTTTTATTGACTGATTGATTGATTCGTGTGTAAATAGGTTGTTAAAAGGAAAAGGAGGCTGGTGGTGCCTTCACGAACGTCTGTTTTGGCTCTGTGTCGTGATACGTGTGGTGCGTTCATGAGCGTCGTAAATCCGATTTGCAGCAGCAGCAGCGTCGTCTTCTCTCGGAGAAAGCGGAGATTCCCCCTCAGCAGCATCAGTGGTCTGATCAGCACCGCATCTCTCCCCTCGGATCGACCGCCGCTCGTCACTGGGATGCCGTCTTCGAGCACCGGGGACGGTTCGCTCGGGAGAGCCGATGCTGGAGGGCGTCTTTCGGCTGAGCTTGTTCTCCGAGCGTGACCGACTGTGGGGGCGAGTGGAAGCGGCGATGGATGAAGGCAGGAGGAGACAAATAAAATTCTGATAACCGCCCGGGTTCAGCTGGCTAGCAGGCTAACGTTAGCTAGCCGTCGGTTGTTTTCACCCCCTCATCTCCTGCCTCCTCACCGCGTTTTAACCGGCGAACAAACCCCTTTGACGCCTTTTCGTATTAATATGGAGACATGCCGGGGTCACAGAGGACATTTCTCCCAAGGATAAACCTTCTAGCTGGCCTCCCGACGCTGACGCTAACGTCGGTTAGCAGCGAGCATCAGTGACCGTTATTTATTTATTTTTTCCTCCTCGTTCATCCGTGAAAAACAAGATGCTGGCACCGGAGGAGCGTGTCTAACTCTCATGGATGCACACTCCGCGAAGGTCATGATACCGAGAGAATGATCATGCTGGAAAAACAGGTGAGACATGAGTTGAAGCACACACCTGTGAGTCGGGGCGTGGCCTGTGCGTGAGTTTGTCCAGGTGACCGGTTCGTTGATGAACCTCTGGACTCTACCGTGCTCATTTCATTTCCCAAGGCTCTGTGATGCTGTCTGGTGTTTTTAAGTCTCAACTTCAGCTCCCTAAATATATCAGTAATGTACTTTATACACCAAATACTACCTCTCTTCTATCACGGCCATTTGAAAACTACATTTTAAATCATACAGTATATATTCTTTTATAGCATCCACACGCGGAGGGGGAGTTTTATCTGTTTGGCCTTTCCTACACAGAAAAGTGATTTTCATAATACAATAAAATCCATGAGCGCTGATTTACTGCTGACCCGTCAGCTTCTAGTGCCAGAAACACAGATGTAGAAATGTTTAAAATATGTTTGTCCTTCCTGTCACTTGTCAGCTGCTGTTTTTATTCCACATCACATCCCTATTTTGTCTTTATTTTGATTTAATTTGATTAATTATGGCGCACATGTTCTCCTTTTAACTTTCACTGCTGTGTAGCACCCAATGTTTGCTTTGTACTGCTTCTAACTAAAGGGTGAATCTGCCACGCTTTGGATTGATGCTCAGAGAAATCAGGAGGACTTTGTGGAGTTTATGCAGTTCTGATGCTCGTGTTTTGCAGTAATTCTTCAGACGACCTGTGTATATGTGTATATATATATATATATATATATATATATATATATATATATATATACTGTCCTGTCTATCTATCCTGTACTTGTTCGTTACTTTCATATTTTCAGTAGGCACATTACTATTTTAACAAAAAAAGATTTAGCAACACTAAATAAAAAACATCCTAAGCTCATAAAATACAACACATTGTTAAGATTAAGTCAATATTATCTGAACCTTTTGATCATTTTAATGAGACAAATTACATGTAGTTGATGTCTGTGGTAAAAGTCTCACAACACAATAAAAGATCATACAGAAACAAACATAACTTGTATCATAAATTCCGCCTTAAATTCAATCTGCATCACTGTCTCACCAGCTGCTGTACGAAAAATATATCACTACAATATATCAGAAAAAAGGGGAAATGTCACAAGTCCAAAGTGATTTAATCAGATGTCTTATTTAAATATTAATCTTAATATTTTCCACAATTTTTGAGAAAAAAAATTTAATCTGACAAAGAAAAAAATAAGCCGCGTGTTGTTTGTGCTCATCAGCCTCGGTGCTATTCTCAGCTGCAGAGTGGAAACCCTCCAGGAAAGGTCCTTCAGTGGCCGGAGCCCATAACCTTCTCTGTCCAAGAACTGTGGGAGGTGGAGCAGGGCTGTTGGGGTTGGGGGTGGGGTTACTTCCTCCCTTCCGTTCCACAGCAGCATCAGTGACCGTACCTAAAAGTCGACGCGTCGATAACACATCACAGCCTCAGAGATGTGATCCTGAGTCTGTGATGTCAAACCCTCGTGTCCGTGAAACACTCAGTCAATCTCAGATCAATCTAAAGTGCAGCAGGGCATTAACACCAATTCATGTTTCCCTCTCACACTTCTCCTCATGCTGCCTTCAGGGACACAAACACTGACGCGTTCCACGCCTGCAATCAAAGAGTTTGAAATAACAATATAGAAAACATGTAGATTTAGTTTAAGAAGCTCATAATGTAATGTTCCAGTGTCACTCAGCTGTAGTCTGCAGCCATGTTGCTTTCTTGCAGCTCCTCATCACACGTTGCATTCAGCAGCTTACGTCAAAGAGAGATTTTCCCACATTCACCTCGTGAACGTTTAATAATAATCACAGCATTAATGTGGATTTCCAGACGTGTGGTGTTAAAATTGTACGATGAGGATGAATCGGTGTGAAAGGTCACTGCTGAGGTTTCTCTGTGAGGCGAGCAGGATGAGGATGTTTCCCACTGCTTCAGTTTAAAGGGTCTATTTAAACCCCCCTGTTGAATCCACACCCCAACAAAACAAACTTTTCTTATTCTTCTTTTCTCCCCTCCATATCGACCCTGTTTCCTCTCACTGCTATTATTGATGTTTATCCTCTTTCAGACGTGTATTTGCCTTTTCTTTCCACCATTGTAGGAACCGTAGATAAAACTCTGTTTTTCTCTTGCTCCACTTTCTGCACGCTGCTTTGCTTCTTGAAGCTTGACTTCACTCCAAGCATATCTGACTTCTTTGTCTGATGGAATGTGACAAGAATCAGAATATTTTTTCTCCAGCTTTGAGTCCCGAGGGTTTTTTTTTCTATCAGAAGCATTAGTTATGTGTGTGTGGAGGAAGGGCCTGTCCTTGAAATCTCTTTCTGCTCTGTGGAGAAATGAACAGACAGTGTTGCAAAGTGCAGGAGCTCAAACATTTCGAACATTTCAACTTGTTGCTCGAGTGTCTCACTGTTCTGATTTGTTTTTATCTTTCTTGTCTGTTGTTTGTTCAGTCTGCAAACTGCTCTAATGTGTTTCTCAAATCCGGTCATTTAAAACGGGCCGTGCATGTTTGTAATTTCCAAGCGACTGGAACAGACACTGTAATCGTTTGCAGGCGTGTTCGTGCTGACTGAAGGAAAGTTTCCATCCAACATGAAGTCTGGCTGCTTCTCATTGTGGCTGATTATAGATTTCAGATTTTTTTTAGATTCTTAGGAAGAAGAAAAGAAGATTAAGAATCTACTTTAAATTGAAGCAAACTTATTTCGTATCGTGTTCTAAAGAAGCTGTTTTAAGAGAAGTTACTAGCTGGTTTTATAATTTTATTTTATAGCTGGTCATTAACAAAGACAGTTTTAAGCCAATAAAATTTAATTAAAGTGATTAAATAGATCTTTCCCAATTCCCTAATAGAATTAACTGAGCATGTAGTTATGAACCCATTTGCTTATTGGTGTCTTGGCTTTGGTCAAATCTGAATATAATCTGTACATATGCAGGGAGACACACACACAAAATACAAAATCAGCCAGAGACCGACACCACAACAAGAAACGAAAACTGAAAACGGGTTGCTGAACGCAGGCGAAGCCAGAAAACCTTCAGGTGACGGTGGCATTAATCCAGATGGCAAAGATGAGTCAGTGGAAACGAGATCTTCCCTCCAGCCATGTTCATCGTCTGCCGGAGAGAATTCACTAAGAAATTAGAAGCAAATAAATGAAACAATATTTATAATGTAGAATGACAAAAGGAAGTTTTGGGACCATGGTCTTAAGCTAGCGCTAGCATGCGAATCACAGTGAGTCCACTGTGCTCGGCCCAGTCCTCGGTCTCCCTGCTCCACTACAACTCTTCAGATGTTGGTCAGTTGTGGGACACTGAGGCTCTAAATATAATAATAATAACGTAATAATTAAAGTAATAGTTTGAGATTTTGTGCAGTAAATATGGCGTTGGAGCCAGCAGGTGGTTAGCATAGCTTAGCATGGTGAAACCGTTTCATTTGTTTGATTGTCTGATCCTCCTGTTGCGTGCTGGCCTGTAAGGTGGACACCTCATCGTGGCTTTTAAGTAGGTTTTGACCAGACAAGATCACACTGGGGGCAGTTTTCACACGTCTCATAGATGAAGTGACCTCTTGTGTACCTGCACCCCGCCTGTCCTGTCTTTGTCCACAGTCCACAGGAAGCCAATGTGCAGGTTACAGTCGGGTTTCCTGTTCTGGCTCGGTGTCTGTACAGGGAGGGAGGAGGAGGAGGAGGAGGTCTGGTCTCACGTAGCCTTATGAAGAGCCGGCTTTGCCTCCCTGTTTCCATGACTACCGCTCTCCTACAGTATTGAGCTGTGGGATGGCCTCTGCATCTGAAAGCAGTTCCCAGTGGTATTTCAGGGCCCTCTCGCTCTTTCCCTTCAGCTGCTCCTCCACTGCTTCTTCTCCTTCTTCTTCTAGCAGCAGCAGCTCACTGCTGTACTTTTAAATCCAAACATCATTTGCATCTGAATCAGGGCCCTTGTTCCCTCTTTAAATTCCCCAGGACAACAGGCTGCGACTTGGAGCCAGAACACACTTAAAATATTTAGACCCACTGTTGTGTACATATGCAAATATCCGCTGAATGAAATGAAGAAAAGAAAATGTGCTTCTGGTACTTTCAGGTAGTAGTGACGTTTTTAAATGTTATTTACTCAGGTGTATCAGTTTAAATGCAGCCTGGTCTTCATCACGGTAGAAACAGTAAGTAAATGTTGTATTTCATTACCACATTGAGGTACTTACTTGCTTATTTTTACCTTAACATTACTTTTACATACATAAAGTGCTGCTTTAGTTTTTTTAATTTTTCCTTCTGCAGTATGGACCAGTGTGAAACAAAGAACAGCTTTTAAATGATGATGGAGTGAGCGCTCTTTGTCTCTTTGTTCATTTTGCCAACTTTATTTTGCGGTATATTTCCACAAAGACCGGGTTAATAATTACAAATCTAGGATGTTTATTCTGAAACGAGCTCACAGCAACGTTGGAGCAGGACTTGTGCGACGTGTGCGGTAAAACAAAAACCTCACAGAGCTTTCAGAAACAAAACACACATTTACACAGCTCTGAGGCAGTTTCTTTCTTTTCAGGTCAAAGCAAACATACTTCCTTTCTCTCTATCAGCGCTTCAGCCATTCGGGGTAAAAGCCGTGTGACCTACATATGGAGAGGTCGACTATAAATATTTTTGAGACCTTGCAGGAAACTGTTTGATATCATCTTTACAGCCCAAATCTGAGGCCTTCAAGTTCAGAGATACAAAGATGATATCAAAGTGCAAATTCGAAAATGTCAATATTGAATCTGCCTGGAGGCGAAGATATTTCTGATCGACTGCTCACCTACAGAGACAGACTGACAATATTCAGTTCAGCGTAAAAGTTAAGCTTCTCCTCAGCTTATTATGATGTGAGACAAACAATAGAGCTTCACATCTGAGAAGAAGAGACCTGCTGTCAAAGATACAGACGACAGAACAACACTGGTCATCAGACACACTCACAAGTGTGATCATCTGTGTGTGTGTGTGTGTGTGTACCTCGAGTACATTAGTGCGCAAACAACTTGTCTTTATTTGACTTTGGAGGATTCGTTGTCATCTTTGGTGCAGTTGATTTTTTTCTTTCTGCGTCTGCTTCTGTCGATTGATGCAATCATGTGAAATGATCACGAGGAATGTGTATTTCATGAACCTACAAAACATATTCACAGCAAACTCAACTGAATGTGACTGGACATAAAGATCTACAGGTGACGCCCGAGTGTGTGACGGGGGCCGAGCCAGAAAACGTCATCAAAGATCAAAGATGCTGCTGGAGGCAGCATCACTGCAGCTGCCCAACAGAACGATCCTCAGATGAAGTCTGGTAACCTGCCGGTTTCACGTTTACCAGCAACGTTAATGAGTGAGGAGGCTGATTCATACATCAGTCTCAGAAGCAGCCACCTCTTCATCTTTTCTTTAATGGGCTCACACAGACAGTCTGGCACTAGAGGAGCAAAGCAGAGCCGGCCCCTCTCTGCTGATTAAATCGTTGCAGCGTAATGAAGCAGGAGAGAGTCAGCCCTCTGTGTACCTGCTGCATTTCACTTTTGTGGTAGAAACATTTTTTTACATTTGTGCAGCGCGCCTGAATGTGACAGAGGAGGGGGAGAAAGCAAACAGGCTGTGGTTGTGGCACAGCAGCTGAATGTTGCCGAGCTGTTGGGCAATACCTCCAATAGGCGGAAAGACAAGAGGGCAGCTGCTTACAGTTAAGACATTCCCTGGTGAGGAAGGGAGGGAGGTTGAGGGAGGAGGAAGGGGGAGGCAAGACGAGAAGAGGAAGAGGGAGGGAGGGAAACGACAGGAGTGCAGATTAGTTGGAGTCTAGCAAGCAGAGAAGGAGGTGGAAGGGTTCCTTTTTTTTCTCTGTCACAGATTCTTCAGTCATCGCTGAAAGGCAGAGCGAGCAGTAGCAGCTGGGGAAGTTCCTTCTTCAGGTTTTTATTTTTTGTTTTTTTTGTCTGTGTTTGATTGTTGTGAGCCGGCGAGCAGCGGCTGCGCTGCCCGGTGCGCTCAGTGTGCAGCATGGAAGCCAAGTCCCTGTTCAGCCTCCACAGAGCCCTCGCTCAGCCGGTCAAGATGTGCATGTTCGATTTCCCCATCACCATCCTGGACGACCTGGTGAGCAGCACCACACAGCAGCAGTGTATGTGTGTGTGTGTTGATACAGAACGTCTCTGTGTGACACAAGTAGGTTTGTGTGCGTGTCCTATATTATACTGATGTTCCAGTGTGAGTGTTTCTGTAAACACATCTGTGTGTGTGTGTGTGTGTGACTGGGGCATTAAATGTGTATTTTCATGCAGTTTTAAGAGACAAAAAAGTTGCAGATGCTAATAACAGACAGCAACACAATATCCAGCTCCTCCAGGAAGCCACAGACAGAGTGTGTGTTGGTTCAGTGCTGCAGTGTGACAATGTGTGTTTCACACATTTCTTGCATGTGTGCGTACGCTTTGTTTGTACGAGCTTGTAGCTGGATGCATTTTACTTGGGCACTTGCACAGATGTAAATGACCGCTGTATGAGTGATGTGGGTATCTGACGTAAACTACGGGGCAGATTTTGCTGCATTGTTCTTTCTGCTTTTGTTTGTTTACTCTCACACCTTTGACCGAGCATCGTCCAAAAACAGCTTGTCAGTGAACAGTCACGTCTCACTAGTAGTGTAATGAGCTGCAGTGGAAAGAGTAACTTTAATTTTCCTTTTCCACGGTTCATCAAGTGATTGTTCACATCATCCAGACTCTCAGGTTCAGGTTTTTGTGTTAAGCCTGGATTTGCTTCGTTAGATTTCAAAATCGGTCACGACAGCATAATTTGAAGTTTGGTTTTACACTGTATTTCCACTGACTGTCCTGGTTGAGCCTTTGTTCACTGGTGTATATTTGTGTATGTTTCTGTGTGCGTGTGTGTGTGTGTGTTGGGCTGCCACTGCCTGCTCCCTGCAGACGGGGCCTGTGTCTCTGTGATATTCTGACATGCTTGGTCTTGTCTGTAGTAATCCCACAGCACCTAATGAATGTGTTCCTGTGTGAGCTTGTTAATAAAGTCTAAGACAGAAAATGATGATGACGGGATGAGGACGGATGATCTTGTGTTGTGGGTAAACATTTGAACACTGTTCTGTCCTCGCTGTGCACAGCCTGATGTTAGACCTGCAGACTTGTCGGCTGTTATCTGAGTGTTCTTCTTTTTAATTAAAGCACTCTGTTTAAATTGTTTTATTTCTTAATATTTTATGCACTTTTAGATTTGGACATTACGTCTTCTGTTGTTATGTCTCCACTGGGCACTTTAATCATCCGTCCATTTAAATGCCAGTGGTTTATAGATTTTTGACCAACAGGGAGTTTCACTTTTGGACGTGTAAGGTCCGTGAGAGTTGCAGCCCTTTAGATTGTCTTAAATACAGAATAAAGTGCGTGTTTTCAATAGAAATACATATTTGGCGTGTCGTAAAAGACTTTGACTGGTCTGCATCAGATACCTTCTTCAGGATGATGTGAAACGCAGGCTGTGAGTTTTATCACCTGACATCAGCGTTTCACCTGCAGACAGGTTATAAAATGTGTTGAAAAGCCTGAAACCAGAAGAGACGAGTGTGGTGCAGCAGCAGGTCCGTGCTCCTGGTTTTGGAATGACGTGTTTAACAATTACATATGGTGCAATGTTTGGGTGTCTGGCTGTGTGGTCCATTATACTGCATTTCTATAATTAGTATCTCTTCATTTCAAATGACGTGTGGACGTTTATTTCAAGTGTAGACTGATTTTGGTGCATTTATGTAGATCATAAATTGACCTCCTCCTTCAAAAACATGCTTGTGAAAGCAGCTCAGCTTGGCAGTCGACTCTACAAAGAAATTCTCCACCTGTGGAAACACTGGACTCGTCTTTACTGCTGAGTTTGAACCCACTGCAGAGCCAAGTAAATCCTCCTGTCTGTGTGATGAGCTGATGATATCATTTCAACCACATCTGTGAAGCACCTGAGGTTATGTTGTCGAATGAAATATGCTCCAACACTAATATGTAATTTGATTTGATACTCTGCTGGACATGTGGTGTCAGCAGTTTGCTGTTCTGCTGTTCTCTCTGTCTTTCTCAGACTTGCTCAGTGTCTCTGAGCTCTAACACCTGATTGTGTTTCATGTGGACTGAATTCTTCTCCGGGCCACTTTCTTTTCCTGCTGTAAGATGTGTTTTATATTAAAAACTACAGCATGTCTCACACACAAGCTGAAAGAGTAGCAAGTAAAATGAGCTACAGGGTGAATTATGGGAAATGTAGGATCCTCTTTTTTTGGTGCTGGGCTAAATTATTTTTTTCTTCATCTCATGTCTTTTTCATGTTGTTTTCCCATTTGTTTATGAAGCAGGTCAGCTAACTGTTATGTGCAGAGATCTAATGAACTGTTAAATGAACAAGCTGCAGTCAAACTGTCAGTCAGCCCTGAAGGAAGTGAACTGATGTCTGCAGACTAGTTGATAATGTTCACTGTGAACAGACAGTTATGTGTTGACACTGAGAAAATAACAAGGGTAGTCATTTTATTTTGTTGTAGAAATGTGTGATCAACTGAATCTGGCTAAATAATTGTTCAAAATAATAATTCATAGTCAAATAGTCATATTTAAATAATTTAACTTCCTAAGTTAGTAAGTTTGCTCACACAAAGCCTCCTCAAAAGATACGATGGTGACCAAAGGTTCAACATCATGCAGCCAAATCTAAAGAGACACAAACCGGCAGGCAGAAGTCCAACAGGGTCAAAACCAAAGCTTGATAAGCCACGGCTCAGGTGGTGCAGTGAACAATTCAACAAAGGAACAATGGCTCGAGGGCGGGCACTTGGGGAGGTGATGAGGGAATTGGGAAAAGAGGTGCAGGTGGATGTGGAGGTGATGTGGAAAGGTGGGAACACGCTGGGGACCACAGCACAAGATATTAGAAACCAGCAACACAACAAAATATGTCACATGATATTTAGTTTTACTGTTGTGATGTATCTGTCATAAATGGCCACACTCACAGGAAACCGGGTCAGTTTAATATAATCATATAATGTCTCAGTTACCTTTCAAATTAAGACTTTACACGCCAGATTTACCAACTTGAATTCCCTCAACGCATTTCTGTGATACTGCTTTCATGAGAATATGACCGATGTGAAATGACAGTGACCTTAACCCTGACGATCCAATCAGTCGATCGTTGAATCCAAGTGGACGCTCGCACAGAAGTGGAAAAAATCTCCTCTAATTTCACATTTACGAGGATACATCTCCCACCACTGCCGTCCTTACAGTTTGATGGACAAGAATTTATCTGTTCAAGAACTTATCAGTGTACTGGGCGGTTCAGTTTGTTTGTCTGTGATAGGTAATAAAGACAAGATGAAACCACACACTTGTGTGGGTTAGATATATCTCACCTCAGAGACATTAAACAAGAAATAAACAACAAATGTCCAAGAAAGTCAAGAAAACAAAGGATAGAACTCAGACAGATTCTGAACAGTGCTGTGGATGAATCATTAGGACTCAGAATAATTCTACAGTTTAATACGTCGAACAGAGAGACGCTGGTTTATTTCTCTCTCTGCCGGGGCAACGGTTGTTAGGTTGTCTGAGAGCAGAGCTGCTCTCCCAGCTCCCAGTTGGCATGAGAAAGCATTTTTAAATGCCAGGACTGTGGAGGAGCACCTGAATGGCTGAAATAATGGCAGGGAATAAATCCAGAGACTGTCTCACAGACAGCCGGGCCTCTGAGCTCTCAGGAGCTGCTTCGCTGGGTGTGAATGGGCAGCTTCTTCTTGTCTTTGTTACTGGGAGACTCTCTTGTGGGATTCAGTTCCCAGTGCAAAAGAGACATATGTTGGTCTGTAAAAGGAAACATAAAATGTTTCCGTGGACACTTGATATGTTCATGTCAGTAAACCAAATTTAGTAACGGTTTATTGTACCGGTCTGTTTCCAAACCACCTCCTGAGATGTTTCCTAGAGGCAGCTGTATCATTTGGCACTAATTACAGTTATCTCTAAAAGCTAAATTAGCATAACCTAGAGATTGTAATTAGGAGGATAGCAGCAGAGCTACACGTGTGTACAACACAAGCAAACATCATCACGATGATCATCTCACCATTATATCTTCAAAATAAGGGGGCAAAAGGGAAGAAATGTAACACATCAGAAGGAAGGAAGAAAAAACAGAGAAATGAGAAAAGGAAAGTTCCTCTCTCACTTTCATACAGGCGAGTGTGCACATTTCAGTCTAATAAGAAACCTAAAGGTGCAGGTTCACAGCTTGTAGCGCACAGAGAATGAGAATGTGTGTCTCGTTAAGTAGGAGACATCCGGTTTAGAGCTCAAAGGACATTTTTTGCAGATTTAAAGATGCAGAATTGTTCAGTGAGAAGAGAAAATAGTTGATGTTTAACATGAGTTTTTGTGAATAAACCATATTCATGTCACAGTTAGTTATTCAAACTAACACAAACTAAACGTTACACAACGTTTCATGCTTCACATAATGCAGGTATTTTCCTCCTGAAGGGAATCAGGGAAGTCCCTATAAGTTAACCGACTCATCTTGAGCTTTCATTTTCTGTTCAGCTGTTAGAAAGTGTCAACACCACAGTGTTGCAGTGTTTTTGTTGTTCTGTTGTGAAGGTTTCACTTCACCTCTGACGGACATGTGGACAGACCCTCTGTACTTCTGGAAACCTGTTTTCCTCTTTTTTTTTTTTTTTTTAGTTAATTTTTCTCCAGTGTTGTTCCTCACTCTGTTGACACAGCTGGTAAAGTAAACCTGTGCGAGCAGAGCGTCGGCAGGGGTTCTGCCAATCTGTGACGAGGGGAGTAGAAGCACCTACGGCTCATTGATGGGTTGTTGCGCCGGGACTCTTTGGATCCTGAGGTCTCTGGTCTGGTTCTGAACAAAGCCGGGATGTGGTGCTGGAGCCGGTGGACCTGCGGACTGCTGGTCAGGACAGGTGTCCACTGGGATGGCGAGGATTATTACCACCAGACAGTCAGGAGAGCAGGAGGCAGACAGGTTGGATTCGTGGACTGTTTTCTTACATTTTTGTTGAGCTGTTTGAGGACACGTTGGTGAGAACTGAAAACTCGTTTCTGTGACCTAAAGTGTTAGGACATCATCTACAGGCTGAGTAATTAACTCACTAGTTTTAATTTGACTGGTAGATTAACACATAACAGTCAGTGTACATCTAACATATCCAGTACATCATCAGCATAAGAAACAGAGATGTCACAATCAAGTTTATTTTGGCCACAGATCCTGATCAAAGTCCTTTAGTTTTGTCTATCCATCAATGCCGCGTTGGATTTGATGATTTACCTACAGTAAATCTATTAGAACAGCAGCTGTTTAATCTCATCTTCATATTTAGAGTTTCTTCTTCCAAATAATGACGTCCTGGTTTAAAAATGTGAGTCTTATAAGCATAAATCATTGATGCGAAACTGTGACAATGGGACGTCTGCTGCTGCTGACGAGATCCTCTGGAGCACAAGTGAATCACTTTGTTGGAGTTTCTGGAGCCACAGTACCACTGAGTTTACATCAAGTGACACAGCAGGTGTTTCAGAGTGGAGCATCTTCTCTCACAAACAATCTTTGGCTTCAGGACGAACTTTAACCAACAGGTTACTAACCGATTAATGTTTGTTTGTTCTGCTGCCAGCGATGTTTGTCATTACAACCAGTGAGTGCAGAACAGGACATAGTACAGAAACGTCCAGTGCTGTTTGGACATGATAAATAGTGTTAGAGTTCAGTGCGTTTGGTCAAACTCTGTGTCTAAACCTCAGTCTGCTGCACTGTGGAAGCAGAGCAGCAGCTGGATTAATGTACCACAACTTCAGCCTTGACTTACGCTGGACTGCTTTCAGACTAACAAGTGATTTTTAAGAATCAAAAGTAAAAGCTTCCATTAGAAATGAAGGAGACATCAACAGACTCTGCACCGGTCTGTTGTGGTGAAGAGAGAGCTGAGCCAAAAGGCGAGGCTTTCTGTTTACCAGTCGATCTACGTTCCTACCCT
>JAUYWH010000027.1:22658432-22678888 GCA_034779795.1 Ctenopoma multispine
CCTCGGGAGGTATTCCGGGCATGTCCCACTGGGAGAAGGCCCCGGGGCAGACCCAGGACACGCTGGAGGGATTATATGTCTCGGCTGGCTTGGGAACGCCTTGGGGTCCCCCCAGAGGAGCTGGAGGAGGTGGCTGGGGAGAGAGAGGTCTGGGCTTCCCTGCTTAGGCTGCTGCCCCCGCGACCCGACCTCGGATAAGCGGTTGATGATGGATGGATACATTAAAATGTTCAACGTTTGCTGATTCCAGCTTCACAGACCTGAAGGACCTGCGTTTGCTGAATACTTTGTACAGGATGCTGAAATGTCTCTCCCTACATGGCATAAATAATTAAAATAATTTGACATTTGCTTTCCTCATGACAGCTGTAACATCAGTTTTCGAAAGAGATTCAGGGAGAATGTTGAGGTAAGCGACTGTGAGGGAGAATTCAGTGTATGAGCACAAATACCTGCGTCACACGCGACATATCTGCAGTTAGAAATGAAGGAAGAGATGCCGCCTTCACTTCCTTTAATCTTATCCCATTAATCCCATTAACCGTCATTACAGGATCGTGAGGCCTTGACTGTCTGCTCCTGTAAACAGCTACCTTCTCTCTGCCCACATTATTTCAAAAGCTTCCCGTGAGCTGCGGTCCAATCAGAGATCCTCAGACAGACGGACATCTGCTCCACCTGACGTCTCGGTTAAAGGACGTGTTGTTATTTGGGACAGTATAGAAAAAGGAATACGTGAAATCCTGGGTTTGGGAAGCAACCGTATGAATTTGTTTGCATGAAATGTGCCGTTTACACCTTTGTCCTCCCACTCAGTCACTCAGATTATGCCGCCCCAACACCTGTCAGTCATCTCGACGAGCCTTCCTCTGTCTTTTGGCTGAGGTAACCGACGTCTGTGCAGGTGTCCCAGGTGCTAAAGAAGCAGACAGGAAATGTAGGACTGTTAAAGTACAGTATTTTTACCAGTATAACTTCTCCTATGAAGATCTGTCTCATGTTTTTACTCCCTTTTGTTTGGCTGTTTTTCCTGTTGCGTAACGTCGTGCTCCGTCCACGTCTGGCTCTCTTTGCCTTTTATTTGCTGCAGATTTATTGTTTGTGGAACTCTGGGGAACATTGTGCTCCTGGCAGCAGCCCAGTACAACCACAGGCCTCCACTGCTGGCCAGTGAGCCTCCACTGGGGGGGTAGTGTCTTGCTAAATGGCATCCTGACAGGAGTTTTCCGTAAAGTTAGGAACCTTCTGCGTGTCTGGTGTAATTGAGACTGAAATATCTTCCTTAGGTCACTGCTCTGATTTAGATTTGAACCTCATGTGATTTGCTGCTTTCGCTTGGATGACGTTGCATCTTGTCTGAGTCTTTCTGGGTGCGGTTTCCATTCGTGCGTTTCTTCGCGTGTGTGTGTGTGCGTGAGAAGGTAAGGGACAGAGGGTTAACGTCACCCTCCTCAGAGAAAAGTAAAATGCTGGAGCGTCAGCCAGAGGCGCAGCAGCAGCAGCACGACAAGATCTTCTGGTATTGATTTCCAGGAGATGGAAGAAGAGCGTTAGTTAAATCACAGCAGCTAAACGTTGGCCGAGCTCTCACAAGATTCTGGGATTCTGCCCAAATGGGTTTTTGTAGAAGACTGATTCCTGCACCATTTTTTAATAATGAAAATGAGTGTGTTTACATGCACCTTAGCAAGTCTTATCCTGGAGAGACAGTATTGACACACACTGATTACAGTGTCTGGATTCGTCTCTACCAATAAAAAATGTTCAAAAATGAATTTGTGTTTTTTAGGAATTGTAAGGATGTGGGGCTTGTTACAAATGTCTGGTGGATCAGGAGATTTATTTAGACTCTGAAACCAGACTGACTGATGACGTGGGGGTCTATGTTCTCTGCACTTTTTACATACTCATTTCATTTGTCTGTAAACTGGTTTCGTCTTTTTTGCAGATTTGCTGTTTCATCCTCTTTTTCACTGGACAGTTGAATGCTGTTGAATTTTCTTCAGCAGATGTAAAATGAGTTCAGAGCAGTTTTTAAGTTGCACTAAATATCATCTGTCGGTAGATTTATTGCGAGACGTTCTGAGAGCAACAGTCCAAAACCAAAAATCAAACAGAAAATTCCAA
This sequence comes from Ctenopoma multispine, assembly GCA_034779795.1. Classification (NCBI taxonomy): domain Eukaryota; kingdom Metazoa; phylum Chordata; class Actinopteri; order Anabantiformes; family Anabantidae; genus Ctenopoma; species Ctenopoma multispine. Next base: position 22,660,560 of record JAUYWH010000027.1, read on the forward strand.
ATTTGCAAAGTGTCTTTGCTCATCAGATAAATACAGTGGAGTACAAACTACAATATTTAGTCTCTGAAATGTTGCGGAGTAGAAATATAAACTGGGTTAAATTTAAAAACCATTGAAGTGGCTGAAAACACAGGAGAACATGTTTGTAATTCTAGTACAACACAAACTTTCTCCTTCTTCTCTCTCTCTCACACACACATCTGGTGTTTTGTCCTCCAGCAGCTGCAGATGTGTGGGTTATGACCAGTGAGGTCAGACGTGTTTGTGGTCGGGGCCTCAGCTGGTTCAGCAGATGTTTAACTTGAACTCGCTAAATCACTTTTACACCTGTCCTTCCTGTCGGCGCAGAAAGCCACTTTGGACAGAGCCGTGCAACACTCGCTACGCGCTCCTGAAGGTGCATGTGATGAATTGAAGCTTGTGATTGATTAGGTGTAAAATGCAGGACGCCGCTCTGTTGTGTTCCTTTGTTTTGTTGATGAATCTGCTGCGGTGATTCGTAACAGGATGAATTAATTGGAGGCTGTAATCATTTTAGAAGCAGACAAGCATCTTGTTAAGATGATAGATGTGTCAGTGTGGAATGAGGCATTTGTTCCAGACTTTAGGATCCAGCAGGAGGCAGTGTTAGATGTCAGATCCACAGAGGCTCCTGCTGTGATAAGTCTCCTGAAACGATGGACTCAGGAATCCACCGACACCGGCTTCAAACCAACTGCGTCTTTATGGTAGTTGAGTTAACACAGGAACTGCCGGGTGTTTTAGGTGCTGTGGGAATTTAAAATAACCAACAGAATCATGTTCTTTCTGCTGTGAATAACTCCTGAAGCTACAGTTCAGTTTCTAGTTGTCCATTAAATAAGATCATTACATGTTATTACTGTATTTTGAGGCTGCAACTAACGATTATTTTCCTTATAAAATCATGATTTTTTTCAGTTAATTGGTTCAAACATTGATGAGAAAAATTAATAGAAGTAATAATAATAATAATGTACATTTTAATAACCATCAGTTTAAAACATAATGACTTTCGTTTAGTACTAATAAAATAAAATGAAAATATGTCGGCATTTAAAGTTGATAATTACATCAATAATTTATTGTAGTAACTTTAATGAAAGTAATTCCACAGTGTCAGTCTGTCATTAACACTTTTGTTAAACTTTATCTAATTAAACTGAAAGAATCAAAGGCAGAAATACTCATTATGATAATGGTTTATTTTACTGTCTTATTATATATATGTTATATTAAGCTGTTGTTATGTGAAATATTATTTCATTGTTAAATTAATATTGTCGCCTGAAGATGTTTTCCATAAACAGAGAAGCTGGATCAGCTGATTATCTGTCTCTGTTCCTTCTTTTAGTTTCAGCTTCTTAAGAATTTAACAGGATAATAAACTCCTCCTTAGTTTTTTTGTTTTTTTTTACACGTTTAATATGTAAAACTGCGTCTACAAAGTAACTCTGACATTCAGGTGAACGTGGTGCAGTAAAAACTGTGATAATTTACCTTCTGCAATATAGTAGAACTTCAAACTGGACAAGCAGCGTGAAACACGAGCAGCTAAATGCTCTGGTGTTTTCCACCAGTGTTTGCAGACACGAACCTGCTGTTGGTTCAGCGTCTTTTTAGCCGACAGCAGAGACACTGAGATGTTCATCATCATCACACTGCCATCATTTCCCAAAAGGCATGACACAAGAGTGGAGGAGGACAGCGATGCCTTCAGGCACACCTCGTAAATGAAGCCACCACGTATGAACAGTCATCCTTAGAAAACAAATAGTTTAGTTTATTTGACAGATTTTCTTTTACCTAACTGAACATTTAGACATTATTTTAATATTCTGATTATTTACCTTTTCCATCAAAGTTTTCATTACATATCACTATAAATAGAATTCTAGAGGGATAGAAAAGTGTCCTGTTGTGTTATAGACTTACCTAATCAAACAGGATATTCTTTCTGCACATTACCTACATGATTTGTGCATCACGCTTTGTTTTAATAAAAACAGAGATTTTGTGGAATGAATGTCCCACTTTGGGATCATTTTTCCCCATCTTTTCACCAGCGGTACTTTTACTCTGTACTGAGGTTTTGAGGTTCTTTTCATTTTCTGCTTTGTCACATTTATACTTCAGGACACGTCCAAGGCAAATATTGTTCTTTTTATTCTACATGGATTAAAATGACGCACACATAAAGGCATAACCTATAATTGTCCAGCATCATGTACATGTTTCTGAAATTAGCCTGTCTTTTATTTTTGGTACTTAAAATGTGTTTGGATTCTTGTGCTTTTATGTGGATACAAAGACATATTACATTTGTACCTATATTTGTGCAGTATGTGATGACATGAAACACCCTGTGTACATATACACATGCTTAGAAATGAACATTCACCTTTTCATTTCTACTGAAAAGTGCATTTCTAAATAACAGATATTAATTGAATGTTGATGATTTTAATGAAGAGTAAATTATCAGAAACCCGTTTTTAGACGTGATTATCTCCCTGGTTTAAGCTTAACATGACCTATCATATTCCTGAGATACGTGTGGAACAAACCTGGACTAAACTTGTTCATTCACGGTATCAGCATCATGTCGAGTTTAAAATTAGGTTTTCTAATGTCTCCTTTGAATCTTGTCGCCTGTTTCACGTTGGCATAATTAACTTGGTGCTTCTTGTTCTGCAGTGGAGTGATGTTATGTGGTGTTGTACTGATATAATATGAATTATCATGTGAATCCTCCGGTAGCTCCGTGGTGTGTGGTATTTCCCACCGCCGTGAAGGCAGCGCGGCTGTGGGCGGGGCTGAGAAAAGCCCCCAGTCTGACTCACGGTTTCGCTAAACGCTTCAGACGGCGGCGGTGATCCGACACAACCGCTGTGACCTCACACAGACGCGGGGACCGTTCGCCTGAAAACACGGATAAACGCCGGGGACGATGTCGCCGCCGTCGCTGTGACCGAACCCTCGGCTCCGCCGGCATCCATGGTCTATTTCCCGGGGATGCAAACCGAGGCGCACGGCGTCAAGTCGGGACAGCCGGTCGAGATGTTTGACTCGTCGTGGAGGGTGCGGAACATTTGGGACGGGGTGAAGCTGGAGGTGGTCCAGGATCCCAGCCCGGTGGTCCTGCACAGCTTCACACACCTGGACCCGGATCTGCCGCTGATGGAGGTGAGGAGGAGGAGGAGGCTGAGATCCATCAGCTGCTGCGGGATGTTGTGTTGTGTTAAGGGGGACGTTGAGGCGGATCCAGGACCGGCTCTGAGGGTCCAGGGTGGAAATTCTTAGCTGGGTCGTGAGCTAAAAAGCAATTACTTTCTCGGGCAGGGACGTGATGATGCTCTGCAGTGATTTTATCATAAAACCAAAAGTCTTTTTATTATATTATCACTGTGCTCTGGGTGTTCTGTCACCACCTTTACCCACTTTTATTAAACTAGCTGTAGCTTTAGGAAATGTACTGTACAGTATAGTAGATGATTATTTCTGATATGAAGACAGGTGTTACTGTTACTGTCATGTTGTTTAGTATCACTGCAGGATTACAGAGTGTTGCTGGAAAGTACAGGGGAGTCAGGGGAGTTCCCAGAGTCACAAACCAGAAGAGAATACATAACACAAAATGACAAATACAGACCTCCGTAGTCATAATGACACTGGCACGAGACTACAGTACAGAATTATTTGTATTTTTCACAGTCCCCCCCCCATTTGTGGTTCTCTCACCTCCCTCTACAAACACCCACTGAGATCAGTTCTTACTTAATACTCGATGCTATGAGATATTAAAAATACAGGCACTGAGAATGGTTGTGTTGGATCAGCAGTTTCAAGTCCATCAAGTTCTCAGCTTTTATTACAGGAAACGGTGTCGGACTGAAAGAATCGATTCATTGTTTGGTCCAAAAATAGCAGAAAATATGCTTCGTCTGACCAACAGTCCACATTTCTGAGACACTTCACAGGAGGTATCATAAAAAACAGCAAATATTTGTTCTTGAGAAGCTAGAAACAAGTATTTTAATAATGACTCTACATATATTCACATCTGTGTGGTGTACAGCAGATCATAAACTCAGCAGGACAGGAAACGGTGCCCAGCTGCATTAGGATATATCATGCTGGATGCAACCGATGTGATTATTTTCTTTATTCATTGTTTGGTCCACAAATATCCAGAAACAGGAGTCAAGGCGTTCTGTAAACGCCTGAGATGACACATCTGCTGTTCACATCTGGAAACAAGCTTAAAGCAGTGATTAGTTAAACGATTACTTGATTAATAGTTTTACTTTACGTTTCATTACAGTTCTGTGCTGTTTATCAGCTCATGCTGATTTACAGCTGCGTGTTTTAGAGCTGACTGATGATGCTTTGCTCCTTAAGTATGTGTTTTCTACATGATCTAACCTGGATTCTTAGTAGTCATGACTAAATCTGACTTATTTCACTTCTAAAACTTCACTTCCTCTGTATCACTTTCCTTTCAGTGCATGACTCAAAGATTCAGTTTCTCTGCCGTCTGTAAAAATGGCTCCTGTTTATGGATTAACTGAGCAGCAGAGAAGCAGGGAGGAGGATGAGTAATCATATTTATGGGCCTTATGTGAGGCCTGGGACGGGACGAGGACAGCGTGTCCACATGGACGGGCTCTGGTCTCCTCTGTCTGTTCAGTTGAACGGGATAGCGTGTTCCCTTTTTGACTTTCTGCTCTCTGTGTCTTAAAGCGTTATTAAAACTCCTGGGCTTCAGAGAAGGGAGCTCTCGCCTTCAGCTAACGTGCTCTGCTTTGTCTCTGCGCTCTAATCTAATCCTCTCCTCTAACAGTTACCTAATGCCTAATCTCCCTCCTGTAGAGGCCGTGGAGGTTTCCTCCACAATCCCTGCCTTTCTTTCTCCTCCTCCTCCTGCTGAGGCCGAGGTGAACGTGGTTTGACGCCGTGGCTGTGTTATAGAATGAGGGGTCACCGGGGCTGATGTGTTGGTGCTGAGGGTGGGGGTGGGTTGGATTGTGTTTTTTGTTGCACCCCCCCCCTGACATCAACCACCGTCTCGTGTAGCTGAGAGGATCAATTGGCTTTGAAATGGAGGTCTGCCAGCGGATCAAGTTACCGCTGTTCTGCGTCAGACTTCTGAGACAAAGATGTTGCTGCGCTGCCCCAGTTAACGCTTTTCTTATTTGTTGTTTTTATTGTTAGTCCGTACAAAAGGTCTGACGTGCATGTTGGATCAGCTAAATGCTGCTGAGATCTGCATCTGGCAGCTAAATAAGAAAGAGCTGCACCACAGTGGCTGCAGGTTTTTGTGTTTTCTTGGTTATAGTCTGTTGTTGCTCAGGCTGATAACTTCACTCCTCTTCTGTTGATGTGAAAGTTAGACTGAACCTGTCAAGGCTGCCTGGCGCCGCAGACACCTCCCACGATGATCACAACTAACAAATCTGCTGACTGTTTTTTTATTTAGATTAATCATTTAATCATTACATTAAAATATCAAAAACTCAACTCAGTGACTTCGAATAGGTTGTTTATGTCAGAAAGACGGTCTGCTCCTTTAAACCAGGGCAAAACATGTTGAGTCTGCATAGCTCTCGCTCTGTGAACCTCACAGCTGTCAATAAAAACAATTCTTGCATAAGTGAAAAGCAGCAAATGTTAGAAATTGAGCTCCCGGAAGAGTAAGTTTAAGAAGGATGATCTTTTGTTTCCTGATCAGTTCTCAGTAAAGCTTAATGCATCGCTTCTGTCAGGTTGATATGGTTTAAAAATCCCACGTTCTGTGAGCTTTGTGAGTCCTAATCAGTCAGATTGATGGGAAACAGTAACTCGGCTATCGTGTGCTTACGTTTCGTTTCTCTGATTGTATTATAATGGGATCCAAGTAAACAACATGGAGACAGATGGAAGGAGCTGCAGCCAAACAGTGGACAGTGCAACAGGACATTCATGCTAAATATAGTCATAATTAAGAGCGGGGGCAGAGATCAGAACGCTCTTCAAAGCCTGTAGTCCGGAAGAAAACCTGCAGGATTTAGGACCAAACCTCAGTAAACCACTGCTGGTCATTGAGACAGTCTCGAGAGGCTTTTAACAGTGAGTAGTTTGAAGAGATAACAGCCGATTCAGTTAGAAAGGAGACAGAGGCCTGCAGCTCCTGGACTCCCAGAACAGTTCAGACCAGTTCAGGACCGACTCCGGACAACAGAGCTGTTTTTGTCTCTGTGACTCACTCTGTGTTCACCTCCACACTTTCCAGTCACTTATTTCTAACGTGGTTCTTCTCTATATTAGGAAGTAATCTATAATCAGCACAGTTATGAACTGACAGTGAGTTCAGAGACACACAGCTGCTGTAACAAAGTCTCAAAACAGGGTTTATCGCGGTCTGGTCGTCCTCAGTGCTAACAGTGACTCAGCTAGGCTCACAAGCAGTCCCAGTACGACTCTGCTTATCCCACACATAGGCAATGAAAATAAACAGTGTCTCTTTAGAAAACCAGGAAAGTAACATTACTGGTGTGCAGTTTCTTTGTTGTGTTTTTGCAGGTTACACTGTTTAATCTCTTTTTATCCGTTTGACCCAGATCTTGAGTAAAAAATGTGACTTGAGTGAGCTTCAGCGAGCTCTGAGACACGTGAGGACGACATGTCAGACGCTCTGGGCTGCAGCGTGAAGACAGCCTGAGTGAGTGGAGCTGTGATAAACAGTGATTTAAGTGCAGATTGGAAGATTGTCTGTACCTTGCGGTAGAAAAAAAAAAGAACAGGCACACAGGAACTTTTGTTTCCGTTGTTCGTGGTCGACAAGAGTCGAGTATCCGGGTTCTGGATCTCAGCAGCAGACAGTTGGACAGAAACAGTGGCTGGAATGTGAAGGGCCGACACCTGGAAAAATACTTAATTCTCCAAACTTACTCGAATCGTCTGGTTCTGTACTCTGGACTCACCTTGCATAAAGGAAGGTTTGTAGTATGTTTACAGAAAAGCTCCAAATCAAAGGCACTGCTCTGAGATAAGACCTTTCCTCACATGAACTCTGGGCCACATCTGGACAATCAGTTGTCCAGAGTTTCCCCTTTACACACGTAGCACACAACAGGACATTGTCGGTGTCAGACATGTTCTCACCTACTGGAAATACGTTTTTGATTTAGCATCTCGAGTCAACAGCAACGGAGCAGAAACGTTGGCAACACAATGACTCACAGGTCAAAAATAAGCTCAGGTGGTTTTGGGAAAGTTTTCAAAGGGGATAAGAAAATGAGATAATGCTAATCTAAAGCCAGATAATGATTAAATAGCAGAATCAATAAATAAACAGACATGTAGACACACATGTTATTTGGAAGAACGGTTGGGAACTAGGAGCCTGTAGACTATACAAAAACATTTGACTATACGAACAAGAGATAGAGAAAGTCCATCACAATGTTCAGCAACTTCGTCTGTGTTTGACTCGGGGTAAATAAGGACACAGCAGTGGAGAAGGTTCTGGAGGGATTTGATTTATTTCAGGAGGATTATCCCGTCCCTGTAGTAGGGGGGAGGTGACCGGAGGTTTTTACTACACTGTCTCTACTTTACACTGTGAGCATGTGACGAGCCGCCGTGGATCCAGTTTGACACAAGTGTTTCCCATCGTCTTAAAAACAAATATGCTGCTAATAAGAGGTTTCGGTGTTTTGTCCTTGGACAACTTGTGGCCAACCAGGAGTCGAACCACTCACCTTTTCAATAGTCCAGACATGTCTTGTATTGCTGGAGTCGGTGTTTTGCTGCTAGAAAAAGAATTTCCCGGAGGAACCTTCCCGAGGGATTAATAAAGTTTCTATCTATCTCTATCTATGAAAAGGTACAAATAAAACAAAGTAGGACGTGGTCACTGCCAGAATCCAGACCAGTCTGGTACTGACTAATGATTGCTGGCACATATATTACTAATACCTGTCACAACAGCTCTGTCAACACATGGACATGACTGCAGAGTTAAAGTTTCACTTTTATGTATCTGCCAGTGATTGAAAATGAAAAAAAGAAACGAGAACAAACTGTGTGGGTGAGATGAAGAAACAAAATGTACAAATAACCAGAAGGCACGTCCAGTTTTCTGTCATGCCAAATCATTCCTGTTATTTTGAATTGACATTGATTTTCCTGGCAAGCTGAGAAGATTTGAAGTTAAATAAATAAATATAAGAAAATTATCTGATGGCAGGAAACATCGACTGAGGTCATCTCTAAAATCTAATCAGTCGTTCTTTGGACCACAGCCGGTCTGTCAGCTTAATTTCACAGAACAAATTCTGTTCTTGTTGCTGGAAGAGACGCAGACAAATGCAGAACATGTCATGGACTCCGCTTGGAGCCTAAACCACTCAAACATCAATACAGGTTAAATGTGATTCTTTGTCCGGTTATTGACCTTTTTTTCATTTCAACTTGTTATGCAGGGTCAAAATTTATAAAAATCTGTTCAATAAGCCAGATATTTTCTACACCATTGGATTGCTAAAACATTTTGTGCAGGCATTCCTGGTCCTCAGAGGATAAATCCCAATGACTTTAATGATCCCTTGGCTTTTCCCCTAGCACTAGCAGTAAGGTTTTTACTTATCCTGTGAAATATATCACTGGATTACCAAAGAATTGTTTGTAGGCACTCATGGTCCCTAGAGGATGAATCCTCTATCCTCTAGAATGACTTCTGCAGCGCTTTAATGTTTCCTCTATCACCAAAAACAAAAGGGTTAGCACACACATATCAACAAGACGTCTTTTATTTGGTTCAAACTAACGGACGTTGGATCGTTTTGTCTATTTGAACATTGGATGTTAACTTTGATCTGTTACGTCTCTCTCAGAAAAGTCATGTTCTCTTCAGGATTAATTGTACAAACTGTGGAGTTCTGGCACCTTTTGATAACTGTGTTTGGACCATATAATTATAGAACTAATCATTTTCCCATATGTCTAAAATGCACTTGTGTTTAGAGTTAATTATCAACGTTAGCATGCTAAACCAAAACGTCAAACAAGGCAAACTGTTTATTTGCTGAACATTAGCATGTTAGCATGCTGGGATTTAGCTCAACATCCGTGTACAGTATTGAGTTTCATCACCTAGTGCATCCACAGACTGTTTCTGTCCTACTGACGACATCACGTGGAGTAGTCTTTCAGCTAGAACCATAAAAAGCAAGCTGAAAGTCGGTGAATTCACCCTTGAAATTGCTTAAAAGTACCGCGGCAGAGTCCAACAAAGGAGCTCAGTGTCGAGAGATGTTCCCAGATTGTACAGTTGTTTTAATCAGTCAGTCAGTTTGAAAAAGGAGGAGGAGAACATTTGTGTTTAATCATTTAACCGGCTCAGTGACGAGAGATAAACACTTCAATGACTTCAGCGAGCCTCGCTGTTTCTGTGTCGAGAGCTCTCCTCAGCATCTGTCCTCTCTTCTACTGCCTGTTGTCCCACATCCAAATGTTCTCACTTATTGTTAGCGAGGGGAAGTCGCTGGCTTGTGCTATAGGGTTGTAATGGAAGTGTGCGATTGTTGTCTTTGTTTGGCTGTTGACTGTTTTGGGGGCATGTTTTCTCTTTCTTTCTACTGGGAGTTTCCCTGCTGGTCTACATTTAGAACTGGACTCTGGTGAAAGGGGCTTTCTAAGGGTTCATTTAGGGCCGCTGGTTTCGAAGCAGGTGCGTTTTCATGTTTATGAGTGAGAATGAGTTACTTTTGTCCTCCTGTGTTTGTTTTAGTCTTTTAGTTCCTCTTCCAGGTTGTTGTGTTATTTATTTTAAAGAGTGTCCACCATCCGATATCAAGACGGGAGACTTGTCACGAAGAATCACGGCTACTTATGTATGACTCGCATAAGATAACAAAGGCAAACAACAAGATAATCACCCTCATGGTTGACTTTAAACACAGTTTTTCCTCTTGGTTTTAAACTCCCATGATGAGGGATTAGCACTGACACTAAGTTCATGACTTGACATTATAACAGGATGGACAAAATTCTAAAATACACGGAGATAATCTTATAGGTAACTCATTTTTGTGAGACAATCCCTGAAAAAAAATATTTCTGGCTTTTTTATCTTGTTCATCTTGTTCGACGTTTACCTGTGCTACATAGGAACAACTAGAACATGTATGTCCAATGTACATGGACAATGTGACGCAAATGAATGCTAGGTGATTCTGCAGTTTCAGAACACATGAATGAATCCAACATAGATTATCTGTAGGATTTTTCTTAAGAATATAGGATTTGTGCAGTATGTTGACTCAACATATGTCCACATTTCATTTGGGACAGCCCAAAATCTGACAGTTATTTCCCACTTAAAGACATTCTGAGTGGTTTCAGCCCCTTCACCTTCACTCAAGGGTGCATAATTGAGACCAGGGCCTGGGCGATGTCAGATATATTGTTCTTATTTTGACTTAATGCTCTTTCTGGAAACTTTTCTCCTCCCCATCAATCTTTGCCGACACTTTTATTCTCCTCACATTCCTGCGGCCCACATGTACATTCATTGTCATTCATGGTCAGGATGGTGTAGGTGAACGTACATCTGATAAGTGATGCAGCGAGTGTGGAGGAGGCTGAGTCTGGATGCCAGACATTGCTGGAGTTTTTCCACTTTTCTGATTTTTTTTTTAAATCCAAAAATTACGAGGAGCCAAGAGACATTTAACAGAATCGTTAGCTTTCAGTCCTTTAATTTGTATTTATGACATTTAGATGCTGCAGGTTTCTTAAAGGTAGAAACTTCTCAGCTTTTTAATCATTGTCACTAATTATTACGTGACTCTACTGCTGTCAGACAAGAGTGTAGGTGTTGATTTGTGCTAACTGCTGATGCTAATACATGATGGGTCCAAGATGAAACTCACCTTAAAGTGCAGAAACAGGAGTCCTGGTTTGAAGATGCTCTCACCTGCTTCCCGCAGACATTCACTCCTTTCATGTTCTCGCTGGTTTTGGATATTAAAATGTTTTGTGGAGCTGGAGTGAATCCAAGCTTTGTTTTTTTTTTTATTGCTCATTCAGTGGTTTGTTAGTTAGGAGTCTAGTTATGATGATAACACCCGTCCTCACTGGAACACGGATGAATGGGAGCATTATTTCGGGAATCGACTCGGCGGATGGAGCGAGGCGCTGCCCTTGAGCGCTGCATTTTTCGGCGTTTGTAGTGATAGCAGCGTAGCCTCTGTGGTTTGGTTGATAAGCCCCACTCCTGCTGTCAAGGCCCTCAGCTGCAGCTGCTCCTCAGTCATTATACTGTACACGATTTACAACAGTCCAGGGGTTCGTCTCCTTTCTGCCCTTTTATCTGTCACACACATCCTCCTCTGTAACACGCTGTGCTCGGGTCACTGAAGTTCAGATCCTGTGTGAGGTCTGAGTTAGACAGTTGAGTTGTTTACACAAAACAATGCACATGAACACATCACCTCCGGCTGTGGCAGATTCTAAAAAATTGTTTTTGTTGTGTTCTGATATTTTTTATATTGTTGAATTCTGAACATAATCATTAGTTTCAGCCTGAACAAATGCTTGAAGTCACTGTATCACTAATTACACTGGTTTCATCCTTATTTAAGCTTGTTTCCACGGCAACAAAGACACATTCAGGCCAAAAAAAAAAGAAAAGCCGGGAGCCACACTGAGTCTTGGAAATGGACTTCGATGACTAATGCTGCCTGGATACACAACAAGGGGCCGTGACAGATGACTGTGGCACGCCAGATTGCATTCCTTTCCTGATGATTCACGCCACTGTAGCGCCGCTATTTAGGTTAAATATGTTGATCAGCCTCAGCTCTCAGATTGTCAAGACTTATGTGATTTACTTGTAGCACGTTGTTGCTGAGTCTACGTGTTACAGTAGGTTTTTAACTACCATCTTTAGTGCCACACAAATGTGACATTGGTGTGTCCTGAATATATCTAAAGGGATCAATAACGTGGTTTAAAAAAGCAGTTTTGTATGAACCAAGGACGTTAAAATCAATATGAATATGAAGATGACTGAGCCCCCTCCCCCAGTTGAAGCTGTAAGCAGCCTGCTTTCCTGTGTTTAAGGTCAGCTGTGGTATGAAGTCATGATTTGTTATTTTGAACATGAATGTCAGCAGCCAGACGTCATTACATATTATTTATCACGTGTGGTAAAGTGTTATCACTAGTGCAGTCTGCCTTCATCAACTTGATTTAGGAATGAGATCATTGTTTGTTTTATCATTCTCTGACTCGGGGAAGGTTCCTCATCCTTTTTTAATCTCATCCAGAACTGATTACTTCACTGAAACACTGCAGCCACGCTCTCAGTGGCCACAGCAGCAGGGGAGGTGTCACGTTAGCCAAGTCTCAGCTTCTTTACGTTGATCTCCAGGTTTTTGCTCCTGCCAAACATTTTTAAATTGCTCTTGCTTTAAGTCTCCATTCAGCATTGTGGTTGCCAAGTTTCTTCTTCGTCTCACTCTCCTGCAGGACTATTTTGACTTTAGCTATGAGCAAACTGACAGATTTCGGCGCTGCTGAGGTTGTGGCTGCTGCACGTTCACGAGCCAGATGTGGTTAACTGATCATTCAAACGCAAACGTTAGCGTAGTTGTTTTTGTGATACATGGTCAGTGTGATTCAAACAGACAGACTTAGATCAGTCTTTTAATAACAGAGCCGTATGTGAACACATGCTGCAAAAGTAGTGCAGTGAATCTGAGTCTGAGTCTAAACATCTAAAGTGCCTAAAGTACTGTGTGTTGAAGGAGGTTTTTAGTTAAAGGCGTGATCCTCCGATCATATATTACCATTATGTGGTAATAAATGCTTCAGAAATGTCCTGGAAAATTTATTTCTGAAGTGAGTGGGAACGTCCTAATCTGTGAGAAGTTACTCAGCTATTACAGCTGTTGTTTTACTAACTAGTTGGTTACTCATTTCAGTTTTGAAAGATTAGATTCCATTATCTGCCATTCAGACATGTCGAATCTGCATTTCTGTCGTGCTTCCTCTGATGACGAGTGAAACTATCTCTGTGAACATCAGCGCTCCTTTGTTCCTTCCTGCAGCATCTTTGTTTTTCACGTTGAAGAGAAAACCACGACACGCAGCCGTCCACAGAGACCTCATTCATGCAACAAGTGGCTTGTGCTAATCCCCTGTTGGGTGTATACAGGCTGCAGCTTGTGTTGTAGTGCCAGTTATCCAGTAAGCTCTGTTTAGTAACAAGCTATTGTTTGTTTGTGCACAGTCACACACACACACACACACAATGCACAAAGTATGACTCAGAGAGACAGAGCACAAGAAGAGTGCCAGGTCACACAGATGGTCATAATTAAAGGGTTTTATCCCCAAATGACATGTTGGGTGTTTTTACCTCGACGTTCCACTTGGTGACGGTGGCATCTTTTCTCTGTGTTCGCTCCTTCTAATCTGCTCTGAACAGATATTTTAAGCTTGTTCCAACCGCCTGTTCTCAGCAGTGCAGTGAGGTCTGTAGTTAGAGGGGGAAAAAGTCTCACAGCACGCTCTGCCCCCTCCACTCCACAGAGCTCGACGCAGGAGATCGGCGAGGAGGCCGAGGAGGACGCCATCTTCACCATCACGCTGAGGAAGATGCAGCTTCACCAGTCGGCCAGTAAGGGGCAGCGGTGGCTGGGCGTGGAGACGGACTCGGCCCTGAGTCTCTACGAGACCTGCAAGGTGCGAACCATCAAGGCCGGCACGCTGGAGCGGCTGGTGGAGTACATGGTGTCTGCGTTCCGGGGCAAAGACTCCACCTACGTCACCATCTTCCTCTGCACCTACCGCTCCTTCGCCACCACCAAGCAGGTGCTGGACCTCCTGCTCAACAGGTTCGGTGATACAACACAACACACCTCATTTCCAATTTCTAACATTTATAAAAAGTTTCTTTCTAGTAAAATGGTAAAAGAAAGTAACGCTGACTTTGAGCAAAGGACTTTATCCATTATTCGGTTTTTGTTGTTGCTGAACAAGACTCAAGACTTTTTAAAAACTTTTTTCAGGTATGCCAGGCTCCCGAATGTGCCTGCAGCCACAGCACACAGAGTCTCGCAGGACGACTGCACAGAGCTGAGAAAGTAAGTCAGCTGTGACCTTCAGTGTCGAGCTGTCAACATCAATCACTGAGTCACCCGCTCCTCCCCGGGTCACAGGGATATCAGCACAGTTAGACGCTGCAGAGGGTTATTTTTCTTCTCCAGTCACCCGTCATCAGATGGGAGGTGGGGGGGAGTTTGATAGAACACAGTTCATAAAGTGATTAAATGTAAGAAATCACTGAGAAGACATTTTACTGTCCTCTGTAACTTTAACATATCATTTTAACATATCAGTGTTAGCTTTGCTTCAGGACATTATCATCATAAGTTTTCTTCCAATATTCTTAAGAAAAATCCTACGAATAATCTATGTTGGATTCATGATGCGTTCTTAAACCGCAGAATTACTTCACAGTCATTTGCGTCACATTGTCCATGTACATCGGACGTACATGTTCTAGTTGTTCATGTGTAGCACAGGTAAATGTCCCATCAGTTTAAGGTAGGAGAGGTGCTGGAGTTGTAGCAGTGTGTAATGTGTAATTTATATTTCACTTTCTTTTTGACGTCGTCCCTCTGTTGCAGCACCGTTTCATCCATCCTGGGAGCGTGGTTGGACCAGTACTCTGAGGACTTCTGGAGCCCTCCAAGCTACAATTGTCTGCACCAGCTCCAGTCCTACCTGCACGTCCACTTCCCCGGCTCGGACCTGGAGCGCCGCGCCCGCAACCTGCTGACCCACTTCCACCGCCGACAGCAGTGTGAGCCTGATCCTGATGGTATGAAGGCAGGACAGGAGAGGGACCACAGAGCAGGGACTGCAGACTGCAGACTGCAGGGCGATGAAAGCTGCTAGATTAGTTTGGCATGTATAGCTGCACATTTCATCGTCAGGGTGTAGACACTCATGTTGTTATAAGAACAGATTGGTGAAAGTGATAAGAACTAGTGGACAGTAACTATCAGCACATGTGAGGCTGAATCTCTTCAAGAGTAAAACAAACGGGATGAGATAGTGAAGCAGGAGAAGAGCAGGAACTGTGTGAAGGGGGAAACTCAGGCTGAAGCAGCACTCTGAAGAATCTGTTGTTTTGTTTTTTTTAACTCTTCAGGGGAACACATCGGCTGCCCCTTTGCTACGCAGGAAGAGAGCGGCTTTGAAGACGAGCTTCCTGCGTTTAGTTTCCTGTCGTTTGACCCCATCATGGTGGCGGAGCAGTTCACGCTCATGGACGCGGTGAGCGTGTTTCCCTCATTGACAGATTTCTACTTCTGTTCAGCTCCACAGTCATTCACTGCATCTCTAGTGGTTCCAACAGTTTGTTAGTTTATCTGCCACTTACATGTATGATTCATATTTTACACTATACAAAATCAGAAAATAGTAAAACATCATAGGTGAAATCTCAACACATGAAACTACTGGTCTGGTCCTGAAAGTAAAGTGCTGCTGTTTCTCATCAGGATCTGTTTAAGAAGGTGGTGCCCTACCACTGCCTGGGAGGGATTTGGTCTCAGCGGGATAAGAAGGGGAAGGAGCACCTGGCTCCCACCATCAGAGCCACAGTGGCTCAGTTCAACTCCGTCACCAACTGCGTCATCACCACCTGCCTGAGCAACCCGACTCTGAAGCCCAACCAGCGAGCCCGGCTGCTGGAGCGGTGGATAGACGTGGCTCGGGTGAGCGTCTCTGTCACTTTAACATTGTCAGGAAATAAAAACACAACACTTGTGTCTTTTTCTGATGGGATCAACGCTCTTGTTGTGTTCAGGAGTGTCGAATACTGAAGAACTTCTCATCTTTGCGAGCCATCCTCTCCGCCCTGCAGTGCAACGCCATCCATCGCCTAAAGAGAACATGGGAGGAGGTGTCTCGGTAGGTTTTCAGTCTCCTCTTGAGTAATTGTTGCTCTAAGGTACAAAGAAACACCATTACTCTGCAGGAAGCTGCTTTAAAGGATGATTTTCACTGACCTCTGGCTCATTCCACAGGGAGAGTTTCCGCACTTTCCGCGAGCTGTCGGAGATCTTCTCAGATGACAACAACTACTCCCTCAGCCGAGAGCTGCTGGTGAAGGTGGGTCATAGGGTCTCACCTCCACACACAGGAGTTTAACAGGCAGCACATATGTTACTGTTAAAGTGACCAAGAGTATTATTTTTTTATTTAAGGTAATGTAATCATTTTGGGTGCTCGTACTTCCATTGCCACGTTAAGCACTGAGATTTCAAATGTGTTTATGCTGAGCTGAATGTTTCCAAGTTTCTGTTCTGACTTACTTAAAATCCATATAGAGAGAAAAAGAGGTTTTAAGTTAAAAGTTAACTACTGTTGCAGCAGCTTGCAGCATAAACATTAGACACTGCCAGAGAACCTGAGAGTCAGTCCTGGTTCATGTGTGTCAGCTAAGTGAGTAAGTGGGTAAAAGCATTTTAAAATCAGCACTGCAGCAGGTGGGAGTTCAAGAAAAATATCAGCTAAAGAGAAAAAGTGAGGTGTTTGTCCTCTGGAAAGATGGCAGCAGGATGTATGATCCGGTGACCCCTCCCACTGGTGGACTTCCTCACATCTGTCTAACAGCTGCATGGGGACATCAGAGAACATGTTCTTTTGGATAACAGCATCCATACAGTATGTTACTCATGACGTCCCGGGTGGGCTCAGTGCCGCTGACAGATTGTCATCATTAGTGTGATTTATGGAGTTTAATGCAGAGTGGCGCTGAGACCTTCTGAGTGTTTTGCAGCTCATGCTGACGCACTTAGTGTGAGGACACACAGAGAGACGTGATAACAGGAATGAGACGGAAAACGTGTTTTATAAAAGTGAAGTTTCAACACAAACACGTTGCAAAAGATTAGAATGAACACACATTATAGGGACAGCATATAATACAACAGATAATACACAACGGCTTACGACTGCAGAACTTGCCTGAGAATCGTCGTGTTTTTATGATTTTCTGTGTATAAAGTAATTTAGTGACAGTTGTCTTTACACCTGTGTGCACACTGAAAAGCAGAAGTGCTAAGAAATTCGTCAAACTTGACGGTGCTAAACAGCTATAGGCTGTGCTGTTTGATTTGTACAGTTGCCCTGAGTAAAGCCCAGTGACATAAACATGTCGCCCAGTGCAACAGTGTGGATCTCAGAGGACGACAGGACACCCTGCTTTTTTTTGTCCTGCACACACAACTGCCTTGCGCATGTGTCAACATTAACATTAGAGATGGTGACTACACCTCTGAGTCGTCTCCACGTTACCACCTATTTATAACCCTGAGTAGTTTGCTGATGGAGAAGTGAGTGAACACCCAGGGCTTCCTCTGAGGGAATCCCTGCTGACGTCAAAGGGAGGTAACCTTTGGCAGGTGTACTGCAGATAACGGCTCCGATGTGACGCCTCAGTAAAAGAAAACCTCCGGGCGTTGCCTGTTTTCGCGCCATATCTGCTCGGGCCAGGCTGCATTCACTGTGCTCGAGTTACACGCGGCTGCAGAATGCCTCAGAGCATTACATCACTCTGAGGAATGTGACTGTGAAAGCCAGGAGGTGGAGTTTCTCCCAGTCTTTCTCTGAAGCTGCTTAAGAAAAAAGAAAATGTTTTGAAGAAGACTCATGAAAGAGCCAGAAAATATCTTCACATCTGTATTTATGTTCATATTCGTACAAAAATACGCTTTTACCCTCCTAAAAACTAAACTAAAGTTGTTTTTTATTTACTTTCATGCCTCAAAATCAAGCAGCTGGATGTTTTCAAGAAATTCATGTGCAGTTATAGAAGTGTAAAACTACGTGGTCACTATATTTGGGTTTTTAAGAAAAAACTTGGAAATGATGTAAGTGAAAAAGTTTTCTAGAAAGACCAACAAAAGTGTTTAATTCTGGAGTGGACTGAATGTGAAAATGTTCCGTTTCCGTACCACATAATGAAATCAACAATATAATAAAAAAATAAAATGCTGAATAACAGAAGCAAAAAGTTCTGAGTTCGTCTAACACGATGGGCTGTTACTGTTCTTTAGGAGGGAACCTCCAAGTTTGCGACTTTGGAAATCAACCCCAAACGGGCTCAGAGGAGACACCAGCAGCAGAGAGACCTGGTGAGTCCACACAAACATAATGCCCTGGTCTTTAGCCCTGGTCTTTAGCCCTGGTCTTTAGCCCTGGTCTTTAGCCCTGGTCTTTAGCCCTGGTCTTTAGCCCTGGTCTTT
>JAUYWH010000027.1:22684063-22715056 GCA_034779795.1 Ctenopoma multispine
GGGCCCTATTTCCGCGCCGGCCCCCCCCCCCCCCCCCCCCCATAGATTTAAAGTGACGTCACGTTGCTGTGACGTTCCCAGCAGCTACAAAACTTTAAAAAACTTCATTTTTAAGGGGCTTCTTTTCTGGATTCTGCAGTTTTTCCTCCTCCTCCTCCACACACACACAGGCACACATCATATTTATAGTGCTTATATGGGCAGATTAATCATTAATGTAAATGTTCTTTTTTGAATCTCTGAATTTTTCTTCGTGTCGGACAAAAGCAGCTTCTTGTTTCTGTCACCAACCGTAGTTTGTGAATCTGTTTAAAGACAGAGCCTAAGGCTGAATTTTAATGTTTGCATTTAAAACGTGCTGACAACGTCCAGAACTGGCTTCTAGTCAGCGAACAGGACGGTTGTGAACGTGGCCCCAACATTTTAATCACTTTTTCATTCATAGCCACTGCTGGTAGTTATGAACCAAATGATTGATTAATGATTAGTAATATTGTTTTTGCACACTGGACTGTTGTCAAACCACTTGTCCACATTTAGAAAGAGTTTCCACGTATTTATTTCCTTGTGATTGACAATAATTTTTTTCTGTGAGTCAAACGTAAGGGAGCACAGGAGCAGCCTCTAACCCACAGACTGATGAAGCTAGTTAGCCTGACACGCTAACGTTTGTATCTCACATTGGAGCAGACGAACACACACACACCGTTCTCTACACTTTTGTTTGTGGAAAAACTGAAGAAGATCCCTAACCCTAAATTCAGAAACACTGTATGATGGAATATCTAAGGTTGGATTTTTCCTGACGAGTTGTTCATATCACTGCAGCAAAACACTGCAACCATGTATTGCCTTTTTTTTTTTTTTTTTTTGTTAAATCTCCACCTGCACAAACTTCATAATTCTAACAATCAAATTAATGAGGAGCCCGAAGTAGATTTAAAGCAAAAGCAATATGGTGACGAGCAGCAGAAGGCACATCGTCCGGCTGTTGTTGGATGTTGTTCGTACCACTGTGGCGTGAAATCTTTGCTGTTGAACACTGTGACCTCTGACCCTTTTCACTCTGCCCTCTCTGCCTGTTGATCAGCGTCATGTTGAGCACTGTGAACTTAAAAAAATACAAACATGTCATCTTCCTTTACTGGTGTCGTAGTGAACATCCACCCTTCGCTCATGTTGTTGGCAAGCAGCGAGGGCGGCAGGCTTGACCCTACATGTGCCAAAAATGGAAAGAGAGAAAAGGTTGCTTTTAACAGACGAATCTGCTGCTTTTCACAGTGAAAAAAACAAATTTATATGTTTACTGTTGTCGCATTTTTCTGGAAAACAAAAAAAACCCCACTATGGTAAACAAACAGTTTGGACCCGTTTCCCAGTGGAGAATTCGTCTGTCGACCAAGAAACTTGAAGCAACTTGTCAGGAGCTGCAGATGAAGCTGTTGTAGAAATCACCTTTATCCTCCTGTGTTCCATGTTTTCACGTCAAACTGCTGCCACATTTGTAAATATTCAAAAAAATTAAAATCATCTGTGTCATTCAAATCAATACTTTTTATTCCACACGACCATTATATTTGTGGTGAAACCTTAGCAGCAGTGACACAAACATGAACACTGCTCAACACAGTGTAGAACGATGTCAAAAAATTCAGATTTTATATTTCAGTGCTGTCCTTGAGTTCACGTTTCCTCTGTCGTAGCAGTTTTTAACTACTGTTTGCAGCAGGACCTTAAACACACCACGGTGTGAAAACACAAACAAACAGGTGTTACAGTTTCTCCTACTTGACTCCTGCAGACTTTAGCCAACAACAACAGCTGGTTTGTTGCTGATTTACAGATTCTTAGAGGATTAAGCTGAAATTATTCTATATTTTCCTTATTGTCAATAAGACCCATGAAAAGAACATAACTGACTGTTTCTGCAGCAGCTCCATCTCTCTGTTGGTTGTGCTTGTACTCAGAGCACTTGAGTGGAACTTTAGATGAATTTTCTTGCCCCCTGCGAGCGTTTCTGTGCTGATGAGGTTGATGTCGGACTGTGTGTCGTCGTAGCTCGTGTTGACATGACGTACCTTTTGTGATTTGAACTGATTCTGTGCGAGTTTGAACAAAACAAAAAAAAAAAAAGAGAAAGGCTGTGTTTACAAGAAAAGAGTAAAATCTTGAAACCAGTTGGCGTGGTGTGTGTTTTCTTTTTTCTTTTTCATAATTTAGCGTTTAGTTTTGATCCCCTGAACTGTGCTTGGTGCCATTTTCCTTTTTTAACAAAAGGATTTAAGAACTTTTTCTAACTGCAGTCTCCGCTTTGTTTTACTTTTCCCAAATACACAAAACTATGTATAAAACAAAACCATCCTCGATTATGTCTTTTTCTTTGTTTATTTATTGATTTGTATATAGAGATTTTGTTTTGCATTGTACATTCTCTCCTTTCTTGGTTATAGATTAATATATTCATGTATATACGAATAAACATTAAGTTTCTAAAAGTAAAAACTCTTTTCTCCTCATTATTGCCGTTTTGTTGGTTGCATTCGATAAATTATACTGGATTCAGTTCAAAAAGGTAAAATAAAAAAACATAACATTTTGTAATTAATGTGAATATTATGCTGGACTTTTTTACTGAATTACTCTTCTGGATTCAATCCCACTATATAATAATATAGTAATATTTTATGTATTTAAACAAAAGGTTTCAGATAAAATTAATTTAATTCTCTTCCCCAAAATACGTTTTTTTTTTTTTAGATTACAGAAGTTGTTTCACATTTCAGTGGTTTCCATTAACATTATAGACGTATAACACACATTTATAAGTCACAGATATATGTGACCAGCTCGTATATACCAGTTTCAGCATTTACACAGTTTTTTAAGACAAACTTATTGAGGATAATTTTATAAACACTTAACGAGCCTATTCAAGGTAGGTGTTAGGTGAAACCAACCTGGAGGATATATTTGTGGGCACTAGCCAACTTCACTCAGATTGTTAAAGTTCTGTGGATGCAGTACGAAACGTCTCTACTTGGAAGAAAGAAGTCCAGTTGCCATGACTCAATCTTCAGACAACTTTACCTGGATGACTGGGAATCTTCACAGACATCTTTATAAACAAAGTAGACCATTTTATTAACTGTTGTGTTTTGCATGGGCCCCCGTAGCCTTGTCCCCTTCTTTTTACAGCCAAATAAATCAAAATTTCCTCCTTAGTCTGACTTGGACCGCACTTTTCTCCAAATTACACCAGAGCTACAGATTAGTTTGGTGGTTTCTGACGAGGTCTATTGTCCTTGTAGTTTTGATTGTCTCATTTTGGAGGGAAATGTTTGTAGAGAAAGTCTTTGTAAAAATATATATATTTCTTCTTGAACTACATTCTGCACTGAATTTTAAACCTTGTGTTAAACTATGTATGAGAAGTTCAACGTAGATTTTTCTTTTTATGTTTATCATTTGTTAATTTGGTCGTGCTGTTGAGAGGTTAATCGATACAGCAGTGGTCGATTAATCATTGACAGTTAGGCAATACGTCATCTCCCAGCGACGTTATGTTCCTGTCATTCGCGCCTGCGCCGTAGCATAGGGCTTTGTTATTTCATTTCGGTATGGCGCTTAGCAAGACATTTGGACAAAAACCGGTCAAATTTCAGCTGGAGGAGGATGGAGACTTTTACATGATCGGATCGGAGGTTAGTCTTTCACGTTCTTAACATTAATCATTTACGTATTTCGTAGAAATGTATCGTTGAACCTTGCAGCTGCTCCGCTAGCAGCGATGTATCTGGCTATTTAGCTAACGATGCTAGGAGAGTGTAAAGACAACGCAGGAAAACGAATTAATTTATTTTAGTTTTTTGATATTTTAACAGAGAGTAGTAGAACAAAGTAAACACATTATCCGTATGCCAATGGGACAACGCGAACTTTAGCCTAAAAACATTCGTCCTTTTCCAGAGGGTGACCCCCTTTCTGTTCGACTCAGCTAGCTAACGATTAGCTAGCTAGCTAATAGTGATTATCCAGCGTTTGGCAAACGAAATAGATAATTTTACTATTTGTATAGATTTTCACGTGGATTTATTCTCTGCATTAGAGTGCCTTGTATTGCATAGACTAATTGTAGGGTTTAGGTTTATTCGGCGTTCTGTAGGTTTAGCTAACATACACTAATAAAATAATGACACATAATTGTTGAAATGGTAAAATATATCTTTATTTTATAGTGTGCTGTGGTTCTTCATGTGTGGTCATTAGATATTCGATACATTACCCGTTAAGGCAGTTTATTAAACGTCTGTCGTTTCTGTCCGCTGTCCACGAAATAATAATAATAATTTAATCATTAATGATTCTATTACACTTTTGTAAAAAAAAATTCTGACACACTAATGACGAAAGTTAATTTAGTTTAAGTCGCCCTAGACTTGGCCACTTGGACTCCAAATTAATACATATAAATAAAAACAACAAATAAATAAAAAATATTATTGTCTTCGTGTGTCTTAAATGTTTGTTTGTTTCTGTTTTCAGGTGGGAAACTACCTCCGTATGTTCAGAGGCTCCCTGTATAAAAGATACCCGTCATTGTGGAGGAAACTGGCGTCAGTAGAAGAACGGAAGAAAATAGTGGAGTCATCACATGGTCAGTAAAGTGCTTTCTGTTATCTTAGGGTAAAATAGATTTTTATTTTAGTTGACAACATGTCATTTTGTAATTGGTAGCTTCTGTGTTGAATTGACCCTTGTTGTTGCTGTGATTCAGATCACGGTTACACTCAGCTCGCCACCAGTGTGACACTGCTGAAGGCTTCGGAGGTCGAGGAGATCCTCGAAGGAAATGATGAGAAGTACAAAGCTGTCTCCATCAGCACTGAACCACCTGCCTACCTCAGGTACATCTCCTACAATCACCTGTGGAAACTAATGGCTAGTATGAAAATCAGAGATGTTCCCGTAATAGTTACAGACTTAGTTACAGTAGAATGTAGTTTTTCTTTGTGAGATTGAACATTTAATGCATTTATCACTACATTTATAAACCTTTTTATGTTTTTGTCACCAGGGAACAGAAAGCGAAGAGGAACAGTCAGTGGGTTCCCACACTGCCCAACAGTTCTCACCACCTGGACGCGGTGCCCTGCTCCACCACCATCAACCGCAGCCGACTGGGTCGTGACAAGAAAAGGACCTTTCCACTGTGGTGAGCAGCAAGAACCGGCTCAGGCTGCCAGCCGTTAGACACAAAGTTCAGATTTGATTTATTTATTATTATTATTTATCTCTTTCTCTTTTTTTGTCACAGCAGTGATTTTCTCCCGTGAGAACCAGATGGCCACAATCACATTTCAGCCCTCACTTGTCAATAAGTTTTTGCTTTGTGTGTTTGTCTTTTGCAGCTTTGATGACCACGATCCAGCAGTGATCCATGAAAATGCCACTCAATCTGAAGTGCTGGTGCCAATCCGTCTGGACATGGAGATCGAGGGACAGAAGCTCAGAGACGCTTTCACCTGGAACATGAACGGTACAACACTCTCAAAAACACTCTGTCTCGGTTCAGAACTGTATGGTATCAAAACAAAGAGGAGAACATGCACAGTACATGACTTTTGCTTTCTGATTTCTCAGAGAAGCTGATGACGCCCGAGATGTTCGCTGAGATCCTCTGTGACGACCTGGACCTCAACCCACTGGCCTTCGTCCCTGCTATCGCTTCTGCCATCCGACAGCAGATCGAGTCGTATCCAACAGACAGTATCCTGGAGGACCAGACGGACCAGAGGGTCATTATTAAGGTTTGAAGCTCTACGCTCGCCTCTCATCACACTCAGTGAACCGTGGGCTGCAGACACATCAGTTTTTCTCCTGGTGATGAAATTTTTTTTGTTCTAGTTGAACATCCATGTTGGGAACATTTCTCTGGTGGATCAGTTTGAGTGGGACATGTCTGAGAGGGAGAACTCTCCGGAGAAGTTCGCCCTGAAGTTGTGCTCCGAGCTCGGCCTGGGTGGGGAGTTCGTCACCACCATCGCCTACAGCATTCGCGGTCAGCTGAGCTGGCACCAGAGGACGTATGCCTTCAGGTACCGTGCTGCAAACACAGAGCGAAGTGTCAAATTGAAAGTATGTTTATTTTGTATCTTGGGTGTCTCATGATGACACGAGATGACATTTCTCATGTGGATGGTGTCCAGTGTCAACCACCAATTTTATTGCCTTCATATCTATATATATAATAAGTAAATATTGGTTGATGATATAAAAGCAGTGAATCTTTTCTACTTAAATTAGAAAATTTGTGCTGAATCTCCTGAAAAGCAGCAAAAAGAAGCAAATGAATGGATGTTTTCATCTACTGCTCATAGTAGTACAGTGGGATAAACAGCAGGTGGTGCTAAATCTCAGGTCGTCTCCAGCCTTAAATCTTATCTTAAATCTGTTTTATGACATTTGGACTGAAGTTGAAGCAGAGCGTTTGGTATTTACTGCTGCTGCTCTGATGGTTCTTTGGGTGAAGTGTAGCCGACAGTCGACTGTCTGAGTTCAAGTGTCCCAAGATGTCAAGTTACAAAATATTTTGGCAGTGGTGCTGATCTGTATCACAGTGGGAAACGTGGTGTGGGAGAAATAATTTTCTTCTCCTGCTTATCTTTCTTAAGTCATTAAATAACTAAATTTTTTTTTTTTTGCAGTAAAAGTTTTAAAGTCTTATTTCAGTCAGTTAGTGAAGCTGCCCAGTTTGCATGAGCCAGAATCCACTGAAACCGTGAAACTGTTTCATGTCTGATCTGATTCACATGGAGGAAAATCACAGCCACAGGAAACAACTACATGAACTATTGGTCACAGCGGGAGGGGATAATGAAGTGAAATAAAATGTTTATTTGTTGTTTTCATGCAGTGAGAACCCCCTGCCCACAGTGGAGATAGCCATTAGAAACACAGGTGATGCTGACCAGTGGTGCCCCCTGCTGGAGACCCTAACAGACGCAGAGATGGAGAAGAAGATCAGAGACCAGGACAGAAACACAAGGTGAGTGTTGATTCAACATCCAGTTTGGTTCATCGTGTTGACCCGAGTTCAGACATGAGAGAACATTTACTGAGGACGTTTTATAACTGTCCTAAAAGGAGGTTCGTTAAAGTCTGGCAAAGAGAGTCACTGAGTCATGGCAGAAATTCTTTTTAGGTCATAAACACAGAGGAGAAATTATAAACTTTGTTGACGCTCTGTTTGCTCCACAGGCGAATGAGGCGACTGGCGAACACAGCACCTGCATGGTAGACGGATCAGCATCGGCACCCCCTCACCACCCCTTCCCTGCAAAAACGGTGCTCGTCTGACTGAGGTATGGCGCTGTCGCGGTTTACATCAGCAACAAAGATGTTCTCCCGTCGCGTGCTGGATGTGTTTTCTGCTTGATCGGGTCCTCGGTCCGCCGTTCACCATCTCCATTTTATTATTATTATGTTCTGTTTGGCAAAGCCCCCAGTAGAAGACGTCCCCGCTTCGTGTTTCCCTTACGACCCCCAGCGTGGAGAAGCTGCTGTCAATTTGACCACTGACTCTCTTTAACAGATCACAGAGGGGGGAGAACAACACGCACCCGGTCTCAGATAATATATTATGTTGTATTTGTTGTCTTTTTGTACATTTTAATAATTCTTACAAAAATAAAAAAAAGCTGAAAGCTTGATGTGCTGGTTTTGTTTTGAATCATTTAAAAAGTGACTGAATAAAACATTTATGTGTTAGTTTGTCTCGTTTAGCACAGATGAACCAAACGTAGCTGCAGAAAGAGACTTTAGGGAAAAATAATTTATTACGAGAGTTTAGTTTTAAGTAGGTTCATGTGATTCAGTCTGCTGAGAGAAATGTGAACAATAAGACAGGAAATGTAACTGAGGTGAAATAGATTAAATAATAACATGTCAGCTGTAGCTCTGTGACAGATTTAGTTGTTTGACACACTGGTGATGACCCACTAATTTGATGAAGATTGAAATATCTCAGCTCTTACGTAAAAGGTTCCTACAGGAGGATTCGTGCTGACGTTCGTGTTTCAACAACTGTTGGATGGAGAGATGATGAAAGTCGGGTAGAAATTTCATTTAGTCTTTTCCTTTGCTGGATCACTAATGAGATTTCTACCAGCTTTAAGTTCACCCTCAGATTAACATGTTAACACACTGAACTACAGTGGTGAATATGTTGGTACTTAGCTAAGACGCTCTGCTGTTCCTCTGTGTGTTTCCACTGCAGACCACAACAACTGTGATTGGTCCACTTGGCAGCATTGTCATAAATAATGTGATGTTGTCTGCAGTTTAATTTCCAGTTTAAAGTTTGTGCCAGACTTTCCCCATGTTGACTTTTGTGTCTCCTGTTCCGTTACAACACTTCACTGCTTCAGAAAACAGAACTCTCACACCAGATCTGACTCATGTTTAGCATCAGTGCAGTGGATGATGGTGCGTGTGTTTTGTTGTCGGGGGGGTCCCACTGAGAGTTGTTTGCGTGTTGTTGTGCTAAGCAGTTTCCATTTTGTCCCCAGAGTTTAACCCACAAAGGCAGCGGGTAAAAGTGCAGCGTGTGCAGACGGGGCTGGTGGGATTTCAGGCAGCTGGGACGGGAGTCATGGGTCAGTCCTGACTCCTGCGCCTTTCAGCGCACACAAAGAAGACGTTTTGTTATGTTGCTGTGTTAACTTTAGAAAACGTCTGTGGTCAGAAATGACCGGTAGCTGTTTTTTCTTGGTTTTCTTTGTATTTGTGTTCAGTGAATAACTGTAAACAGAGGTCAGATGAATCTGTTGGCGTAACTCTGCTTTGTGCACCATGAACTACCTCAAGAAACCTCCAAACTTCTACACACAACAAAGTCTTTTTGTAATCGTTTTTAATTTGAAGCAGGGCTTGTCTGTTTGCGGCGGCACAATATGTCGTTTTTCCCAAACCTTTGCATGTTCTTCTGACAGTTACACCTGATTAAGACTCTCATTAGTGGAAACGGTGTCACTCAGTGCCGGCTGAGGTTTAACAGAAGCATTAAATGTGCTTTCAGAATAATTTATATACAAAGCTGTTTTCTAGTTGCCTTCTTCTTTCCTACCTTTGCCGTGTTTCTGTGTGTTTTCCTGCCACCTGTACCTGTGAAACTATCGTCAGGAAGGTCGTCTGTACGTAGAGCAGACAGACCACTGTGTGGAGACAACGAGGTCTGAGGAACCTCCCAGTACTTGTTATTTTTTGTGCTAAAGAAAAACATAGGTTAAATAAAAAAAAAAGACTTTTTCAGAACTGAAATTAAAATGTCCACTTTCAGTTTAGTCTTTTTCAAGGACTCTGTGTAAATCCACGTCCTCTGACCGCCTGTGTTTCTGCCACCTGTCAGTCTTGGTGTTAGTTGTGTGGCTCCTCGTCCTGTTGCAGGTCTCCACCCTGCTGCTCCTCTTGGAGGGGACGGTAATCTGGGTTGTCCAGTCGGTCAAACATAACACGCCTGCAATGAGAGATCAGGTCCTCGTGATACTGAGGAAAAATTCCTGTTTGTCAGGACGAATCTGATTTTCTTCATACTAATACTGTTGTTTGACTGTTATGTGCTGTGTTCTGGTTCTTACAGAAGTTCTGGTGTCATCAGCAGCTTCCTTCCTCCCGGCCGGTTTGGAAACACATCTTCTAGAAAGTAGTACATGTGACCAACACTGATACCTGAGGGAGGGAGGAAGGAACTCATCATCTGGTCTCAAGTCACTGCAGTGTGTTTGAGACAATTATGTTTTAGAGGATAAATGTTTTTATACCTAGTAGGTCGACCACAATGGAGTTTCCGAGCAGCAGCGAGAATCCCATGAGCACCCAGGGCAGAAGCGGGGCCTGAAAGTTCAGCAGTCCGAAGAAGTTCATGCGTAGCAGAGGGTGTCTTCTACTCCACACGTACACCAGCATGATGATGAAGGCTTGACCCAGGAAGAAGACGTTGGCGAACAGACCAAACAGCTGCAGGACTTCAGGTTAAATACAACTCGATCTCGTGTTCGTCATGACGATTATGAGCATGTGACGACTTTACATTAAGTGAATGACGTCAGTTGTGCATTTGTTTCATTCACTGTGTTTTTAAGACAAAGATACATAAAAAAAAACACCAATATAAGGTTAAAGTAAAGGTTGAAGCGATCTTCCTTTCATTTCACCGGAGCCTGTTAATGTCCAGATATCCCAGTGAGCGCAGTACTTACTACAGTGGAATAAGTCATTTTGCTGTACTGTATATTTGCATTTTAAACGGGTCATGAAACATAAGACAGCATCAGGAAAAACCATAAACCTGCACAGTCACAATTTACAGCAAACCCTGAGGGACGTTTCTGGTAAACAAACCCAGAAATGCATCATTAACCTGGAATGTGAACACGAGCATCACTGAAAAGAGACAGACTGCACATATAATCACTGGCACCGCATGTTTTTAGCCGGCAGACATTCTAATATGAACCCTGAGGAAAAACGAGAACACACATAACCACCTAAAAATACACATTTATCAAGCAGCCTGTTGCTGACACTGAAGCCATGTTCTTAAATCTGGCCTTAGGCAGATTTAAAGCTACATGTCCCGTATGTGACGTGCTGAACGTCAAAAAGGATACAGTGATCACAACTCCGCCAAACAGGAACATGAAAACAAAGTCTGCTGTCCTTCCCCGGAAGGAGCCTTCCTCCAGCATCCGACAATATCGATACCTTACTTTAGTTAAGGACTCTGCGGAAAGTGCTTCTAGAGTTTTTATCCAACTGAGATATAATACACTGTGCTGTGTTTTCGCCTGAGAGTCCACTGCGATAAAAGATACAGGAAGATGATGTTGAACACAAAACTGAATCCAAGAGAACCGAAGAAGAGGAAGCTGGTGATCAGACGCCATATCTGAGAGAAAGAGAGGAACAGACAAAAACCCACTCAAATCTGATGACGTGATCATGTGGACATGATTCTAATGCCTTTGAACTGCTGATGAATTTTACCTGGTATTTTTGGATGATGAGGTCTGGATTAAAGTACAGCTGAAAGGGGGTGATGACCTCAAGTTGCTAAACGTAACAGGTTGAGATTAATTAGGACGTATCACACCAGACATTACCAGATGATTCCTGTATGTCCTGCAGTATGTAACGTGTTGAACACCTGCCTCAGCAGCGCCACTGCTCCAAGTCTCTGTGGTCCAGCATTGTTAAAACAAGAACGGTTCTTACAGAATCATTGGGGTTGTTGTCACTCTACTTCTAAATTCACTCTACCAGCTGTTGTTTTTATTCCAGGCCACGTCTCTAGGTAACAGAGATATTTGGCCCTTATTTACATTTAACTACTGGATTTTTTTTACTCTCCATTAAGTCACCAACATCAAGATCAGTAGAATTTAAAATACATAATTTTTTGCTACAGATTTTTCTGGATCAGTGCCCAGAGAAATCAGTTCTGTACTTACTGCAGGTTCTTGTACTGTTACTCAGATTTTGAGTTTGTGTACTTCTGCCAAAGAATAATTCAGTTTGTAATAAGACATATAGTTTCTAACAGTTATGGTTATTGTTACTCTAATAAAAACATTTCCTGTCTCAGCCTGGATGTCAGGAGTTAAACTATGTTTGCTCCCTTCACTCCTCCTGAGTTTGTAGTTTCTTACCACGGCAGCGGTGGTGAGGACGCAGGCGGTCGTGTACGCTCGGGTCACCACAGGGATCTGGAAATACTCCTGAGTGAAGCTGAGAGCCATCGTTGCTGCTGCCGCCTCACTGCCAGCAACCTCTGAATGAGCAGCACAGGCCCCGCCCACCTCACTGCACCAGCCAATCAGATGATTTCCCCAATTAACACCATCTGTCCCACGTTCACTGTCAACTTTTACCACAATACAAGTGGTACTTTTAAGACGCATAGATGAGAGATGAGATGTAATTTATATGTTTCACGTTACCTCACTACCTCCCTTAAAGACCTTTTCATACAATCATGTCCCAAAAAACTAATATACATTAATATTCTTCATATATATGTATTTATATATTAAATAATTACTCAGTTTGCAACACTGTAAAATTGTTTTTAGACATTGTTTTTAGTAAGTATGAGACATCTCATTTCAAAATCCAAGACTTTTAATAGATTTTTATTCAGTTGTTAGATTCAAATGAATCCAATGAGAAACGTGTCATTCTGCCCTTTGCATTTGTAAAACAAACAAAACATTTTTGTGTTTAATCTCTCCAGACGCAGCAGTTTGTTAAAAAAGGTTATGGATTTATTTGAAGGAAAACAATATGCAGTTCATACATTTCGATGTACAGAGTACAAGCTACGAGTAGTACAAAATAATCAAAGACGTGTATGTACAAGGAACTCCTGCCAAATCTGTGTATAAATATGTTTTCAAAGCAGAGTTCACTGATTAATACTTGATATGAGTCGTAGAAATGATTCAAACATCAACAGTAAAGAAACAGCAAAGTCTGAATGATGAAAACTGACTCGTCAGCGTCCTGCACTGAAACACACGACAGTCTGTGCTGAGTCTGCGCTCAGCCGGCGACACGGCAGACAAATGTCAGATCACCTGGAACAGCGGTTCTCAACACAGGCGCCCTGACCCAGCAAGAGGTCGTCATATGCATTTTTCAGGTCCGGGAGACCTTTTCATTGTCCAGCAGTGGTGAAAGCAGAATTCAGATGGTTTACTTAACAGAAGAAAAACACTTCATTACAAGTAAAAGATCTGCATTCAAAACCCTGCTAGTAAAGGCAATTCAATTAAATTAACACTAACGGATAAGTATAAGCTGCATTTTACTGTTGAAGCGACTCGAGGTGCTTTTAACTGCTTTACATAACTAAATCCATCTGGGGGATAGTGAGATGATCAACAGTGGAGTAAATACAACTAGATTGATACACAGATTAATAATAGTTTCATGGATTTTTCTCTTATTTGACTTCATTTGACCATCAGAAAGACGCTAATTTCCAATGCTGGAATATTTGAACGGCTGAGAGAAATAACGGGCGTATTTTACTACTTACTCTCATTTTATAGACAAAGAGATTCATTGATTTATCAAAAACAGTTGCAGATAAACTGTAGTTGAGTATAAGTATGAAACAGTAGAAGATGTTCCAGGTATGTCAAAGGTAAACCTGTTTCCCACCACTGGCTTTATGTAAGATGTTTGTTCTTAGGAGCGACTGAATGAGCACGTTGAGAACCGCTGATCCTCCCAGCAGCTGTCCTCCCTGAATGTATTAACCTGAACAGAGCACCATGTCATAGATAAGCAATGGCTTCATCAACACTGAGAGAGACTCACAGAACTTTCTCATTGACATTTTCTGAGGAAACATCTCACTTCTCCTGCAGGGTGGAGGTGTTGGACTCTAGATGGCACCCTGGAGCTTTTCATGCAGCGGCGGTCTGCAAGTGGTGCAACCGGTGAGTGACTACCAACAAGTAAAGAGCTTCACACCCTCAAAGTTAGAAGAATGACATCAAAACCTGAGCAGCCATCGGCCTTTTCTGTTCTGAATGAACAGCTGGTTCCTTTAAAGGTCTGAACTATGAAAATGTGAGGAAGAAAAGCAGGCAACACGTAAAAAGCTGCATAAGGAAAGACGAAAAGAAACATCTGGTCCCTGAAACTTTGCTCAATTTGCTCAAATACGAAAATGAAATAAACTCTTCAGATCTTTCCATCCTCCTGCTATTATGTGCATTTTGCAATTTGAGCATAAGAAAGATATGGCGAAGAACGTTTTATGCTTTGCTAAGGTGAAACAGATCAATTTGCAATCAAAGGAAGGAAGCGGAGCAATAGATGATGGAGCATGTGACTTAAACAATGCTTATTACAGAAAATGCACAAATCAGAACAGTTTGGAACAACTAGGGGACGACCGCAACCGTCCTGTTCTCCACGTGGTTTTCATTGTTCACTGACGCCTGACTGGAGATTTAGTTTTTTCAGATTTTCAGTTGAAATTAAGTTAAAATTTGCTCGAATCTTATCGACACTACACAACAGATTCATGATCAGCGTGTGTCAGGTTGGCAAGAAGCCTGACCGTATGTTTGACCCCACATTTTAGTCTGACATCTTACAGTGTTGTTACATGAATATGCTAATGTATAAATCTGCTTTCTACGGCGTTTAAGTTTGATGAAACTCTTCAAACATCTGAGGATCAGCTTATCCATCCACAATGGAAAAAAACAACAAAGTAGAAATGAAAAACATCCACCACATAGAATAAGACAGTCTGTACTGGTTCTGTCTGTGAACCAGGCTCAGACAATGGAGGTGAGAACGGTGTAATTCACAGGTATCACACATCATCAACACAGGGCCCAGATCTCAGCTGCACGGTGGCAAAAAAGTGCAAAATAAATATGAGCGTAGCTGCACAGGTACCAAGTCTGGGAGAATATAACTTGGGTTTCCTGAGGAAAAGGTGTAACTGATCTGAGTGACAATAAATGGAGTAAAGCATAAACAGATTTAAAGGAGACTGTTTCATCTCCTTGAATCCACATTGTGAACAGTTTGGTTCCAAAAGCTTCTCTTCATTGTTCAGAATAAAACAAAACAAAACTGTTAATGTGATTCTCCACCGTTAAAGAGTCACACGTTTCTACAGCCGAAAAAGTCCATGCCGATGTAGCGGGGGTAGCCCTCCAACGAGTTCATGTTAACAGGATCGAACTTCCAGTACTGTCGTCCTCGGATGAAGTGAGCGTAGCCTGGAAGACAGACAAAACAAATATGTTTGCTGTGAAATATATTATTCAAGCAGAAGTTACTGAACTTCTCTGATTGGTTAGAAAGGCGAGCCTCACTCAAAAATGTCTAGAAGCAAATCTCTCTGCACCACTGCCAGTGTTGTTCAATGTGCCCGCGTCACAAGAGGCTTGAACTTCACCTCTTCACACTGAGACACGTTTTTACCGTATTTCTACTAGAAATATCCCAAAACTGGAGCCCTGGACCTCACCATAGATGTCCCTGAATGCGGCGTCTACGTCAGCGGGGATGCCGCTCCAGTCACGCATGCTGCGCGGGTAGGCTGACTCGACTCGGTTCTCTTGGGGGCTGAACCTCCAGTAGCTGCCTGCCTTGAAGAAGTAGGTGTTGTAGTTGGGGTCGTGACCCCAGCGCAGCGCCGCCTGGATCCTGGACACAGACAGACCCAGACTCCTGATGGACTCGGGCCCCCTGATCTTCATCTCAGCGTCGAACACCCAGTAGTTCTCACCTGCCCAGAAAAGTCGACGTCACCTTTCTCAATCAATCAATCAAGACGCGATTCTACTCTGACTCAGTTGATGTATTGCTCGTGGTAACCTCATGGTTAAAAAAAGTGCTTTTAATAAGCAGCTGACCCGTTTTATTGTGCCGTATGTTAAAGCTGTTTCAACCTGCCCAGGCAGTCACTCAGTACCACATCATTAAGTGAGCTCTGACTCACAAGAAATATTGTAAATTCACATAAAATTCTGTAAGATTTTTGGCAGCACTGATGAGGACAAGCCCAGCCAAGTTCTATGTTAATTAACATTTTTATACTTATTTAAAGTGGCCTAAAAGCATATGGTTCTTTGTGCAGATCTGCACAATTATCTGCCCCCTGATCATCCGTTCACATGAAACCATAAACCACAAAAACAACAGCTAAAACGTCTTCACTACCTACCTTGAAAGAACCAAATATTCCCTGACTTGTCTTCAAAGGCGGTGTCAATGTTGTCGGGAATCCCCCTCCAGTGACGGGATGCCAGCGCTGGATAACCACTCTCCAGATGCCCGTCCCTGATCCGCCAAACGTAGCCCGACTTAAAGAAGAACAGCTCCCCCCGGATCATAGACACGGCATCAAAGTCTGTGTGGCAGGCGTCGGGCTGGAAATGAGACAGATCACTTGTTTGTTTCCAACGTGCAGTGAGAAATGTAAAGTATCATCAAGAGGGTTTTTATTGCTGCGGGGTGAAGCGTTGAAGAGTCACATTTATATATAGTCTGAATTCTGATCCCAGAATAAAGCAGCTTCATAACTTTCAGCTGAAGAAGGTTTTATGACCCAAAGCTACGACGTGGAGTGAAGTAAAAATTTCTCTGTTACAAGTTTTACTACAGAAAATAATCTTAAGTGGAATTTTTTCCCCAGTGTTCGTCTGTGAGAAACTTTTATGGCTCTAAAGGATGATTTCTGTCTTTGACCCACATTTATCATCCATAGTTCAAAAATACACTTTATGATGTGGTGTAGTTTCAAAGGCAAAAACCCTGAAATATATTTGACTGTATAAAGTATAAATAGTGGTTTCTGTAAGCCACAGAAATCCCATAAAACTGAACTGATCCTACTAAGTAGTTATGTCTGTATCTCCATTGTTAAAACTCACTGATGCTTTTTTTCATACTCACTAGTAGATTCATGTCCTTAACAACTGCGACAGGTACAGTTACCCGCTGTTTCAAGAGAAATTACTGAGCGTTTCTAAAATGAAACGAAATATTTGTGAGGTGTTTTGTAATATTTACATATTTAGGAAGAACCCGACACAGTGTAGTGAGCTCAGGCCTGTTTCATACTCTTCGCAATTAGTTAGAGATGCATCCAACAAAGAGCAGGAAAATTCCCTCCATGGCCCCATCAGGCGACTTTTCTGGTAGAAATGGCTACAGAAAATTGCCACGGCAGGAATGTTTGCTGACCTGTGGAAGCATGTTGCCCGCAGATGTGTAAACATCTGTGTACAACTATCAGTAGATGAGGAGGATCTAGGAATCCCCTAGGTTCCTACTTTAAAAACGATTGGTTTAAGAAGGATTCGTTGACGGTTGCACTCACGTGGGGGATGATCTCGTTGGTCTCTGGGTTGGATGGAGGTGGAGCGGGGGGTGGAGGTGTGGGCAGGATTTGGGGATTAGTGCCGTACAGGTACTGGATGCCTTGTTTGTCATCGTCGCTCAGCCTCAGTGGGTAGGAGAAGGAGTAGTAGGCGGACATGACGGCTCCCGGCATGCGGGAGTGCTGCAGGCCCAGTACGTGCCCGAACTCATGGGCTGCAACCTGGAGGAGGTCTGTGCCTGCAGGGGGGGGTTAGACAAACCTCAGAGAATGCAAAACCACACTTGACTCAGATGCTACTTGAAAGTAACTTAAGGTTATTGTTTTGACCTGCATGTAGCGGCAGACCGAGGGGAATTTGCTGCCTCTGTCGATACAGTGTCAACACCAACAACACGAGTCATAAAAATGTAAACTCACTGTTTTCTCTTACTTTTCCAGCCAGGTCCTGGTAGTGTGTAGAAATATTTGGATTTTTACCTAAGCTGAGACCTATGAGGTGAATTATTTCTGTATTCTAGTGAAAGGAAACTATAATTGTCTTGTCTGAACCAAACTCCATTCTGTGGTGCCATGTGACCAGGGCCTCGTTTTCTTGAAAAGGATCTTAAGGCTAAGATGATCATCGGTCTTATGAACCTTCTAAGGAGCATAGTAAGTGAAGATGCTTTTGTTCAGATGTTCAGGGCATTATAAGAAGCTTCTCCTTGTCTAATATAAATTATAACATGTGACGCTTTACATTCAGGTTCTGTGTTTTTCTCTCCCCTCTGGGCGTCACACTCACCCATGTGGTTTCCGAGGGTCCACGCCTCATCGTAGTCAAAGTGAACGTCGCCTTGTCGGTGTGTTTTTGGGAAGAAGGCGTGAGCGAGAATCCCACCTGGGCCGTCGAAGGGAAGGTTGTCTCCGTGCCAGTACCTACAGGTTGGTAAATCAAACACTCCGATGAACTTGAAAGGAAACCTGAAGCATTAAGGCATGATCCAGTTTTAACCTCAGCAACACAGCTGATTCAACAATTGTAGGTAAAAGCCTGCAGGCAGAGACGAATTAAAAATAATCAAAAATCAGTAAACACGTTGAGTTCTCTCTATCCATTAGGGTGCAACTGATTAATAATATGATATAAGAACTGTCAGAGCCCATGCTGACGTACTTAAATTGACTGTATTATCTGACCAACAGTCTAAAACCCAACAATGCTCATTTTATCTTCATACACGACTTTGAAAACAATCAATGTGATCTTTAAAGCAGCTAACAGATTAATGGACTGAATTATTAAAGCTCTAAAATCCATCACATTCAAAACCAGTTATCTTTCTCAGCTCCTTAATCTCCTCACACACCATTTTATTGTTCCTCGAAGACATATTTTTGTCAAGGTGTAGTCATGCAGCAGGGGAAAAAACTGCTGTGACATGACAAACTAATGAGCTTCAATCAAAACCATGATTCAAAAAGGGGGAAAACAAGAAACAGCTGCAGGAATAAACATAAAAGAAAATGAGGTAATTTCAAAGATGACACATATCCCCCATAAAACACCAGAGTTTGTGATCTGCTTGTCTTGTCTTGCTCTACTATCTCGTGTCTGTGTTTGCAGCCCTTTGCAGCAGAATCAGATTTGAACCGACTCAAACTCCTGAACACAGCAGTTTTTTTTCACACGTATGACTCGTCTGTGCTTCTGTTGACTGAGATGCTCACGAGAACGTCTGGTGAACACAGATGTTCAGTACATTGAGAAAGAGAAAGATGCAGTTCAAAGCGGTGCAGACTCATTCATGGTGTCTTTATCCTAACATCTGACCGAGTAAAGGTCAAATGGCTCCTTTACTCTGAGGGAGCTCTGAGGGCTCAAGTCCTTTTCCCAGATTAATTAATTTAAACGAATCATTCAACAAACACACAACAGAGTAAATACTTCATGTTTTTACATTGGTACCTCCTTACATTTGTGGTAGAGTCACATTATGTGTATCTGTCTTTTCCTGAGAACAAGAACTCATCGAAAACAGAACAGGTGGAGATTCCCAACCTCAGGTCTACAGAACCAGCCACGAAACTCATCAATTCAACCTTTAGATGCTATTTTTAAGCTTTTTTAACGCTTCTTATTCCACTTTGTTGCCATCTGCAGATAATGTTAAATTATCTGTTACATCAGTTTTTTCCTTCCTGCATCTCAGCTCCTCCCACCTCGTGAAGTCGATGCGGATGTCGGCCTTCCCACTGTGGATCTCCGTGAAGGTGAGCGGCGTGACGTCACTCCAGATTTTCAGCGCTTCCCGAAAGACACGACGAACCTTTTCCTCCCCCATCTGCCAGGGGAAGCGGACGATCCTGTGGGAAACACACGCAGGTGTCAAACACAAACATGCACACACACACACACACACACAGGATGTACAGTGGAGCAGCAGAGAGGGACCACCGGCCTCGCGAAGCTCCCTCTAATCTGATATCTGCAGTCTTGTCATCAGCACCATCAGGGAGGTGTGCTGCATCTGACGCCCTCAGGCTCGCTAACAAAACACCACATCACGGTTTCCTTCTTTTCCTTTCAGATTAAACCACCCAGTGTGAAGAATGAAAACAGAGCCAACACTTCATATGTTACACAGAGTGCAGGGTAAATTTATCACGAACACGCCCCGTGAGGGAATTTAATTTTTTGCAATGAGGTTAATAATTTGCTGAAAGGTAAAAGGTGAATCAGTTTGTAAACTTTCTCTTAAATCACACTTTTCTGGTGCAGAGTTCTGTTCTTTAATGGGCTTGCTGAAGGTATAATAACTATTAGGCCACACTGTCCAGTCACAAACAGATAACTGCCCTACAAACCTGCAGATAGTTGTTTGTACACTTTATACAGATTTATACAGTTTACACAGGATGTAATACGGGTTTTTGTACAGATTCATAGAAAGGTACTGTACAGGGTTTTTACTAGTGAGATTTAGAGGGCTCGGTTGACAGATATTTTAGAGCCTTGCTAGTTGTTTCCAGTTATGCTAAGCTAGGCTAACCAAGGTACCAAAACCGTTGACCTGACATTGTCCCCTCCTGACACTGGACTGGAGCACGTTAGATTACTCGCAAGAATTTATGTTACTTGTTGTCAGCTCTTGTGTTTTTTGCAGTAATGGTCAAGCGAGGCAGGAAGCAGCAGTGTTTCATGAGAAGTGTGGTTTTGATTTGGGGAACAGCAATAATAAAAATATAACAAGTGTTAAGTTAGGGATAGAACAGAACTATTAAATGTTCTGGAGAATGTCTAACACTTGGTGTTAAAGAGTGTTTCATCATGACGGGACTTTCCTCGGTGCAAAGTTCACAAGTTTCTTGAGCTTATCGGTTGTTGCTCAAACATCCCGTAGATAATAATGAAATGCATTTCTAAAAATGACTCATCAGACCCACATCGCTGAGCTCCCAACAGCTCATAACACCAGAGCTTTATTTAAGAATAATACTGGGATTATTTCCACTACCGTTTCCAGTGTCACCTGCAGCTTCCATTTATGGTTTTTGCTTTTAATGCAAATGTGCCCTCAGATCCTTTTTCACTCTGTGAATTTCTGGAGGAATTTTTGGATGAACTTCTATAATTTCCTTTCTGATGAACCCACTTACCCTGCACCTTTCTTTTTCTACTTCTGCCTCAGTCATGGATTTCCTACGGCTGTTATTCAAAACACATGTTGTGTGGTGCTGACGCTCGAGCTGGAGAACAAATTTATCTCACTGCCTTTTTTGATGGATTTCATTAAGGCACATATCATATCACACACTGGCTGCATTTCATATTCCTGTTAAGTCCTTCATATTTCCTCTCTGCTGTCAGTGCTGAGTCCTGAAACCCAGAAACAAGTTAGCATTTTTGCACTTGCAGTTCTTTTGTCCCAAAGTCAAAAATGTCAAAAAAGACGCTCAGGGCATTAAATGTAGCATCCACAATAAATTCACCTCAAAGTATATATAAAAAAATATTATTATTAATGAATAGTTAAAAATATATAATTCGGCTCAGTCACAGGAGGAAATGATGATTTAACGGGGACTACTTTCAGCTACGTATTAATCGTCATTTCATGCTGTACTGAGCTTTTCTGGAAACAGGATGGTGTTAAATCAAAGATGTGTGGTTATGATAATGAAGGAACATGTCACCTAATGCAACACTTTGCTCCCTGATGTGTTTCAACGACTTCATGGACAACAGCAGAGCTGTGCGGTAGGACAAAGAGGTGATATCCGCCGTGGATCCACCAGCTGTTAGCAGGACACAAACATTCCTGGTTTGGTTAATAGTTTGATAAATGTGAATAAAAAAAATCGTAAAAGGAGTAAGAAGCTGTAATTATTAAAACTGTTGTGGGATAATACGTTTTATCGAGCACTTCTTTCAGCACCCCCTTCCTGTGAGAGCAACATAACAAGCTCCATCCCTGAACGTTTCGCAGCCACCTGAGAGCCTCTTTTCAGTTTTGTTAACCACCATTAACACGGCTCTCAGCTGACCCGGGGTGACTTCACGTGTCATGTCAGAGCCTGCTTCACATTAATGAGGCTCCGCTCTTTCAGCGCTCGTATTTTTTTAGTCGATTAGAAAAGACACAGGAGCACAAACATGGCTCTGTCAGGTCATGTGCAGAAGTGTAGTTTGACTTTGCAGCTTGTCACAATGATCGTGGTTAACCGCATCTTTCTGTCAGCTGTCACTGCCAGCGCTTTGTTGGCCTGATCCAGCAGAATCTTATTAAGTCTGCGGCCGGTGCTGCTGTTAAAAGCACTCTACCTCCTCCTCGTTTTTCTGTCTCTGCCTGTCTCTGTCTCAATATACTGTTACCTTAAAGAATGACTACAACAAATGGGACCCCGGGAGACGCAGACAGAGTGGCAGCAGACGACTGCCAGACACTCAGCGGTGCCAAGATCTTAGATGAAAGTAAACCAGCACCCTGTTTTCAGAAACCTGATTTGGAGACATAATTTAGTGCTATATAGGACCTCCCATTCATCAGAACCTGTCTGCAAACAGCCATTTGTCTGACATGAACCTTAGTGACATGCTAACTAATAGGATCAGTAACTGATTTATTGTGGATACTAGAGGCAGCAGAAACTAATATTTTTCATCAAACAGACACAGAGCAAAATGATCATTCATGTGCTGTTTGCTGCTGCAGGTAGATCTTCACTGGTGCTGAAGCCTTTTAAAGCGGAGGAGGTGTGGGCCGAGCTTTACAGCAGCTGAGACACAGGTGTGTCGAGGCCACAGTGTGGGATGATCAGAGCTGTACCTGTAGGTGAGGTCCGTCTTGTCCATGCGTCCTCCATACAGGACGAAGCGTCTCTGGCGGGGCTGATTCTGCCAGAGTTGCTTCGTCTGAGCAGGATGGTCCGGTACGCCACAGCGGGGTCGGGTCCATGCGCGGGCGTTGTTCGACACACTCACCTCCTTCACGTCCTGAGAGTGAGAGGCCTTTCCTCTCTTCTTGTCAGAGACCTGGAACAACAGGTCACGTAAATAATTAGAAACTTCATGCCGAGTCATCTTTGGTACAGTGTTATTACAGTGTGTGGATGTAAGAAAACAATCTGTGTTTCAGGAAAAGTCGTGCCTCAGTGTTAGCTGGATATGAATCAGCATCATTTTGGGTTTAATGACATAACACACATAAACAGGTCACCAGGAGAGCGATGCAGTCCCAGTGTGTCCCGTTATCATTAACTCCCACCCCTGCCAAGACGAGAGGAAATGGCTCTTCTCTTCCACGGAAACAAATTAGAGAGGAGAGATGCCTCATGTCTTAGGCCTCAGCCTCTAAACCAAACCGCACCAGCAGCTCCATAGTTAGTCAAAGTAAGGACTGTTGGGTGCTCTCCTCCTGTCACCAAATTACGTGCGCCTCCTTTTCCGCTGCTAAGAAAAGACACTATCAACATATTGTGTAGGGATGAAACAAATTACCTTTATCATCACATCCTACAGCTTTAATCTCCCCACATCTCCTGTCTTACATAAGACTACCACGATTCTCATCTTTGACCTAATTTTGCTGATACTGTTGTTCTGAAATGTGTTTATAGTCATTTTTGTGTAACATGGGCACCGTCTTCACAAAGGTGAAGAAATGAACATGTGACCTGGTTGCTCAGCTCTGCAGGACTCAAACCGTATCGTTGTTAGTAGGTTATGGGGAACAAAACCCAGCAGGATTCGTGGAATGTGCTCCAGACTGCAGGAACGCAGTGACTGATGGATCACAGAACAAACAGTACACACATACACACACTGTGCTTCAGTGTGTTTAAAAGGAGATCGTAGCTGCTTATTTCACTGCACAAAGCGCTTCTTCGTGTTGGGAAGCAACATTTCTGCTCATGTCTTTTAACGAACCTCCCGAGACGTTCTTAAGGCATCCGAAGAAAAACTGCTTCTTGTTCAGTTTTGTTTTGCTGCTCTGCGCTCTGATAAATGTGCAGAGATCTGACATGTAGCAAATCTAAAAGCTGATCTGATGGAAAACAACAAACCAGCAGGGAATTCAGTCTTTCTGAAACCATTATTTACCCTGTCGGCAGCTAACAGAGCTTAAACAGGCCTGTAGCTGCCACTGAGGGCAGTGAGTTCATGTCCTCACTATTGTTCATGGGAATTCTTGGATTTACTGATGAAGCGTTCTACAATTAAAGATTAAATGAACACGATGCTGCGAGTTTAAGGATTGTTTTCATGCTCTTTAAAATCACTTAATTTAAATTCCAACCTGCAGCCTTGTGACTTAAGCTGTGCGACATAAACAAAGCTTCCAACTTAAAAAACCTTTAAGACTTTCCTCACCATGGATCAAGTCATCAAATTTAGCCATTTTTTTATTTCCTGCATGTGTCAATGCAACACGAATTCCTGCCAACACTGTTATCAGTTAAAGCCTCAATGTTCAACTTAAGCTAACATGAAATTTGAAGTCAGTCCGCTCTGCTCCACCCAGCCCTCCATCACTCTCTCAAACACAAAGTGGTCAAG
Source organism: Ctenopoma multispine (assembly GCA_034779795.1). Taxonomy (NCBI): domain Eukaryota; kingdom Metazoa; phylum Chordata; class Actinopteri; order Anabantiformes; family Anabantidae; genus Ctenopoma; species Ctenopoma multispine. The sequence goes on from JAUYWH010000027.1 coordinate 22,708,021, forward strand.
TTACCAAAAAAGGTGAGCCTCTCAAAAACAAATATCACGAGTCACAGTCACATCAACACCGAGCCACAGTTTGGGAGAGAATACTACCAGTACTACAAACATGTTTGGGTAATTGTTACAACCCAGATCTTCATAAGTAACGTGTAAATAATATATTCACCTTATAACAGATGGAATACTGCTCTGCTTTACACAACGAAGTACTGAGACGAGTACGACCCAGTATTAGATCCAAACCATATTTTGTGGAGTTAGAGGAAACCAACACTGACTGTTGGTTGGAGATGCATCCATCCACCTCCACCTGTCAATCACCCGGTCGCCATCCAACCTTTGTCCCTGAAAACCGAATCTCTCAGAGAGCTGAAGGGAGTGTTGGCTTTCAGGGTCATAAAACTTCAGTCACTGAAAAAGACAGATGGAGAAAGAAGTGGTTGAAGGACTGAACCCTTCTGCTTGTGTGTCAGATTGATTGTTTGACCCCTCATGTGAGGACGAACCTAAATGTGCATCGAAGTTCAAGGTTAAAGTCAAACAGGAACATTAGCTGGATCTAGAACGTCTTGTATGTTTTTCCCTCGTGAATTGAGATTAAAAAATCCTAAAGCATTATTAAAAACCAATGAACTGCCTTGCTCATATTTACTGCTCTCGTTTCTAAAGAGGAATAGAGCTTTTATATCAGGGACATCTCCACACGTGGTGCTTTAGTGAGCTGTAAGTTATAACTTCTGATCTCCAAGGTTCTTGATTTGGGGAGATTTGTTCTATTGTCTTAAATTAAAATAGCCTCGTGCATTGATTGTATTTCTACATCTGAGGGTTTGTTGTCACTCGAGGCAGATGATACCACGTTTTATGGCGCCACTCGTGTGTTCACATGTCCGGAGACGGAGCGACGAGGTTTGAGAAAGAAAGAAAAAACACCTCAGGACAATTAGTCTGTCACTTTCTGCTGAGGGTGCAAAAAGTCAGCAAAGAGAAATGAAACTCCCCCACGAGCCGTACGGCCTCGGGGTTGATTCTTCATGCAGGGAATATGCAAAGTTTGTTTTGGTGGCGGCACAAGTACGGACACATCTAGCTTCTGGTTAGTGTGATGACAAGATGTGTGAACAGCAGCACAGGGGCTCTGACAGTGGTATTCAGAGAGCACAGACAGACATGTCTGTACACACAGCATCAGGAGAGCATCTCCAGCGCAGCAACAACCCCCCACCACCCCGCACCAGGTCACTGAGTCACCCTGCAGGGAACCTGAAGACACTCAGGACATTTCCACTGCAGGTTTAAATGACTGCGAGAGTTTCATGATCATATCTGCATGTTTCTGAATGTTTCCATGCTGATGAAGACCAGCTAAAGTGGTAGATGTGAGGACGGACACCAACAACCTACAACATGTGGTCGGACGGGTCGGACGGCTTGTTGACCTCACTACACCTGCACTTGACTAGAGAGACACTTCATTTAAAGCTTCAGAAACAAAGTTAAAAGCGATTAGTGGATTAACTCAAGCACCTGACTACAGTTAGTAATACATGACACTTCACCTGCTTTTATTCCACCTTTCCACTTTTTCATAACTACGTTTAAGAGGAAATCGAAAACATTATGGAACTTTTTCATGAATCTGAGACATTTGCTTCTAAAAGCATTTTGCCCTTCTAACCAGTCAGAGAATTACAGCGGTGTCTGCTTGGTTAGTAAGTTGTACAGCTTCTCATTTCTTATTACACACTGACTCCATTTTTTACACTGTCACAGGCATCAATACAGCACAAAGCTCTGCACCCCACAACATGTGCTCTGCATTATCACAATAGGTTTTCTTTCAGATTCTGTTTCTGCTGGTTGACAGATGGATCAATCATTTGTTATTCTAGTCTTTTGATGGAATTTGCTGATTATATAAATGTAGAATAACATCAGCCGTATTGTTTAAAATACTTTTTTTTGTTTTTTTTTTAGATTCTCCAAATCCACGCCAACCCAACTTTTCAGACATGGCTCATTTTTTGCTTTTATTTTGGTTCAGGGTTTAATGAGATCAGCAGCTGTGATGCAACAACGTTATTGTGCTCTGAATGCTTTTGAAACACAGATGACTGACAGTCTGTACTGTCCCTGAATGCCTCATCAGACCTGAAGCTGAGAGACCAGAGATGTTCTTTTTATATCCATTCATGTTACTGACCTGTTGTCCCAGCTTTTCTGAGACATGGTACATTTTCTCAGATTAAACATTTGATGTATTTTTTCTTTTTCCAACTTTTTTCAGGAATTGGGGTTGTAAGCAAAGCAAGTGGCAGGCTCTCTTAGGATAATACGTATCAGACTTCTGAGATATTACAATTTAAACAACAGTCAGGGGTTGGATGCATGTTCAACAATCATTCTGTGGGAAATCCATCACGAAATCGCACAGAGACCAATTTGTATGCTAGCACGAGCATCGATAGACCAGAAAGCTTTGCACCACACAACATGTGTTTTGAATAACAGCGGTAATAAATGCATAACTGCTGCAGCAGTAGAAAAGGAAGGTGGAGGGTGAGTGGGTTCATCAGAAAGGAAATTATGGAAGTTGATCCAAAAATTCCTCCAGAAATTCGCTGAACATCAGAGACTGATCCGAGGAAGCTGCAGGTGACAAAACGTTCTAACAAGAACGTGTTTTGTAGCAGAAACTTTCTGTCCAACAGATTCTGTCTGAACCTAATAACAGTGAATCCGGATGATAGGAACTAAGTCATAAGTGACTGTTTACTGGAGGAGACAGATAAAGTTTCAACTCGAAGGGTGTGCTCTCGCTGAACAAACAGGGACAAAAGATTGGTTACAGTGAGAGAGTATTTATAATGTCAGATAGGAGCGGGAGGGGGTATGATTTCACAGCAACAAATACCTCGTTATCGTCCTTCTTACCCTCCTAATCCAATAAATCAAAACATCAGAAACCCCCGGCAGTGAAAGGTGATACAAACCATCTGGGCTTTAATTTCTTATCTTTCCTGGAGAAAAAAAAAAAAACTTCCGCTGAGACCTTACACTTGCAGATCTTCTGTCTTTCTGGCTCCGAGACAACTTACTCATGATTTCCTGGTTAATTGTGAGAGGAACACATGTCTGAAGGGAGTAATAGTAACCAGTTAAATCACGCTGTTATTTTAACGTTATTTAATTTAGATACGATATGTAATTATACTATAGCTTATAGAAAGGTACCAACACATTTGCATTTATTTAACGTGATATTTATGATGATTTATGATCACTGTAATTATTTATCAGTAAAATGTAAAATGCTGGTTTTCCTGGAGGGTGACGCTCTCTTTCTTGGCCAGTGTCTGTGTTTATGCCTCTCCATTTAGGACCTGCTAACTCCTGCAGTTCCTTTTTTTTCTTGGGGCTTTGTGTCACCCTGAAACTCTGTGATGTGCACTTTAATAAATTCCCACGAAACATCATGATGCCAAACTCACCAAGTCCAGACTGAACGTGACCTGAGTGAAACACAGGACTGATGCTGCACCTCCCTCTCGCCCCTCTCACTTTGCTGGTGAAGGAATCAGAAGGAGACCGAAGGCTGAGCTAACAAAAGCATCTCATTTCCTTCATGAGGTGTGGGTGCATGTGCCTCCCAACTGCATCCGCCCCCTCCCCTGTTGTGTCTAATCGGGCACTCGCAGCCTGGCGCAGCTGTGACCTAGATCTGCTTCGATGGGAACCCGTGTTCGGCTCTGATGTCACCTTTGCTCTAACGGTTTCCCGACCAATCGTTTAAGCCGAAGACATCAACATGACAGGACAAAGCAGAAACGCGAACCAAAGGTTTTATAGGCAAAAAAAACACATAAATAAAACCTCTTCGCTTTCGAAGAGAAAACAGGCACTTTGTGAATCCCGCTGCCCCGAATGCCACAGACACTGAGGCCTGTCCGGGCCTGTGAGTTCACACACCTTTGTCAACAACAGGGAGTAAATGGGGAAAACTTCAGATTAGACTTCCCAGTGAAAAGACACAGCAGACATAACAACGTTGCCGTCACAGGTGCAATAACGTTGTGATAATGTGTAAGATTCAGGAGCCATTTTTCAAATGGAAGGCTGTCAACAAGGCCGTGGCCTGACAAGATCTGATCACTGAGAACTTCGTTGTGTAGAAGTTTTACAAATATGCAAAACCACAGTTTGGAATCTCAAAGCGCGATACCGACATCACTCCCGACGAAGTAACATTATGAGGAAAGTCTGAGTGGCAACTTGAGACATGAGAAATGTTTTTCTGCTTTCCTGTTTCTGTTAATCACCTCGTGACCTGTCTAATTTGTCTCGTGACCCCTTGCCGAGGTCCTGACCCCCCAGGTAAGTGAACACAGAGTTAAATTCTTGTTGTGACTTTGCAGAGGTAGAGACTCCACGTTACACAAAGAGGTCATCGGAAAGCAGGTGCCACCTAAAACCTTAAATAAATATGTTGTGTTTTAGCTTTTCTACGTCTACAGTGCATCTCCACCTCCTCGCCGCTTCTCTCTGTGCTGCATTACCCACTTTAAATGAACACAGACGTGATCCTGACAGTAAAAATGTTGACAGAAATCACCTCCGTTTAAATCAAACTATGAAAACCAGGTTTTATCTTGATATTTCTACTTCACAGCTTTTTCTTGCTGAAACCTCTGTACACAAGCTCACATGAAATAATGTGCTGCAGGACTCCAGTCATCGTCACTGACAGCCGAGTCATCATCCTGAGCATTTAATAGTGTGTTAGTGGAACAGATAAAAGAAATCTGCTGGATTTCACTTTCGATGCTTTGATTCTCCGTCCACAGGGGACGAGCTCAGATCTCCACACACACACACAGATGTTTGGCGATGATCTAACGGCCACTTTAACTATGTGATCCTGCTTGTTCTTGTCCCACATGGACAAATTTCCTAACCAGCTTATTTTACATCAGTACGTCACAGAGCTGAACAACAAACGCTTCACAGGCACCTGAAGAAACTTTGGCTTTGGCAGTCAGCAGGGCACAGTGCACTGTGACATGTTTTAGTGGTGCATTGTGTTGCACAGTGGGATTCTTTGTGTAGTGTATGAGAGTTCTCACTCGACATTCGGATGCTATGGCAGCTAACTAGCACAACATCAGCCTCCACAAGAACACTCGAACTAGCTCCAAAGATACATCCACCTCTTCATAAACACACAAACTAACAGCACCACACTAGACTGCAGCATTTTTTTGGGCCAAGTTGTTGCAGAAAGTCCGGTGCTGACAACTGTCTGTGTTCCAGCTGGGCATAGTCTGGCCCCCCAGAAGTCTTCCACAAGCTGGCCAATGAGACCCGAGTGGGATCAGGGGGTGGTGGGGCCTTAAAGACACAGGAGCTCAAATGTCTTTTAGTCTTAAAGCCAGAGGGCCTGTTGGCATGACAACATGCATCTGCACTTTTTAAACTTGAAAATCGTTTAATCTTGAATAAAACGAAGCCCAGAAAAAAAGCTGAACCCGAAACGAAGCATAATATGATCTTTAAAAACAACTTCAACAAGATCAGATTTATACACTACTGAAAATGTTTTCACACGGTATTTAATGATGATGATGATAACTGAACTGCCTGGTTAGACAAATGCTAACTCCATCAACTCCCCCACATCCGGTAAACACCGGAACACTGTCGCTTCCCTATTCTTTTCTACGGTGTCCATGTCCGAACCGGACCGTTGTCTGATGCTCCAGGAACAAACCGACATTAATTTAGTGTAAACATCAGTCTAACAATCAGAGCACATCTCTGGCGTTACATTCCTCTCTGTAATGAGAGACGATTCTCTCTAACGGCTGTGATTGTTTATGTGAGCAGCCTGGTTGTTTGGATAAAGGACTTATTTCTCTGTGTACCTGTAAACAGGACATTCCTGAAAAAAGCATGCACGCCAAACCAGCCTTCTCTGTGTAAGTAAAGTTACAGTGTTTTGCACCAGGAAGCGCTCACGTGATGCGGTAGAGGAGGGAGAAGAAACAAGAGGGATGTGAATTAATGCTGTAGTAAACACGGTGCAACACAAAATGACAACACTGGAACCAATTAGACGGTGGAGTGAAGCAGCTTAAAATAATGTGTGAGCATGTGTCCAACACAGCTCTGGACTAATGAATGAATAAAAAAGACATTAAACATTAAGACAATAAATGAAAAAAGGCACCAAATGTAAAATGTGCCAGTGATGCCTTCATGACGGCTTCTTCACGGCTCCATATGGACGACCCTTCTCTTTTATGGTGTTGTTGACAAAATGCCTTTCAGACCTGTTATTACTGCTTCCTGCCCCACAGACAGGGGAACTCTGAAACCTTTCTGCTTGCACCCAAGCCTCCCCCCCCCCCTTGTTCTCCTCCCTTGGGATCAGACCTGGCTGCACGCAAGAACAAAAACACTGTGCTGTCATCCTGCACGCATGGAGCGGAGAAGCTGCAGAGTCCTGACCGCTGCTGAACACACACGATCAGTGGTGATGATGATAGTCATCTCTCCCCCGTTAATTACAGCGTCACAGCAGCCATTTGCTTAATTACAACATTAGTGACACTGGTTCTGATGGTTCCGAGAGGAGGCGCGTGTGCGTGAACAGGAGAGTAGGCACCGACAAACTCGTGTTTCATGCACAGGATCCTGACAACAAACGGTGTGTGTGTGTGTGTGTGTGTGTGTGTGTCTGTGTGTGTCTGTGTGTGTGTGTGTCTGTGTGTGTGTGTATGTCTGTGTGTGTGTGTGTGTGTCTGTCTGTGTGTGTGTGAGTGTGTGTCTGTGTGTGTGTCTGTGTGTGTGTCTGTGTGTGTCTGTGTGTGTCTGTGTGTGTATCTGTCTGTGTGTGTGTCTGTGTGTGTCTGTGTGTGTGTCTGTGTGTGTCTGTGTGTGTGTCTGTGTGTGTGTCTGTGTGTGTCTGTGTGTCTGTGTGTGTGTCTGTGTGTGTGTGTCTGTGTGTGTCTGTGTGTCTGTGTGTGTGTCTGTGTGTGTGTCT